>NQII01000253.1:982426-1070283 GCA_002778355.1 Clitarchus hookeri
CATACTTGGAAAAAACATCAATCACAGTCAGCATATACTTAAACCCCTTGTTAAGGCTGTGTATACCTTTTAATGACCCAGAGTCCATTTCAACCAAGTCAGCCTTCCAGACATTGTCGATGCCGAAAGATAGAACAGTCCTCCTGGGGNTTATGAATTTCATTTGCAATATCGTCTTTTATACTCCGACCAGTGAACATTGACTTATTGGTACCACAACATCTACAAACACATTTAATTCTTGCATTATTTTTAAGTTCATATGAAACCTTATCACTTAGTGTATGCTTCCTACACTTGAGACAGTACACATTTAAGTTATCAATATTCATTTTATATATACATATAATAAATGATTACCGAAGAACAAGCTAAAATGAATATTGAGAGAAGAAAACAACTAATTGAAAAGTTTAAGGCCTTCCGGAAACTACATAAAGACGAGTATGATAAAAATAAAAGACAGGAACAACCTTTGATAGATGCGATAAAGGACTTGGGACAAAAAGTTGAGCACGTAACAAACGAGAATAAGAACCTAATAAAGGAACTTGTTCCATTTGCTGTAAAGAATTTGGACTACCCACGAACGCCTACGGAAACTTCATTTGAGAGGAATCTGTTTGGTAAAGCAGATACCGGTGACAATGGCATTGAACGCTATGACGATGGCGTTGAATGCTATGACGATGGCGTTGGAGCATTTGAAAAACGATATTGTACCGTTAACTAACTATAGAACAACATTTATTGGAGAGAAAGTGACTGAATTCTTAAATAACTGTGATGACCATGTTTTTGGACTAAGGCCTGATGGAAGCAAAAGGTATATTGGCGATAGTGAAGTAATATTCAACAATGACCGACTTACTGTAAAAGATCGAACATACATTGGAACTGATGGTTTGCTGAAACTGCTAACTCGTAAGGATGTATCAGAAAGTGACTACACTGCAACTGACTATGAAAACTATAGTCATATCCTAACAGATACAAATGCAGTTTTTCAAAAGAATGACCCCAACTCGGGAACACCAAAATCAAGCAAGGGTGATAAATGGAAAACTATCGTTAGACCAGTGTACGATATGATAAAGAAAAACCGCACCTCTCCTCGTACAGGAACAGATATATAGACATATACAGGTTATTCCAAATAATACATATGGATGGATGATGTTAGGAAGCTCATTGATAGGCTTCTCGTTATTTATGGCGAAGAGAACGCTGGAAATGATAACTATTACAATGAGAAGGTCGGAATAATGGATATGCTCAACAGCAAGTTTAGTGACTTTGTTGTGAATAATCCAAAAGGTATACCATACCTGATATGAATGTTGAACACAATACCCCCTTCTTTCTGGGAGTCGGAGCATCATGGAAAGGGATTACTCAAATATGTAATAAATGCTCTACTTTTGAGTTGCATGCACCAGGCTATAAATTCCTAGGCCCAGGTACCAGACTAAAAGAGAGACTTGAGAGAGGTGATAAACCTGTTAATCCATTAGATGAAGCTGCAATGGAGCATGATATAGCTTATCATCACCATAAAGATCTAGCTGAAAGACACGTAGCTGATAAGGAACTAGAAAAAAAGGCATTCAAAAGATTGTTAAGTCCAGATGCTGATCTCAATGAGAGATTGTGGGCTGGTGTTACTGGATCTGCGATGCATATTAAACGTAAGCTGGGCTGGGGAATTAAAATAAAATTTTAAAAATATTAGGTATAATAAATGAAAGTAAAAAACATCACATTTCAAGTTTCTAGCGAGGAGCTGGAGGGTTTGAATATTGATTCTTTTCTGACGAAAGACGAACTGGAACGCAAAAACAAGAAATTGGAGGAAGGAAAAAGTATGACTATCACAATCTCAACTCCACAACTTTAGAAAATGTCTAAGGAAATGAGGACTGAAAATGGTTTGACATCTCACAAAGGTGGATTTTTACCTTTGATTTTTGCAGCATTGGGAGCTCTAGGGGCATTGGCAGGAGGTGCCTCATCTATCGCTACATTAGTAATTAATGATAAAAAGAGAGACCAGGAATTGGAAGAACAAAATAGACATAATTTAGCCATGGAAAAACAAGGTAAGGGGGTGAAGAATGCCAAAAAAAAAGAAGTAACTCCACTCAGTAACTTTGATATTGATATAATAGTTAAATAATTAAACATTACAAATTTTCTAGGTGTATTTATGATTGATAAGATGCCTAACACGCCACTCGATAAGGAATGTGGGATTGTTAACCTAGATGTTTCAAAAAACTTTGGAACACATTGGGTATGCTACTGGAAAGAATACAATAAAAAATATTTTTTCAACTCATTTGGCGGAGATTCACCCCGGGAAGTGATTGTGTATCTCGGTGGTAATATTATTTATAACAATAGCAGAATTCAAAATTTCCACCAAGTAATTTGTGGCCATCTGTGTGTCATTGTGCTAAATCACTTTTCACATAATTTTAAATTTCCAAAAATTATTTTACTATTAATAAACTATGGATATATGTGGAAATGCATTAATAACCTCTTGGATTGAAGATCAAATTAAAGAACACCAGGATAATGATACAACTACCGAGAAGATAAATCCTAATGATTTTGTTTCCCACCCACAGTTCAGTGACTTTATAACCACACTGACAAGAAATAAACGATCCTTGGATAAAGCCTTTCTTACCTACTTGGAAGAAGATGATAATATAGATTTTGAAAAGAAAAGGCTTAGAAACGTGGGAAATCCTATTGCTCCTAATAATTCAATAAATTTAGAGTACTATCAGTCCAACAGAATTGACATTATTCGTTTAGTCGGGAAATACAGGTCAAAGGACAAATTATTTTACATGGGTAATAATCAAACACAATACATTTTTTATGAGAAGTGGAAGAGTAAATGAGATAATAATAAAAAGTCAGAGGATTATAGAGGAATTATCAAATTATACCATAATTTGAAAAGCGTTATCATATATAAGACTTTCTATGTAATGCCCGATGATAAGTGATTTTTTTAAATTTCAAAAGCTTTCAGTTTATCTGAAGGCACAGTTGTGTTTTTTGAAATCGTTATGGTATATAGATATATTTAAAAAAAAGAGCAGAGTCTGTAGTTTTTAATGGAAACACTTCCATTAAAAGCAAAGGAAAATGTGCAAATAATAAAAGGATTTAAAAAATCTTTTATTTTATTAGGATACTTGCCATTATTCAACTTACGAGTCGTATCTATTGTAGCAAAACCATATTCCTTATCCCAACATTTTGAACAAGTCTCCCTAAATTTCTCAAATAGAATGTCACCACCAACAAAATCGGTATGAATATGTTTAATATTTGTATCGTCTTATCTGAATATACAAAGAAAATTGGCATTCTCTCTTATAAGCTGTTTAGGCACTTTTGAGTATGTCTGAGCTAAATAGAAACAATCAATGTCTTTGTGCCTACCGCGAGTGAAGAAATCTCTTACTTTGTCCTGATTTTCAAGTATGACATCATCAAAAACAACAACAGAGTCATTACAACATTCATCCACGGTAACCATTTCTTCATTTGTAGGGAAAAAGTATGCTATTGGTTCAGATATTAATTTTGCTGCTACCTCTGTATCTTCCTTTATAGCTATATATTTAGGTTGGTTCAGACTTTTTGAACACGCATATAAAGTACCAAAGTCCAACCATTCTGGGGAATATATAAAATTATCTATCATAAGTGTGGTTTACCGTAATGACTAGGGCCCACTATCAAACATCTAATATTATTAGGCATTAATTCTCCATGATGTTTTGTCAATACAGTTATGTCTGGTATTCTTATTTTAATATCCCAGTCTACCTGTTTCATGCTTCTTCGATTATTCATTTATTTAATAGATTTTTTTTTTGTTGTAATAAATGAGTAAAGTATTCAAGCTAACAGATAACAAATCAGTGTTGAAGAAAAGACTGCATTATCCTTTAGAGATAGAGGAGCACTCAGTGGCTTTAGTTCAGTTCTATACTGCATACCTAACTCCTAACATTACCCCTGTGAAAAATAGACTATATTTTAAAAACATGGTTGGTATGGAAACATCAGTTGAAATTCCAGTTGGCCAATATAGTTTAAAAGATCTTGTAAAAACTATAAAGACAATTCCCCCATTTGAAGTAATTCCAATGGGTGGGGGAGAAAATAATAGCATATCCCTTGAGCTGGATAATAGAACAAACAGGGTGAAAGTAAAATGTGTGTATGATTTACAGTTTGGAAAATGGGGTTCGATAGGAGAAGATTTGGGTTTCACAGTAATAAAATCCTGAAATCAGACGAGTTCCACTTTGGAAATACAATTCCAAAATTTGTTCCCTTTGAAACAATAAATATAAGCTGTAATATAGCTAATGGTAAGATATTAAAACATGATGAATATAACCACAGAGAAACTAGCATAATTGCTACATTTAAACCAAATACGACACTGGGATTTGGTGATACGATCCATTACGAGCCTGCCTATCCCTTATTTTTTCCCGTGCAAACAACTCAAGTAATGGAAATAATAGTTGAAATTAAGGATGACAAAGGTAAGTTAATAAATTTTGGTTCATCAGAACGAACTGTGGTCTTGGAGATGAGACCGTAGGTACTTATTTTTATATTAAATAAAAAGGTATTTTAGGTCGGAAGTACTCGTATAATAACTTTAATGGGTTAAAAATAACCATTAAAGTTTCATATTAAAAAATTTTGTTGATAAATGCTTTCGAATTGCATTATCTCTATCTGACTTCAATACACAGTGCTCATTCTGTCGGTGTAGACACAAGTTTTCCTCATAAGAACTCGCTCCAACTGTTGCTATCTGTGACTTAATATGTGAACCCGGATGTGGTCGATGTATCCGCGCTCTGGACATGGAGGGACTCACTATCTCCGACTGCCACGCTCGCGATCTGTGACGTAATATCTGAACCAGGATGTAGTCGAGGTCAGTGTATACACGCTCTGGATGCGATTCATTCGGCGGGACTCACAATGTAACTTGTAACCAGAACCTCACCTAGCATCTTGCTAGTTTAGCTCAGTGGTAAGATGTCCGACTCTTAACGCAAGGTTCGTGGGTTCAAATCCCGGGCTGAGCAGATAAATTTGCAGTGTGGGTGTGAAAGCGCCCGCATCCACACTGTATGTTTATCAACTGAGCCATTCAAAATTTGAGCTAATAAAATAAAATAAATGCTAGTACTCTTAGTAGATTTAGGAGTAAAAACAACTCCTTCACCAAACCACTTAAAAAAAAAAAAAAAGCCCGACCGAGTGGTGAGGTGGGGGAGTTCTCCGCAAAATGGAGTTTTATTGGCGTCGAAATTAGGCCGTAATAATAATAAAAAAAGGTCCCTGGCGTGTCATTAAGTTGATTGTAAACCTTTTGCAATTTTTTCTTGTAAGATAATAAAAATGCAATGAAAGTTTTAGAAAAAGAATTAGGTGTTTCACCTACTTTAATATGTCGTATTTGGAGGTGCATATCTGAACTTGTAATTAGACTATGTTGCACAAAGTCAGAGCAATAATTATGTTTTAATGGCTTCACAATAATTAAAACCTTATAGAGATATGAATGCTAATGAAAATAAACTGATGTCTAATTATACGAATACGTGCATTTACTCTTTTACAAACAGAATAGAATGCCTTTGGGTGTCACCATATTTTTTCAATTCTTTATACACAAGACTTGTGCCTCCTCGATTGACATCACTTATCAGTTTTGTACTGAAAATGTATACATATCTGTCTGGTAGGGTCACATTAAAATTTCCTGAAGTAACTACCACTTTGGGACCGTACTTGGTTTAATTTATTTCAGCGTGGTTTATCGGGTAGGACTGCCCTATTGTGAGGTCGGAAAGTTTCATAAAATGGCAGGTGCTGTTTAATGCATTCAGCAACTGATCGATGCTTTGTTGTTTATTATACATTTTCATTTATTTAAATGAAAAAAAATCTTGCTGCTAATTATTGTTGCGCAGCTCGGATCAGCATTTCCATCAAAAAAATTTAGTGACGAAATCATTTTTCATTTAGTGACGAAATCATTTTACATTTAGTGACAAAATCATTTTACATTTAGTGATGAAATCATTTTTTCATTTAGTGATGAAATCAATTTCCATTTAGTGACAAAATCAATTTCAAAAAGTCATTTACAGCCCCAGGGGGATACCTTCCGTTTAAGTGACTTTTTCGCTGCGCTGGCCTCGGCATTTTATAAATTATGGTTCTTTTCAAACAATTAATTTTAGAAGCAGGTTGAACACATATGATTATGTTTAATCCATTAACTTTTTAAAGTGGTTTGAAAACGGATGGATATTTTTAATACATTAGTTTTATTTAAGTGGGTTGAAAATGTATTGTTATATTTAATCCATTAGTTTTTTAAGTGGGTTGAAAACGTATGGTTATATTTAATCCATTAGTTTTTTTTAAGTGGGTTGAAAACAGATGGGTATTTTTAATCCATTAGTTTTTTTAAGTGGTTTTGAAAACATATGGTTAAAATCTATGGTGTGCTGGGTTCGGCATTTTATAACTACTAATAATAAATCACTAAATTATATGATTATGTGAATAAAGCACATTGAAGGCTGTACAGTATAAGCATAATTTTTTTCTGTTTGTTATAAAAATTACAATTTTGTAGTATTTTTTAAATATACATGCTTATAATAACATGCTTAATTTTTAAATAACATCCCCTACAAACAACTGTATTCTAATTTAAAAACTACACAAAGTTAAACCTTGGTTAACCAAAATAAGGGAGGAAGAGGATAAACAGGTTTGGATAGTAACAAAATAATATTTGTTGCCCAATCGTAGAATATAATACCACATACAGCAATTTAAATTTAAATTATTGTTTTATTCTTCCAACTACCCTCAATTTTTCTTCAATTGCTGTCACATCCCGCTTCAATTTCCCTGACATTAACTTTCAGCTGGGAAACAATAAAGGACTAACCTGAATAAATACTTAAGACACAAAACACTGATAGATTCAGCAGAACAATGCTACAACCAATCTGGCTAGTAAACAATGAATAGACAAATTTGCATTCTTCCTCGAACATTAAAAACCTTGATAATACCATATTGTATTACTCAAGTAATTGTATATACTAATATTTTATTATTATTGCTGTACTTAAGGATAACATGTTTTGTATATATTTTTTAATAAGGCAGCTAGCCATTTTAGTTTAACTGCATTTCAATTGTCTCTTATTAGAGGTTTCAGCGCAGTACATTTTAAATATGAAATTTAATACCAGTAAAAAAATCAGCCTTGAACATGTGTAAATGTGAGTGGAGTGAGTGGAGAATGTGAGAGACAGACATGGGTGGCGCTAAACAGCAGAAATATTTGGCACTGACATTTTTCACGGTGCCTTGCCCTGAGCCCTTGTCACCCCTTGCAAACCATCTGCCTCCCCACAGGTAAGACGCTCGCCAACCACCTTGACTGACTGCCTTCCTCCTGCTGCAGACCACAACTGCATTCCACCACCACTTAAATCAAGCAAATTTCTAAATAGCTCATAAGGGGTAAATGCTAAATAACAGTGTGTTTGAAGTGTCTGTGCAGTACTATATTATGCCCTGATTGATTTAATTTTGGGAAGACGAATTTTTAATAGGAATTCACCCAGAACACTTGTAATACACATGTAAAAATGAAGTCGCATGGGTGGCCAAACCCACATAATTAGTGATTTGGTAGAGAATGATGTATAATAGCATATATCCTGATAACTAATCAATGTTGTTTACATACTGAGAGTAGTAATTAGTGATCATTAATAATTAATGAGGAATAGCTGTAAAATCAGTGTTGAAATTGGTGGAGAATCTTGTCACAAAAACGTAATGCATCAAAAATTACCTTAACATGAACCACACATCCACGAGTTCCTTGTGCCCACTCTGACTGCCGTAGTCACAGCAACTACAGCAACTACATCGGGCTGCACCAACCACATCAGGCCAAGAGTGCGTAGTGCGGGTCGACAAGAACAGAACTTGCACCTTCTTGCCGACAAGAATTATGCAACTCAAGAGATCGCACTACTCATGTATTACAAGAGGTAGCTCTTTTAATAAATAGATAGGCGATCCGAAACTGTGTTTGCCCCAAAGCCACAGCCTTCGGATGCACTGGCAATTGGTCGTTGCCTCCTCGCAGCTCGCGCAGCTAAATACGACGCAATGCACCACCGGGTGACGCTAACTGGCTGGTAGGCCAGAACTGAAGAGGGAAATGCCCCAAAGTGTTATCCAGTAGTGTACAGAATTTTTACAAACATATTGAACACAGTCACCGCATTCACAACTACAGCTACATTGTATAAATGGCAATCAAGCATTGCATTTTACACCCCTTTGCCCAGATGGACTCGTCCATCCCTTCAGGAGACAGCCAGCTGGCAATGCTGTAGCCAGAGTAATTCAACTGCATCATCGGAAGTGAGATACGAACACTTTTATGAGAAAATGTAATAACTTATTTAAGACGTATTTATATAACAGTAATTATGTTTTCTAAAATGGAGATTGCCTATAAAGGCCTCCAGCATTATAATAAACCATTTATTGTGGTGACATCCCCATCAACTTAAAAACTTAAACATTAACAGACATTTGTTAATAAACGACGATGTTCCCATTTATTAACAAATGTCTGTTAGTTTTTAAGTTGATGGGGATGTCACCAATGTGTTTAATTTAATTCATACAATTTTTCAACCTTATAATCACATCACAGAGTGTTCATGTAATGTTTCATCGTTCGGCGCTTGATGTCGGTTCTCGTCACTTGTGACAACAGTGGACATTACTCGCCCAGTTCGTCTCAGCACCCGGACAAGACCGGCGGCGTTGGTCGCTCGCTCCGCGAGCTCCTTGAGTACCCGCATATAGGCTGCAATCATTTAACTGCAATAGTAATATATTGGTCACTGGAACATTTGTATTATCTTTAATGTACTGAGGGCAGAGTCAACCGCCCTCTCACCAGAGAGTTTAACGCAATCGCGTCTCAATATAAGACCACGTGTTATTTACCGCTTAAGTGCTAGGTCCATTATCATGAATCATTCACACATTATTCACCTGTAGCAAGGACAGTGAATAAACAACTCAACCAAGTGAAATCAGTGTCAATTCATTGTAGGGCATCCTTTGTAGCATCACCCACATTTCGTTAGCATATTTCAGGCGTACGAGATGGCCTACAGTCTCACCATAAGATATAAAAAGTGTAACCGTAAGTACGCGACACACATAAACCAACTGATGGAGGATTACCAGGCCCACCATGGGCCGTCGACCGGACGACCCTCATCATTAGCTCACCACTGAGTTATGGCGCCAAACAATATAACATCCAACCAGCCTTGGCTAACCTCGACCACGTCAACCTATAGAATTCAATACAGAATTAAATATAAATTATCAGTCAAATAAAGGGCTTAAATTGTGTTTTTGTTTAACATATCGTTCATAAAATGTATATGTTTTCTTTCAAAGACACAACTAGCAAATCAGTAACATAAAATATTTTTTCAGTGCCATAAAACTTAAAGCTATCATCAGACGTTTCTCAAATAGTAAATTTCAATAAATGAAAAGAGATATTTAAAGGTGTTAAATGTATGTAATAATTTCATTTTCTATTTCATTAGTAAGGGATTTTGTGTTTTGGCATGCAGTGTGGGCAGAATCCCACCACTACGCCAACAATACAACAGTCTAGCTTTAGTGTTAGTCGAAGGTGGTATGCGAACTCAACTCGGGGATATCTCACTCTTTGTAACCAGTCATATAGTGTATAAATAGTTAACATTTGTTTACCAGAACTGTGCTGACATTTTTGCATTATACTCCGAGGGTATTCCTTCCTAGTGTAGACTGCAGGCCCCACCGGTTTATTGACCCTTAAGTTTTCATGCCTGAGTGGCATTTTCTGATCAGCATTTAGGCTAATGCAGGGTCGTAAGCTGCGTGCCTGTGTGTGTTTGTAAAAACCTCATCTGTGTGTGTAATAATTACATAGTGCTTCACCCAGGTTTGANTTTTTTTTTTTTTAACAATTTCCACTTCACAGGAGGATTTCAGGGTGACAGCCTTACAACCACCAAATCATTTTCTCAACCGCATAAGTGAGTGTATCATATTTGCATCAATGAGTGTTTGTGCTATCGGCCTGGAGTGCTGAGGAGCCAAAATACCTTGTGTCTATGTAGGCATCTGACGAGCCCTCAATACACAGTTAACATCTGTTTTATTTCAGACACAGAAACATAACAGTTTTAACCCTAGATTTTGTCCACAACCCTCCTCCAAGAGTCGCATGCTAACCCGAGTAGGTATTATCGATAATGTTAGCTGGTATCCTCTGAACTGCAAATGTTACATCATCATCAGTAACCCTGTCTATGGTCCCGAGATATACCAGCACTGATTGTACTGATGTAAGGTAAAGATGAAGCAGCGAAGAAATAAAGTGATGAGAAAAATGAGACTACCCCAAAAAACCACTGGCCAATGAACAATGTCCAAGTTTCCCAATGCCAGACTCTGATTTTGCACTGATGGAGGGCGATAGTTAGGAAAAGAAAGTGTGCAATACAATTACGTCCCAAAAACTTTATCTTCATTGGAAATAATTTCAAAGGTTAGGACAAAAGTACTCCAGTTTTTATTCCTTATTTGTCTGTATTTCAAATATAATTCTTAATTATGAAAATACAAAAATTACACTGTTGGATACGGTAATCGCTATATCCATACGGTGTTATCCATTTACAATAATATCAAGACCATATAAAGTACCAGTTGAGCAATGCAAATGGTTAAAGTGATGTTACAGAAACATGATTACAACACATGATATATGGGCCACTTGTGGCTTGCACCCAGTGCTTAAAAGGACTATACAGCAGGCTGTAAATTCAGAAGTCTGCATGTTAAGAGGCAGATCAGTATGTCATAGCATCGTGCTCACGAAGAATATCACCACCTAAACCCATTTAACAGTGTCATATCTTGGAATGCAAAAAGCCAGATTGTTGGCTCTTTGTATGGCCATTCATCTTAGCCATGCAAACACCACTGTGACACAATATGTACAAACATGAATTGATATAGGTCGTACATCACATAGAATAGGTACTGGTCCTTCCAAATGCACTACAGATAAATATCAGTGTATCCACCAACGTGCAGTAGCAGAACATGGCACCATATCCAAAGAGATCGTGCAGTCTGTGGGGCAGGCACTGCATCTGCCAGTCTCAACAAGAGCCATTCATCACTGTTTGACTGAGACTGGACTACAGGCATGGCATACACTATGCTGTTTGTCTTTAACCCCTTAGTATAGGGCGGTTCACCATCAAAATGAACATTACAAAGAGGAATGGCAATGAATTATGATCTCCAATGAGTCATGCTTCAATCTGAATGCAGATAATGGTCGCAGCAGGGATTGGCGCTTCAGTGCGAAACACAATGATCCTGCACTGATTCGTTAATGCCATATGTCCCAGACACCATGTGTTATGATATGTAGTGCCATCAGTTATGACTCCTGGTCATGTATCATGGTTGTTGAAGGCACAGAGACCGCACATGTCAATAAAGTTATGTAGCCCCATTTCTTGCAATTTTCGCGCAACATACCCAAAGCTATAATGCAGCAAGATAATGCAGCAAGATAGTGCTCATTATCATACTGCTCAAATAACCCAACAGGCTCTATAAGATGTGAACACCATTCCTTGGCCTGTCAGGTCTGAAAATTTGTCCCCTATTGAACATGCATATGATATGATGGAGTGACATTAGCATTGCCAACCAATTTCCTAAACACTGGTTGATCTGTGTGTGCAGTTGCCAGAAACATGGTGGTATATGCCTCAGGAAACTATCTGCCACCTGTATGATGGAATGCCTCATTGCATCACTACCTGTACAGTCATGATAGAGAGACTCTACCCAATACTTAATGTGTGCTTTGCAGATGCTAAACAACGCATCCTCATTTGTACTATCATCTACCAACTTTTGATGGTTTAAGGAACTTTCATGTAAGGAAATTGAGTGTAGTTTTTTCCATGTTCATCGGTGTATGACGAATAAAGCTTACTTCTCTTACGAATGCTTACTCCATCACAAAACTGGGTCCTTGAAGTAGCATCAACAGCAAAGAAGCAAGCTTGTGGACAATTGCAAAAAGTTGTATGGAGGCTTTCAGAAAACTTCATTGATCCTGTCTCTCTACACTAAAATATTTAATATTTTTTAGTAATACTGTCATTTACTTTAGATTTTTTGTAGGGAGTCACTTTTGAGCTCACTGCATACAATAAAATTATTTAAATAAAGCCATTGTTTCAGTTAATTTTCAATACTATAAAAAGTTGTCATGCATTTAACTTAATTTTATGTACTTGTTTACTTATGTTATATGGATGTTTACCAACAATACTTGTATATTCTGCACAACATAAGTAATCATCATATGTCCGATAAACACTGCCAAGCCTCTGTTAATGCAGTCATGGTACTACATAACACACGTCATAATTGCAAACCTACATATTACACAAATGAGGTATATTGAATAAAATCCATTACACTAGCATACACAATTATCTATCTTGTTACTAACATTTCTTTTCTCCATAAATGATTATTTCCCTATGCCATTTAACACTACAAGATTTGTATTATTCACAGTAGAGGACACAGTCATTCAATTTACTTGGCTTCACTATGACATGAGTTGAGAAGTGCTGTTTCATACTCCTTGGTGGAGTTCGAAGTCCCAGATTCTGTTCATGGGAACTCGTTGTGGGTCTCTGAAATGAGAAAATGAGACATCCCTGTAGCTCCTCTGCTGTCAGTCTCTCAGGAATAATTGACACCTCTGCTCATCTTGACCCTCCAGTGAGGGGAACATAAAATTGCTCTTCCAGATCCCCTGACAAAGGAAGCTAGTCCACATGTTGGATGGGCTCATCCAAGCACCTAGTCTCCTTCCCAGATGCTCCTACCGATGCTGTGAACCCAGTCCTCATTGGGTAATAGGCGGCTTGCTGAAGGGGCTAATGCAACCACCATGGGTCATTAGAAGCTCTGAAAAATGGTGAACCAGAATATTCTTGGCAATTCACATCCTTCCAAAAATGATTCCCCTCGCTTAGCCTGCTGCGACATTCTCTGAAAATGTGCCCATGCATTGTCTTCTTTGGTCTATTTCTGAAGACTGCTCTGCATCGTTTGGTCTATATGTCACACACGTTATGTGACCACCTTCTGTTTGCACCTGGTATGTCACTGGGCCCTCCTTAGTATAAAGTACTCCAGCAATCCACTTTGGTCCAGTCTTAGAGTTGCAGATTAACGCAGAGTCTTCTCCCTTAAACTGTCTTAAGTTACAATCCCCAACATCTCTGGCTGACACTTCTGCTGCACTGAAGTTGAATGGGATGCAATAGATCAAAAATTGTTTGCAACTACATACCCATGAACAATTCTGCTTGTGTTGTCTGTGTAACGGTTCTTTGGATTGTGCATAATGAAAATAGCATTTGTTACAGCACAGTATTCCAATTATCTGCTTTCAACTTCCTCAACTTGTCCTTGAATGTTTGAACAATTTGTTCAGCTAGGCCAGTGCTAGTTGCATGGTATGGAGGTGTATATTTGTAAATAATGCTGTTTCTCATTAAAAATGTTATAATCTTACACGATGAAAAGGCAGTCCCATTATCGGACATGATCATATCAGGGATACTATGGGTGCTGAAATGTTTCCTGAGCTCTTGTACCACCACAGCTGATGATAGTGGTGTCACCACCTTATCCTCTGGCCATTTACAGAATGCATCAATGACAATCAAGACTGTTTTTCTTTGAAATGAGCCAGAAAAATCTACATGCACACAGGACCACATTATTGCAGTGTACTCCACTACACATGCATTTTCACCGATGCTTTACATTCTGACTGACGAGTTTAATAGTGGCTGATAATCTTCTCAATTTCTTCATAAATATTTGGCCACCACACACAGCATCATGCTATGACATTGGAGTGAACTACCACATCATGTGATGCATGTAGCATCTGATACAGCTCTTAAAGCACATGACATGGAATAACCAATAAAACACCCTATAGTAAATAATTACAGTAGACTGAGATTTCTGACTGTCTGTTCCAGAATGGCAGAACATTTTCATCAGGTAATTTGGGTGACCACCCATATTGTACAAAATGTTTTACCTGCTACAAAACTGGGTCTTCCATGGTGCACTGCACCAAAGCCCGGGCATCCAAGGGTGCTTCGAGCATTTCTTCTAACACTAGGACCTCTGCCACTTCTGGAACTTCAAACACAGTTGCTGAATGAGGCAATCTGCTCAAGACATCCAGATGTCGAATCCGAATCCTTGGCTCGTAGATGTTCTCATAACCATGCATGTCTAATGGTAGACTCCAATTTAACATTTGTGGTGACAAAATGTCTATGGTTGGGTGCACGGTATCCAACCGCTGCAGAAATTGTTTGTGGTCTGTTACCACTGTAAAAGACATGCCTGCCACATACTGCCAAAATTTCTTCACAACAAAAATTACGGCTAGGACTTCCTTATCAATCTGTGCATGGTTATATTCACATTTCTGCAGTGTGTATGACTAAAAAACAACAGAATTTTCTCCACCATTATCCATGATGTGTGCCAAAACTGTGACAACACCAATCTCGGAAGCATCACAGGTTAACACAAGTGGCCCTGAAGAGTCATAATGTATAAACACACTCTCGACATGCAACAATTTATTGACTCTGGAAAATACTTCGGAATGCTGTTCCTTTCATTACCAGGCTATGTCCTTCTCCAGAAGACAATGTAGCAAGATAATTGTTTGTATATCAATAACCATTTATAAAAGTTCATTGACCCCAAAAATGTATACAGGTCCTTCTTATTGAGGCACTTGTACCTTACGAATAGCATCCACCTCGTCTTGTGTGGAATGAACGTCTTTCTGATCTAATTTGTATACTAGAAAGTTAACTACTGTGGAAGCAAAAACACATTTGGACTTCTACAGTTGCATACCCGCCTTGCCAATTTTAGAAGCCACCTCTGTTACTCGTGTCCAACATTCGTCTTCATTTGAGCCTGTTATTAAGACATCATCTAAGAGCACCACTACTCCATTTCCCCCTGCAAGTTGTTTTTCCATTAGTCTTTGGAAAACTGCTGGACCACTTTCACTCCAAACTGTAGGCAGTGAATCTTAGAAAAGCCCTTGATGATATTGTATTTTAACAAATCAGCTGTTGCCTCGTCTACTCCAACCTGTAGATAGGCATCTACCAAGTTTGATTTTGTGAAGAATTTCCATCCAGCCAGTCATTTCAGTGCTTCATTAACGGGATGGCAAAGGATAACACACTATTTTACACACCATGTAAACTTTACCATAGTACTTGGTACATATGTGTATTGATCCATAAATTTTCATGATAGGCACAATGGAGGTTGCCCATTCCAAATGTGTCACTGGTTCATAAGCCCCCTAATGACACAAGTTTGTCAATTCCTGTAGTTACCTTCACTCTAATTGCAAACTGTACTGATCTGCATTTCCTGGATATCGGTTTGGCTCTTTCTTGGAGTGTGAGTGTCACTGTCAGGCCCTTATACTGTCCCAGATCGCTGTTATCAAACTTGTTCGGATGATGTGCTACAAGTGCCTTTATCTACAGGTTTGCACATTTTCTTCATGTTTCCTTGTTCCCCGTAGCTCAGTCACCTTTACCCCACAATTGTGAACTGTAAAAATACCTTCCACCGAAATCGCCAGTGGTGTGAACAAATTTCGCCCAAGTAACGGGCCCATTTACAGTAGCCACTAACAAGGGCAGTGCTGCTACACTTTCACTCACATCCACCCACACATATTTAGCCCCCCACCATTCAATGGTCCTTGCTCCAGGTGCACAAGGCAATGATGCAGTTATCCAATGGTGGTTCTTCAGGCCAAAGAAATTTACAGGTTTCCCAACTGAAGACAGAACAACTTGCCTATATCTACTTCCATGAGATACTTTTTGCCATCCAACCACAGGTTGATATCACAGGGTGCATTAATTCTCAGGCTGTATAAATAGTACACTGCTAATGTTTCATCATTTTGTTCCTCTACTG
The DNA here is from genome assembly GCA_002778355.1 of Clitarchus hookeri. Taxonomy (NCBI): domain Eukaryota; kingdom Metazoa; phylum Arthropoda; class Insecta; order Phasmatodea; family Phasmatidae; genus Clitarchus; species Clitarchus hookeri. Next base: position 998,723 of record NQII01000253.1, read on the forward strand.
TATCTAAGAGTATACTAGCCCTACCTATTTGCGATGTTCTCCCTTCTTTACTCTGCGGACTAATGTGTGTGTTTTGTTTCTTCTTCTAAATGCATGCTCTATCAAAATTACCTCATTTTGAAAAATAATGGCACAACACCACCAACAGGACTGCTTCTGTTGGCTCTCCTGTACCTTTTGATTTACTGTCAAATTCAGCGGATATGTCTGTGCCTCTCTCACCCACCACAGCATGCACTGAATATCTGTCATCCCCGAGTTGGTTTACCTCTGCGTCAGTACTTCGTATATCTGAAAAATTCCTTCCTGCTGCCTCAGCCAAGATGGGAATGTCTGTATCTTTAAAGGTTAGTTGATTCTTAGCCAACAAATTGTGCTGTACTGCCCTGTCTTTACTTTGCACACCAGCTGGTCCCTTTATAATTTGTTATAATTAAAAAAGTTGCAATGTGTGCACAAGCACCATATACAGTAATACCCCGACCTACGCTACTCCGTTTTATGCGAATTCGGAGATACGCTGTTTTTCTTTTTGAGCGCCGCGCGCCTCGGCTCTCCCACCCCGCCCAGTCAGTGTTCGGTTTACGAGAGGTTCGAATGTGTTTCGCGTGGAATTGTTTTACGTACGCAGTGTGTTTTATTGTTAACTCTAATTATGTCATCCAAAAGAACAAAAAATGAGTCATTTGAATCAAACAAGAAAAGAAAATCACTATCTTTGGAGTGTAAACTGAATATTATCAAAGACTTTGAAGCAAAAATTAAAATTTGTGAATTGGCAAAGAAATTTGACCTACTGGAATCAACAGTCCAAACGATTATAAAAGGTAAAGAAAAAGTTGTGGAAGCTGGAAAGATTCTCAATCTTTGAATTCAAGCATCGTTCGTAAACGTCATGATATTATCGCTCAGATGGAAACATTGTTAAAATTATGGAGTGATAATCAACTACGAGTGAAAAATTGTCTTGTTGATCAAAACATGGTGTGCTCTCAAGCTAAGCAGATTTTTGAGATACTAAGAGAAGAAGCTGGGGAGACGGCCAAAGATGAAATGTTTAAAGCTAGTAACGGCTGGTTCTGCCGACTCAAAAGTCGTTGTAATTGGCATAGCATCGCAGAGAGTGGACAGGCGGCAAGCGCTGATAAAGACGCTGCATCTTTCTATCCAGAAAAACTCAAGACAATCATAGAAGAAGGTGGCTACACTAGCCAAACCATATTCAACGTAGACGAAACCGTTTTTTTTTTTTTAAGAAAATGCCTAAAAGAACTTTTATCGCATGTGAAGAGAAAACATTTCCAGGTTTAAAAGCCGGCAAAGATCGATTGACAGTGATGGTTGGTGCGAATGCAGCTGGTGATTGTAAATGGAAACCTCTCTTAGTTTATCGCTCAGAAAATCCAAGGGCCTTAAAAAATTAATCTAAAGCTTGTTTGCCCGTCATTTGGAATTCTAATGCGAAAGCTTGGGTGACAGTTTCTCTTTTTGAAGACTGGTTTGGCCATCATTTTATTCCTGAAGTCGAATGTTATTGCCAATTAAAAGAAATCCAATTTAAAGTGATTCTAATAATTGACAATACACCAGGTCTCCCTCCTGCTACTCTAATTAATGTTGTAAGGAACGGCCTCAATAAATAAAAACACATATGTTTAATTTTAAAACACCTGCATACAGTTGTTTTGCATTCTTTTTCAAAGCTTGTTTAAATGTCCTCCTGAGATAAATTTTAAGAATGCCCCAGAAAGTAAAAATGAGAACAATCAAAACAGCAATACAAAAGAATTTGTCATCTTCGCTCCACTATTCGTCACTGTGTTCCAGCAATAGGAAAGATCTTTGGTCACAAGAGAAAGCGCTTCGCGATATTTTATATTTAGTTAACTACTTGCAAAAGTGCAACCTTTTAACAGCACCAAAATATATTAACATTAAACTTCTTATCTGGAGATAACTTCTTTCTACCCTTCATTTGGGTAAAGGAAGTGATAATGTCCTCGAAGTTCACATCCCACAACTTTCTCTCGATGTTTAGTAGTGCCATGTTGATGCTGTATTTTAACAAGGTTGACCACAAGAAATTTCTCACATGCTGTAGATTATAAAATGAGCGTTCGACTAAACATTTAGTCACTGGAGCACAAAGTATTGTTCTGAGTGGCATGCTTACATTTGGTTACTCTTTAAAAGAATTCTTGGTGTAGAAATTTGCATAATTTTGTCATGTCACCATTTCCTTCTTCAGATGGTCTCTAATGCTGGGTCCACACTTGAGCTATTTTGGGCATACAAGCCGAACGAGCGTGCGCTGAGCAGGTGCTTGTCGCAAAGAACAAGCATGTGTGCTTGTAAGAGAACAGCCTGCAAGCTATCCATCGGAAGTCGCTAGATGTACCTGCTCAAAGGGTAGTCAGTTGTGCGTGCTCAGTGTGAACAGGTTGAGAAATTATGCAGGTTGTACGGACTGTGAGGTGCGTGTTGACACTTGTATATTGGTAGGCCAGACTGCTAACACTGGAATGGAGCAATGAGAGATGTATCGTGCTAATTGACGAAAAGGAAAAGTATACAATACTGTGGTACTGACAACATGCAACCTATTACCGCCGGAAGAACATATTGATACAGTTTGTTCACAGTAGGAAAAGGTTTTTATAGGATTTAGGTAACATCTCCATAAAGAAATTAACTTGCAGTAGAATATAATCCTACTAACATATAGAGAACGAGAACACGACAGTGTAGGTACTGTTTTCTGGTGTAGCATAATGGTTAATTGTTACTGTTGTCTTAGTACAAATTTTTAAATATAGTAAAGAGATATATCTATCCAAGTGGTTCACTTTTGGAAGCATTGGAACAAGCTGTATCAATATCTACATACATTTCCGGTGGCCAGTATGCACTCTTTTTTGTTTGTTTGTCACTGATAAATGTACAAATTCATTATTCCTACTTACCTTTATGTAGTGCTTCAATTCCTCGATTAGAGCCTGACACGTCACTGCAACACTTATGAATATGCATTGTTTGGATAGTTAAAATACACACTTGAGACTCGTGAACGAATATCCCGATGTAATAAATCATAACGTCATGGCAAGATGGACATTCACAGGTACTCTTTCTCTGAATGTTGTGTCCTTCATAGTCCTATGGCCCACTGCATTCATAAAATATTCAAAATCTTCGGGATTCATTCTGGTTAAATTTTTAAAATGCTCAACGCCTAAAAGCTTCAGTAACGGAATTTTTCAATGACTGGAATGTAAACGTATTGCCATCCTTTTCGCTTCTTACCCCTTTTCTTCATTTTCTCAACAATGAGCACAATAACGACGAAACACCCTGGCACAATCACGTCCATTGCAGAACTGTTCGTCGCAAACACGGGAATGTCACGAGCAGCTACACACAGAGTGAGCATTTGTGGTCATGCGGGTTATGAATTTCCTCCAAATGAGCATACACCGCACACTCATTCGGCTTGTGTGAACAGAATGCTCAAGTGTGAACCCACCCTAAGGTGCAGTAACTCTTATATTATAGTTAGCTCAAGGCTATTCTTGTAAAAAGAATATATAACATAAGCACTCTGCATTTGCAGCTCTTCTCTAAGTGTATCAAGGATTTCATTATACATAACCACATGAAAATCATTTGATCCTGTCGTAGGAATTAGTCCTCTACGACCTTATACTCGTGAAACCTGTGTGTATGCTTTTTTCCTCACCCTCGTCAAATTTGTATATTTATAAGATGCTGAAGGACTTTAAGATGTTTTTCAGGGTCAAAAATTAGTCTCTCTTAAATTTGCAACAAAGTCGAACAGAGAGCAATTGTTAATAACAATTTGTCCTTAACCTATAGTGACTGCAGTTTGACGCTAACAGTATTGAATGCATGCTTTTAAAGTTTGTAACACTTTCTCTGCGTGTTTTATTGCAACAAAAGTACATTTACATAGGAAAAAAGTTTTTTGAAATATAAAAAAATTGCACTGTTGATGAGATAGCAGTGCCTAACAGCTGTCTTCAGTACCAGTGAGGGTAAAGTGAGGTGCAAGTGGAGGAGATGGAATGCAACAGTGGGAGAAACAGGAGTACTCTGAGAACCGACCAGCCAATGGCAACGTCCGTCACGTTTACCACATGCTAAGATGCAGGACTCACCCCTCCTTAGAGGAAGGCAAGTGATCTAGTCACTACACCTCTGAATTTTTTATAAAACAAAATGTAAGCAAATGTCTTGTCACTGTTTCATCATATAATTTTGAAAGAACCATTGGCAAACCACAAGAAAATGTTGGGGACATACTTAGAAAAGTCAGTCAGTGTAAGATTCTTTCATTCCGTGTGGATGGTTTTTTTTTTTGTCATTATCATCAACAGCTATTGGACACCGGGTAACTGCCAGTGACAGATTTTTTCAAGTAGATGTGAAATATCACCAATACTGATATTTCCATTTTCTCTAGTTTTCATGCCCATGAGCATTTTTCTTTAAGTGAAATTATGTGTTTTAAGTTAAACAGATAACTTCCTCTGTAATATCGGGCGAGACTAACAATTCGATTTGGTTAGTTTTACGGAAAATTGCTAAGGTCAAAGTGGTACGGCCGTCGACCCTGAGAGTCTGGCTATGTTGGGCCATATGCACCAGGCAGGTTTGTGGACGAAGTGAAGCTTGTTAGGCAGGAATGAGAAGGTTGCGAAAGTAACAGATTTTTGTTTGAAGTGAAATTAAATTTATGGAAGTTCTTTCTATAATCGTAATTTTTATAACTCTCATTGGTAGTATAATTATTATGTACTAAATTATTGCTGTAAATTTAATGTCAGGTATCTTTGTTTCCATTTTAATATCTGGCCACATGCGGCTACTTCGCATGCTGCAATCAGCTTTCAGCATCACTAAAACATTTTAATCATAAATCAAAAACTCCTGCATCTTTATTTGTGTTGCAATAAATAAAACATTTGTTAGAACTGAAAAATAAATAAATAATTACCCTCACTTGTTTGCTACTAGCAGGACAAAACTTGAAGACCCGAAACCCAACAGAGATCTACTAGAAAGTCTCATGCTCCACCTATACCAGTTTCTGTTCCCCGATAATTGGTGACTGGAAGCTGGCACTGGCAGATACGAAGGCAAAAAATAATTGTTATTAATATCTTGAACAATTGACCCTGAAACACTTACCAGCCATTTGAATTGGATTTATTCTACAATTTATATAAAATTTATTCTCTAGCCCACAGCTATAAAAAGCTTAATGAAACATTTTTTTTAAATTTTGCCTATTATGCCATGCCACCCCCTAAAAAGTGCCGCTCTAGGCCCGGACCTAATCGGTTTAATGGGAAATCCAGCCCTGCATTGTAAAACACACCATACAAACGCAGCACGAAGAGCTTATCTACATGCCATCCAGAGACTACTACTTTCATCACTGATGCTTCATCAATGAACAGGGGAGTGAGGTGTTACATTATGGTATTATTGAGTCCTTGGAAAGTAACAATATTCCGCACTCATGTTAGCCTCCTAAAAGGATGGGTCATGGCATTTTTCATTGATTTTCGCCCCATCAAACAGATCAAAATAAGTTCAGCTCCAGCAGTCATAAACACGAAACAGTGCACTACACTTGTCTGAAAATGCCAAAATTATAGCTTCCTTCAATTTACCTTCAGGGTACTGGCAAATACCAGTGTCGCCAACTGACTGCCACAAAACTGCTTTTACCACCTCAGATAGCCAGAGATATCAGTTCCGTGTGATGCTGTTTGGATTAAAATGCACCCATCACCTTGTGCCTGCCACAGGAAGTACAGCCTGGCGACACTATGTATGTACACGAGCACTCCCAATAAGAAAACAAAGCAAACTACTATGCTGAATTTGCAGCGAAATGTAGTAGGCCATTCCGAGTGCAAGCCAGAGTAAACCCTAGTACATTACAAATTTGCATCAACCAACTACAGTTATTAATAGTACATAAGGATGATATACACCTCATTGAGGAAAGGGAGGTAAGAAGAATGCACTCAAGCCAAAGTCGAAAATCCATGTCGAATTATGCCCCCTCCCCGCATTGTTGTTCAGCATCACCTACTCCTCAAGAGAGCGATCTGAGGCACAATACGTGGTTGCAAACCCATGTCGTCTCCACGAACATAATCATCAGCAACAACACAACAAGAAACCACAGTGCCTTCCCTCAACCTTCCAACACCCAGCATCCTCAAGGAAGCAGGAAGAGGTGAGAGTAACCTCTATGGTTGCCCACAATGTCAAAACTAACACTGGTGTGCTCACAATACCGTACGTGCACATGGATGCATCAACCCACAGCTTGACGCCCAGCATCCCGATGCCTATCATGGAGTCGGCTGGTGAGAACACAGCAAAGAGTAAATGCACACCTCTGCAGCAAACATCTATCATTAAACTGGTGACATCACCATTAGCAGCGCTTGTAGGGGACTCGCCCGTATTAATGCCTGATGCCCCAACCCGTCAGGGGAGCAATACATGTGTTGGAGGGTAACTGGAGGCCCAGCATGCTATTACTGCTTCCCTGGTAGCAGTAACAGCTTACCACACTACCAACTCTGCATCTGTGCTGCTGTCACTGCAAGGTGGGGCATGACCAGCAGTGCTGAGATGCCAGCATTACTATTCTTCTTAACGAAGATACCACCTGTGACCCCGCCCTCATTGCCAGCCACCCCACAATGAGTAAGGGGATTGCACAACAGGCATAGGTGCAGCAAAGGGTTTCTAAGAGGGAGACTTTTGATACCGTCCATGATGCCATCAAGCCTTTGTTGCCCTATGCACACCATGCCAGCACTCGTGTACTAAGTGTGAGTAAGTGTACCTGCACCGAATGTCTCAGGCCGACCCGTGGCTGTTCCTAACCGTCTGATCAAGCTGGTGATGCAACGGTAGCAACATGGTAACATGGCCACCACTACAAGGATCAGTGCAAAGCATGTGTGTATAAGTGCTAAACTAATAAGGGGAATGAATTCCCTTTGTTTCAAGTGCTTCGCAATATCATTAAAATCATAAGGAAATATGTTAAATGGATGCAGGAGTACGCAACAAACGACTGGAGTGCCAGCCACGTTGTTACATCCACACGTAATTTCTAACCAAATGGATTATCAGTAAACATAAGTAGATGTAAAACAACAGCGTTAGCAGAGCCAATGCATTTTTTTAGTGTTGATGTGGTTTTTCAGGTCATTTGTTTCAGTCGTCCACTTAAGTACAATAGTAAATCATCTCGCCCCATAACTTGACATCACAACTTCGACTGCATTTAACCACAAACTTAATAAGAATTAAATTAATTTTAAAAGCTTAAATGTATATTTTAGTATGTACTTTCAGTGCATATGAGCCCTGTACAAGGTTAAAATGTACTGTCGCCAGCGTACTACATGTGTTGTATTTTTAGTATTTATTTCTTTGCAGTCATTATAAAGGCTATTTAAGGGCATAATTATCAGTCAACATGAAGGGTAACATATGTTGACTATGCTATGTAAGGGTATCTTGTATCACACCATTTCATCCTTGTGCAAATGACGCGAGAGAAAATTGTTTTTGGCGCAAGCAGCGTCCAGCATCAGCAGTGCTTGCATCATGATAAATTAGTCAGTCACTCATAGTGGGAGAAATAAGCTGCACATATTTTTGCACCTTGGGGGAGTTCACTTCTTTGTCTCAATCATTGTAACTGTGATAGTAACATTACCTGAGCGGTCGGGGATAGTAATGCGGACGTCATCCAGCGACTATGTTAAGAAAAATCACAATATTACACAGTATTCCTATTTTGAATGGAATGGTCACCAGCTCACTGGGTGAGCACGAAGTCACAGTTCTCAGGATCGTGGGTTGAGCGACCACGTGGCTGTATCCCCTGACACACATGGTACTAATTTAAAGGAAAACGTAATATATAGCCAGGGTATTAAGGCTACCCAGCACACCTTAATATTACCTTTTTACCTTATAAATTAAGGATGCCTCATTGAGGCGTCGATGACTTCCTGGATAGGACCAGGGCCCGTAATACAACACTACAATGAGAACTCACAAGTCTCAGTTAACTCAAGTAAATTGTATTGACAAATAGTGTACACAGTTACATATACACAATGCAAATTAAAGTGGCCCTGACTCACAAGGCCTACCAGCGGCCGTCGCTGTACAAAAAGGCCAAGAATGGCGCGAAAACTTACAATAGTAATTAAACCTCCAGAGTCGGTAAATAAAGCTGACGGAGGGGTGCTGTGAACGCGTGGAAGACTGTTGGCACAATAAATAAAAGTTACAGTAAATTACATTAACCGATTGCAGTTAATGCAATGAACGTGCAGCACCTAAGACCCGTGGAATGAGACTGCCGGAGATGGCGCGGGCGAGCGGCATCCTTCCCGAGAGCTCGCTCCACTCTGCGGGGGGATTTAATTAACTGACCTCATTAACATAGAACTTGAAACATATACAAATAAAACACTGAAACGTTCTGAGCGAGTTTTCTTAATCCTGCAGAGAGTTCTTAATTAAGTACTAATTTAAATAAACAACATGATTATGTGGTGCCTTGCAGAGCACATGGGAAATTTAAGTTTTGGGGCACTCTATGACTGGAATGATCAGGTTGAAAGGAGGACTAATTATTTCCCACGTCACTAATTGGCTTGATTACACACACAATTGCACTTGGGAAATTATATAGAACACTTCAAATACCCTAGCCTTGCTACTCTACACCTCATTAAATATGCATGTGGTGTGTATATCTTTTGCGATTACTTCGCAATCCCCTAAGGGCGAATCTTATGAACATTTGCCCATGGGAGATAAATTATAATGCTATTTACTACACATTCTAACACTTGATTCCTATCCTAATTACACAGATCTCTCTAGGGACACCACAGGCACTAGGGTTGGATCACTCGGTATCGGGTCATGACCCATTCCCAAGTGAACGATGCGGACATGCATCGGGACGCACAACGCGCATGTTCCGCGGGCCGCGCTGGGGTAACGACTGTTAGGGACACGAAAAAAGTATCGATACTTTGTGGTATCGAGTACTTTTACTTTCGATACCGGTATATTTGTACTCTATACTTTGAATTCAATACTTTTACTTAATGAGTACTTTTTGATAGGTATCGTATCGAATAAATATTAGAAGTTATCTACTTATAAATATTGGCTTTATGGCTCATGTTTATGGCAACGCCATCTAGTTGAATCAAGTGTAATCTTAAAGTACTCACTATTATTCTGTGCTGTGTTTGTGTATTGATGTTCGAGTCATAACTCATAATTAGAAGAATGCCACCTAGTAAGAGCGAACTTTGGCAGTATTTTGTCAAGATAAACAACAACGAAGGAAATGCAAGACTTGTTCCAAAACCATAAAAACGTCAGGGAATACATCAAACATGAATAAACATCTAAAGAAACACCCTAAACCTAATCCGTCAAGGTAATTTTTTTATTATTTCATGCTTCTTTGTAAATCTAACCTAAAATAAATCCATATTTCCTTTACTAATCCTACTAATATTATAAATTTTGTGAAGATGTTTGGATGTTTGTCCGTGAATCACGCCTAAACGCCTTTGTTAGCACCACTCGTTGTATTAAACTTTTGTTGGCGAAGTTGGCTTTTATTATATAATAAGCTTGTGGCATATTTAGTCTGTTTAAGTACTTTTTTGGCTTGGTTCTTTTTTCATATTGTGTCTTGTGTGCCTTTAGGCAGCCTAAATTGTTTTCGCCCAATATGTGGTAGCTTGTAATTGGCATATAGTTGCTATAATTTTGTAAAAATTTTGTAAATGATGCCAGTAGCTTCCCAAATAAAATAAAATAAACGGCTGAACGGATTTGAATGAAATTTGGTAGGCAGATAGAGGAGACACTGGATAATATAATCATATTATAAATAAATGTGAAAGTAACTCTGTCTGTCTGTCTGTCTGTTACCTTTTCATGCCTAAACCACTAAACCAATTTTGGTTATGGACGAAGTCGCGAGTGGAGCGCTAGTATAACTATAAAAGTACTCTGTTTAGTTAAACCCGTTTTACATTAAAAACCTAGTTAGTGGCATGAAACTAATGAAGTTATTATTTTTTTTAGTGAGAAAGGAGATGAAAAGAGACAAACTATGATTAATACAAAGTCAGAATTGCCGAATCCACCGAGTCATGAACCACAACCATCAACATCGAAAGCACCTGAATTGGATACATTTCTGGCAACTCCTTCACCATCTGATGTCGAGAGAACTCCAATCTATAACAGTGACCTTGAAGAAACATGTGCACCACTTCCAAAAAAAAAAAGGCAACTTTCAATTGTACAATCAATGGAACGAAAATATTCTTATTCTGATGGAGGAAAGGATTATTTGAAGCTCAGAAAATGTTTGCTTTATTTTATTTGCGTTGATAAAAGACCATTTGACATTGTGAAAGGGCGTGGGCTTCAAAAATTGATGCGTCAAGTTAATCCATCATTTAAAATTCCAAGTATTGATACACTTAAAGCACAATTCAATGCTTTTTACAGTATTATGCGTTTGAAAATTGAAAAAATATTTGACAATGTAGCTCACGTGGTATTAACCTGTGACATTTGGAGTGAAATGATGAATGTTACCAGTTATTTAGGGGTTACTGTTAATTATTTGCATGATGATAGACTTATATCATGTTGCATAGCTACCGTTGCACTGGATCAATGGCATACTGGTGACTATATAGCTGAAAAATTAAAAGACATTTGTGCAGGTATAAACATCAGCCTGAATAAAATAATTGCAGTAGTTATGGACAATGGCACGAACATGATAGCAGGCATAGCTATTTTTCTAGGCAAAAACCAACACTTGCCTTACTTTGCTCATACAGTCAATCTTATTGCTGAATCTGCAATGTCAGTCAATGATTTGAGTTCATTAGTAAGCAAAGTACAAGACATTGTAAAATTTTTCAAGAGCAGTGTAATTCTCAGCGACTCTTTACGTCAAAAGCAAACTGGCTCTGTACCTCTAAAACTGATTTTAGATGTTAAGACTCGTTGGAATTCTGTCTATTATATGCTGCAGAGATACATTGAATTAGCGCCTGTTGTTCATCAAATTTTGATGTTAAATACTAAAGCACCACCCACACCCTCGGCTTTAGAAATGCAGAATATAAAAACATTGATTTTTATTTTAAAACCACTGGAATATGTAACCAAAGAGCTGTCAGGTGAACAGTATGTGACTATAAGTAAAATTATACCGATGGTAAACTGTTTAAAGGCGCAGATTATTGATATACCTGTGGCTGCCGGTGGTGGTGTAGTACATACACTAAAAAAAGAAATAATCCAACAGTTAGAACGCAGATTCGGACATATCGAAGATAATCATTTGATTGCAATCTAATTTTTACTGGATCCAAGATTCAAGAATATCCACTTTCAGGATGCCAGAGTCCACGCAAAGACAATTTCTGTACTGAGACGATTTATTACTACCACTCCTAGTATTATCTGTAGTGAACCTGACAGTGATTCTTCTCTTGAAACAACATACGATTTCTGGAGTTCCCACAAGAAGTTGGCTCATACGAAAAAACGAAACAAAGCAACAAGTTCTTCATTACAGTCTGAAAATAAGGATGAAATAAGGATGAAATAAGCCGTTACTTATCTGCACAGGTTTCACCACTTTCCGTAGATCCTTTGAAACAATGGGAAGATATGGAAGTTGTTTTCCCAAAATTATGCAAGTTGGCACGAGAATATTTATCAATTCCTGCGACGTCAGTCCTCTCAGAACGATTACTTTCTAAGGCAGGAAGTACCATAACAAAAACCCGAAATCGGTTATCGCCAAAACGGCTCGATAAACTTCTATTTTTAAGCGATTGTACGGAGGAGGAATGGGAACTTTAATTATGTGTACCTAAAGTAATAAATAATTGTTTTTAAATAAACTTTATGATTTCTTGTGAATTTACAGTTGTTTTTTTTATTATTGTAATATATTTATGTACCATTTGTTTTTTCATGTGTCTACTGAAATTTAACTGACGTCACTGACTGACATTGATATGTGATGTCATGACGTGAGTGTAGTTGTATGCGTATTAGGTTAGGCCCAAAGAAAAGTAAGTAGTAAGTACTCGATACTTTGAAGTATCGATACTTTACTTTCGATTATTTTACGAGTACGATACTTTTTCTTCGATACTACTCATGAGTACAGTATCAATACTTTCTATTCGATACCGTGTCCCTAGCGACTGTGGGCCGATGATGTGATGACAGTGGCCATGCCAGACCATGCAGGAGTGGTCCAGGTCAGTATGTTAATTTTAATTCTCTTTGGCTGCTACATAATGCCTTCAAAGCCTTCATCATCTTTTGTCCCGCCACAATGTGCAATAGTTTTCTTCTTGAGCCAGAACATGTGAATTGTCACTTAAGCATTCAGGAGGAGCACCGCTGCATCTCCTGCAGGGTTATTTATGCCCCAGGAATTTACTACACTCAATTAATTTTGTTTACATAGCTTGTAACTTTGGCAGCATATGCCGCCAAAAGGCGTGAATAAGTCGAGTCCGTTTCGCATGCAGATTAACTTTATGCTCTTTGTATCAATAGCTATGTAATCAGCAACATTAAATCAGTCAGACCCTACTGAGTTGTCTAGTCATTTCAGGGTTAAGTCGCTTCGACTACTTTGGGAACTAGTCCGCTCAACCAGCATCATGACTGTTATGTCTTTATCAGTGTTTTGTCCGCATGTGGAGAGGCCTTTAACAGCTTCACATTTATGTAATTTGTCAATACCGGACTTGCACAAGTTACCTACGATTTGAAAACTATGAGGTTAGGTGCTTCACAAGTTGCCTATGATTCGAACACAACCTGTAACTCTCAGCTAATTGATGTGGAGGAACAGGGGAGCATGGCCACGTGGTTGGTTGGCCGCACGAACCCAAACTTATGCTACAAGAACTTCGAGAGCAGCTGGCAACGAGCTGATTATCGCAGGCATACATCACACGAAAAAACCTTTAAGGTGCAGTGAGATCAGCATGCCACCTCCTTTCTCCCATCCTCAGGACTGACACATCACATAGAAAATGTTAAATGTGATGCTAACAAATTATTTTAGGGTAATTCATTAGGTTTATAACAACTTAAGTCATTCACACAAAACAATATTTTTATTAAATTAATAATATTTACAGGGTTCTAGTGATCTGAAAGTTGTTTCTATCCTTTTCAGTAGCTTAAAAAGAAAATTACAAAGAAACAATTAATTTATCACAGTATTTTTGATTGGTTAATATTTGATGTTGAAAATATCTTACTAAGAAATGCTAGCATCAATGTGGAAATCAAAGCATTCTTCAATGTTCAACATATAACAATGATTGAACAGACAAAGATAATAAAAGTACAACGTTCAACTCAGCCAGTTTCCAGTTTTGTACTTTAAGGATCATTAGAAAAGGTGGTGGAAAACAGTTTTTTTTTTTTTTAGAATTTTCGCGATTAAGCGCTATAATTAAATTTAAAAGCGAATTATTACAAAAATGTTTACTGTCAAAAATATTTACAAAACAGTGGGCTTAATATTATATGCATATTAAGAATTAATTTATAGAAACAGACGAAACTATTCACCCATGAGCCGGTGGTTATCACAAGATGATTGGCAAACTTGGGTTTCGTGTCTCGCATGTTTCTGGATTCCAGACGGGGCGTCCGGCGCCGTAGTCAATACTAGGATAAAGGGAGCAGTGCGGACTAGGCGGCGGGGGAGTACGTTGACAGCTGAATCCTGTTGCGACTGGTGATCTCGTCAGGGCGAGTGAGGCAGCCGACTTGAAGAGTGACAGAAGAGTGTGCAAGCAAGAGGAAGTGGACATGTGCCGGGCATGTAGGGTTAGGAGGGACGGAAGGTGGCTGATAAGAATGGCCGGGAGAGAGGTAGATAAGAAAGCAAGAGGCAGGTTGGTGGGTAGGTTGGAGTGGAAGGGATGATTGGATGAAGAGGGGAAGATTTGAAGATGAGAGGAAGTTGGTGGGGTGTGAAGGGGAGGGTTAGTTTTTGAGGGGGAGAGGAAGAAAAGGAAGGGTACAGTGCAAAGGCAGGAAGGCGGCAGACAGGAAAGTTGTTAGATGGTAGAATGAAGGACGAAAGTGATGCAGAGAGAGAGGATGGATAAATGTTGAAAGTGAAAGGGGGAAAGATAATACACTGAAGAGCCAAAAAAACTGGTATATCTGCCTAATATGGTGTACGGCCCCTGCGAGCACACAGAATTGCCACAAGACGAGGTGGCATGGACTCGACTAATGTCTGAAGGTATGCAGGAGGCAATTCCCACCATGAATCCTGCAGGGCAGTTCACAAATCCATTGGAGTGGGAGGCGGTGGAGATCTCTTCTGAACAGAATGTTGCAAGACATCCCATATATGCTCAATAATGTTAATGTCTAGTGATTTAGGTGGCCAATGGAGGTCTCTAAAGTCAGAAGAATGTTCCTGGAGCCACTCGGTAGCAACTCTCGACGTGTGGGGTGTCGCATTGTCCTGCTGGAATTGTCCACGTCTGTCTGAATGCACAATGGTCATGAATGGGTGCAGGTGATCGGGCAGGATGCTAACGTATCTGTCACCTGTCAGAGTCGTATCTAGACATATCAGGGGTCCCATTTCACGCCAACTGCACACGCCTGATACCATGACATAGCCTCCACCAGCTTAAAACAGTCCCCATTTGAAATGTAGGGTCCATGGATTCATGAGGATGTCTCCATACCCATACACGTCCATCCGTCCAATACAATTGGAAACGAGACTCGTCAGACCAGGCAACGTGTTTCTAGTCTTCAACAGTCCAATGGCAGTGTTGGCGGGCCCAGACGAGGCGTAAAGCTTTGTGTCGTGCAGTCAACAACGGTACACGAGTGGGCCTTCGGCTCCGAAAGCCAATATCAATGATGGTCTGTTGAATAGTTCACACGTTGGCACTTGTTGATGCCCCAGCATTGAAATCTTCGCCAATTTGAGAAAGGGTTGCACGTCTGTCACGTTTAATGATTCTCGTCAGTCGTCGTTTGTCCCGTTCTTTCACAATCTTTTTCCGGCCGCAGCGATGTCAAAGATTTGATGTTTTACCGGATTCCCATTATTCACGGCACACTCATGAAATGGTCGTATGCGAAAATCCAAATTGTATCGCTACCTCGGAGATGCTATGTCCCATATCTAGTGCGCAGACTATAACACCACGTTCAAACTCACTTAAATCTTGATACCCTGCCATTGTAGCAGCAATAACTGATCTAGCACCTTTGCCAGACGCTTGTTGTCTTATATAGGTGCTGCCGACCGTATCGCGTTACTCTGATTGGTTCCATACCTCTGTTATTTGTATACGCACACCTATACCAGTTTTTGTGGCTCTCCAGTGTACAAGGGAAGGGGAAATTTTTGTCTGCCTTAAGTACAGGCAGGGAGGAAGATAGCAAGCGAGCAGAGTGCGTACCCTCCTTTGGGCAAGGGAGAAAGTGGAAGAATGGTGCCAGACGGGATTATTTCCATTCCGTTGTTGACGCTGAAAGGTTCTTCAGTAGATACAACTTGATGGTGACTGGCATAAGTACTCGTAACAGTAACTTAAATCAAGTTTTAGTCTGTTCTATGTTTGGTTTGAATAAGTGACATTTGTATTCACAGTAGCCTTTCATATTTTCACTTTTATTTCTAGAGTTTATATATTGTTTTATAAAAAACTAATTTTTGCTTAGTGATACTGTTGTAAGTAGCTGAAGAGTTAAAAATGGTATGAATTAATGTAGATATATTTTTCAAGAGTATTTTCTACAAACTGTTTGTAGAAAATAATTTTTTAGAGCAGTAGAATAATGAATTATTTTGAGTGTGTGTTTTAATTCTATAAACAAAAGGAATGCCATTTTCTACCACCTATATTGCTGGTAAAACCCTGTTTACTATGTAAATATAAAAATTAATGCTACCGTCTAAAGGATTTTTCAGCCTATGATGCAGGATTTTTCTAGCGCGGAATGTTTCTCCATAAGAACAATAACAAACATTCCTGGAAACAATGTTTTCAATTTCCCGCGAATAATGCAAATTGTGAAGGAAGCACACTGGGAAAGGAAAACCTCAATGGAAAAGATGCACAACTTACACTGCTTTTCAAACAAAGTTTGTAGTTTTTATGCCAAGCTCCACCCTGCTGAGGTAATCTACAAGCTTGACATTGACGAGGCCTGCAAAGGTGAGGAGTGAATGTTTTTACAGCCGCCCGCTTTCCTTGTCTCTTCTTTTTCTCCCCCACCCCCCTCTATTTTGTTAGGCTAGTAAGACGTCATGAATTATCACATGCACGGGTGGNGGGGGGGGAGTTGGGCTACGGTATTTGCCACACCACAGCTGATAGTCTTTTTGGAAGAACTTCACACTTTCCTTGTAAGCAGTGAAAGTGGCTCAACTCTCTTGTTCTGAGGCCCTAATGCCACCACCATCTATCAAGTTTACCATCTAGCCTGACATTGACAAGAGTCCTTGGAGAAGGAAAGGGAAGCGGCCAAATTTTGATAGGCATCCATTGACATCACTGTGTTGTGGTGGTGCCAAATGGGACTGGATATATGGAGTATGGTAGTTTTTATAAAGTTTGTACGTATCTAAATTTATAATGATTACTTTCTTACAGATTTTGATATTTTAGTTTTTCAGCAGTACAAGATTAGGATATGTTTTATTCCATTGCTCAGTGCCTAGTAGGCATACATTTTTTTGGCAGTAGCAGTACAAACGAGTTGAATGTACTTGAAAACTGTAGCCTACTATATATATTTTTAAATCCTTCAGGTTCGATTGTTCTTCGAAATTCCTTCACATGATGCAAGCTTCGTTTCGACTTCGCTTCGACTTCGCTTCACATTTAAAAACCAACCTTCGCACATACCCAGCTAATATTTATGTAGTGTAAATTAATTCATCTTTGAAAAAGTTTTAGAGAAAAATTAAAATGCGTGCCTCTAAGACAAACATTTTCATTAGCTGAAAAGTTAATCTTAATCAAGCACGTGGACAGTAACCCTGGTAGAACATGCAAAGCAATTCCTCGGAATTTGGAAATCCCAGTGACTACTCTGAACCGAATCATTGATGCAACCAGGAGACAAACTTCCATGAAAGATTTTATGTTACGTATTTTCCTTGTAGACAATTTTGTGTGCTTTGGTACCAGGAGACACTGCCACGAACAACTGTGCTTGTTTTGCATATACAGTAATCTTTTGCTCGTATACTAATTTTATGATTTTGCAAACAGGAGATAAAATTTCTTAAAAGATTTTGTATTAAAAAAAAATATTTGTTTTGTTCATTATGTAAAATTGTGTGTAATTATTACGGTGCATAATTTTATATCTTTTGGTGTCCAGATTCTTGAATTTTTGTGTTTCCCTATTATAGTGTTTTCCTGCTTATAGTGTCACTTTCTTGTGGACCCCTGAAGAATCTTGTAAGAGGGTTCCACTGTAATACATGCTATGAACACACATTGAAAATGCTACAAGGAGACAAAATTAATGCGATTTTCCACCACCTCTAATCATTAGGTGTATAAGCATCCCAAGTAGGAAACAAGAAGCAGTTGAGAGTTGGTCAACTGTTGGCAGTGTTGCAAATATTAACATTTATAAATTGCAGCATTTCTTATACATATTTTTGACAACCAGGTCTTTTTAATAAAAGCGAGTTTACCTAGTATTTTTTTAAAACAATCTTAATGTGGACCAATGCTCTCACAATGATTGTTAGAGTTAAATAGAAGCCCCACAAGTAGACAATAGACAAAATGCTAACTAGTACTTACTGCTGTGAAAATATGAGCAGCAAGTTTATGGAATATTTATGACATGCCAACTATTACCTACTGCTGGGGAAATAACAAATAGCACATGTGAATTCACTTAATTTTTTTAGTTTCGTGTATATGTGAAGTAAAATTATCATGTGACATTATTAATAATAGGAAAAAATTGCTACTATACTGTAAACCTGCAAAGTATAAATGCAAAATAATAATCTTTATTTTGCATTTTAAATACTACATGGATTTATCCCGAAATTAAATAATACCATTTAAAAAACTCCCACTATTGACTTGTAATTATCTTGTGTCTGTAGCAGGTCGGAAGCAGTAAGCTAATGGGCCACTGTTACCACTCATGGCCCACTGATAGTGTTGGCATTCTTGGCATACAGTTGGCTATGCAGAGTGTATTTTGCTACATGGAAGTTGTTTGAAGAGTGGCTCAGATGTGTCCAACTGCATACAAAAGCCAAGAGGCATATTATATGGGCCCTGTGCATCTGCATCTAGCGTATACGGGCTAGGGTGCAGAGCACAGTATCTTAAGACATGTTGCCGTTGGTTGTGGCTATTCCTCTTTGTGAGGTTTGCATGTTTTGTGCACATGATGGCATGCACAGTGACTGAGGACTTAACTCCCTTGCTATAAGCCAGAGAGCACTCCTGTGCTGTTTGATGACCACGTGTTTGAGATCAGTGGGTTCAATATTCAGACTAATTGTTCGTGGCGAGAGACTTGGTTTCCCTGCATATACTCCCTGGCCTTAAGCTCCTTGAGTTATATCCCTCCTCCTCGCGCCTGTGCATTTAATGTTGTTGTTTGCTTGGACACGAGTATATATACAACTTGCCCAGCTTATTTTGACAGCTCACTCTCTCCCGTCTTCTGAACTCCAAAGTTACACGTCACAAAGTTGGCCATGGTGTGAAAATTTGATTATGATGTTATGTAGTTAACGCATTTGTGTGCCATAGGGCATAGTAGGCCATGAAGGGTTGAGTTTGTGTGATAGTTTTCATTCTAAATTAATTTTTGGCAGCCCATTCTAAATTTATGTTTGGATTAACTTGGATGTAGTCGCTCGGCTTAAATTTTACTAAAAGGTAATTTGTTTGCAAGTTGTAGAATGTCAGTGTGAGCTCGTTACGTGCCGTTGTTTTTAATCCAGTTGGTCTCGTGGACGAGTTTCTGTAAGGTAATTGGGCCGCTCTCCTTAGGTACTTTTGCACATAGGGTTTTAAAAGTTGTATGTGCCGCACCATACCATGATCTCCCTTGCTTTAATAATTATATTTTAAACTCTTTTATTGTTTGTATTTTAGCACTTGTCCCATGTAACAGTAAAAAATTAAAATATCACTTGACACAGAATTTATGTTGCATGCTAATTGTACATAAAATAGCAAAGTTGAAGTGGCTGCCGCATGGCGAGCAATCTCGAGCCAGGTAATGGAGTCAGTCAATAAGTAAATGCTAAGTTGAAACACTCTTATGCCGAATGCATAAAAAAACTGAGGGAGGGGTGAGAGGTATATTCGAAACATTCTAGAAAAAATATGGTTGCAGACAGAACTATGGGATCAGTTAAACACAAAGCATGAAATGTGTCACATGAGCACCTACATCCTCCCTCAGGCATGGTCCAACACAGACTTGAAAGAGGACCAGCGTGTCTGGTAGCAAGTTCCAAGCACACGGGCCGTTAACAGTAAAACATATAACCACCTTAAAAACACGAAACACTGGCAAAAAATTACCATTTAAAAATAACATGCAAATATCCCTTGGTTGTTGGAGCACAATGAGAAAAACCTTTCTTAATATTGCAAGGTGGTTGCAAATGAAATTAAATTATGTTATGTGAAGGAAGCTGTGTTGACTTAATAACCTGAAAATTCAAAAAACAAAACATAAACATAATACATCCCCTCATATGAATGTGCTTGATGTGTGTCTGGACTTGACACAGGATTAAATTTCGATTTGGTAGTAAGTTCAAATGTCCCAAAATGATACAAGGGCCAAGTCTGTCCTGTATGAGATGCATAATTTGTAAATTGACAGTGTTTTATTGGGCGCCAGTTTATCAGTTTAAGAGCTCGGATTAGCATGATGCTCATAGCGTATCTCAAGATGTGATCGTACACCTGGGCTGGTAATCCTGTGATTATTCGTCTCTGTGGTTGGCATCTCTGGTCTGTCCTGGCCCACCATAAATACAGAAATTATATTTAACACTTTAAGTCACTGCGAAACTTAGGAGACCCTGTGGCCCAATGGATTGTATAGCACATAACCGTAAAATCGGCCATGAGGCGGCCAAGTAATAGTGTACTCAGATAAGAATATCTGGTTTCATATTGTTGTATTAAATCCAAGAAGGTCGTTATGACACATTACACTTAGATTTGATGCATGGCTTAGGCCCCATGCTAACCATAAAGGATAAAGACTGAGAAGAGCACAAGAAAACTGAAGTTGCAATAAGGCCAATGTGCTATGAATCAATACTGGGAGGGCACATCATCTAGGGGAAACAAAATGCAATTAACAAGGTTCCAGAATAAAGTTACACTATTGCAGTTACGATGATTGAACAAAAGATGAACTCCCCCTAGGTTATGTCCACTATGATTGACTGATTCATTTATCATGGTGCGAGCACTGCCGATGTTGGGCACTGCTCATACAAAAAACGACATTCTTATAAATTGAAAAAGATGAATTTGTGTGATACAAGTTATCCTTACATAGCATGATGATTAACACATGGTTACCCATCACCTTAATTGAAAAATAGGCAATTTATTTGCCTTTAGTACATAGAACACTGTTGACAGTACATTTGTCGCCGTTCTCCGGGTCATGTCTGCCATCAGAGCAGGATGAAAGGTGGGGTGCATCAAATTGGAAAAAACCTGTTGTTGCTATAGGTGCCACACAGGTTGTAACCCAGATGGGTTGGGAGAGCATGAGCTGTCAGCGCCGAGGTCCAGCGTGATGGACCTCCCTCCCATTTTTGGCAGCTGGTTGTAATATGCGCATAGGGCCATGCATGGCAACAGAGGACCTACACTCACTACAATATATTCTCACTGGGGCCATGGAGCATGTCTCATACCTCACGCCACTGCAAAGTGTTACCTATCTCATGTAATGCAATATGCAGGCTACACTGGGCGCGTTCCGTTATGTACCATTTATTTGCATATGTGGATATACTAGTGGCAGGGTTGCACAACAAAATGAGCACTGGACTGTTAACATTGAACACAAAATTTACCCTTGCAGAAAAATACACTAAAAACGCCACAGAGTAATAGAAATTAACATAGAGTGCTGGGGACTAGGTAGTACAAACTTGTAGTGGCTGACCACATGGTTGGATCACAGACCGGAAATCGCCATTACCAAAAATGTAAAAATAAAACCTCCCTTGTACGATACAGTGAAAGAAAGGGAAAGAGGGAGGCGTGCGAGATGGAAGAGAAACGGTTCCCGTAGCAATATGCTATGGTAAACTAACTTGGTTAAGGAAAAGTTTCAGAGCCACCAATGTATACGCCCACTCCCCCCCTCCCCCAGCTGTGGCCTGAAACTAACTGGCAGAGACTGCTGTGGCAGCTGGCCAGTAGGAACCATGTGCATTCATTAATAGTAAAATCAAAAACTCACATTTAAGACATAAAAGCACAACATAGGAAAATCATAATTGAATACTACCTGTAAAACAAAACACATACATATATACCCTTTACCACTTAATTGTCTCATTAAGATTAAATTTTGAATAGACGGGTTGTTGCCTGGAGGGAACAGCTATGTATCGCAAGAAACAGCAGCTTCTTCGGTTATATGTTCAGTGTCTGGTCAGCTTAAAATATTAATGGAAGTTTGACACAAGCAACCTGCTGTTTTTCGTGTATGTAAATTTGTCCCTTAATTTACTTCAGTATTTGAGAGAGCACATAGACCCCCAAATTTTTAAACCTCACTATTGATATACATTTTAAGGATTTAAACTCCATTTTTTTAAGAAATTAAAAAAAAAAAAAAAATTGCATTACCAATCAACTCAATAAAAAAAAATCATAGAACATTATTAAAAATTTGCTTTAAAGTCAACTCCATATAAAGTTTAAAAAAAGGATAGAATTTTAATTAAAAATATAAAAGTGAAAGTTAGTAAAATTAATTAAAAATGGCTGTATATTAATAGAAATATAAAATGGATAACAAAACAACAAAAAAGTGTTTAAAATGCAAGGAAGAAAAAAGTGTAGATGAGTTTCACCATAAAAAAAATTTAAAGGACAAATATGATTGACAATATAAAATATGTTCAAATGAACACTATAAAGAATATGTTGAAAAGAAAAAATTGATGATCCTATTAGGGAATATCACAGAAATTATCATAGATACTTTTAACCAGGACCTGTAGAGTACAGGGAAAAAGATTTATATTGGTTGTCACAAATTTGTTTTCAAAATGGGTGGGGGCATACGCTGTTTCAAGTGCCCACGCAAATTCAATAGCAAAATTGCTGGAGACAGAATTTTTCTCTTGGTGCAAAACATAATGGACTATTAGGGTTTAGGTTAAGTAATACATCATTGCTGACATATTTCTTTTCACATTAACCACATTCATAAAGAGTAATAACATAGTCATTATGTTGCAAAGCAGCTGAAATCGAACCCACTAACCTTCAATCATGAGGTGTGCACACTTACCGCTACACTACATAAACGAGTGTGATAATCACTATGTATTATGTTAAGCCTCTTAAAAATCATATTACATTTCATGGGAGAAATAAGGATTGAAATTAACTTTAATGAATACTTTCTATTTTTGTACATAAATTGTATAATCGGCATGCTGGTGCTTGCAAACTTATGGCAGGACATCTTGTTTGTACATAACAAGCTGATTGCACCCAAGATGCAATAGGCGCTGACATCACGGACTAAGCCATCTATTTTGGGGCATTTAACACACCCATACAATCATGTATTGCCAGTAAGCAGTACAGCTAGTTTTTATTATTTATGCACTGATACAGCAAAATTGTATCTTTTTCTGAAGTCACATTTTATGTACAAAAACAGAGGACTGAAATACAGAGAACTGCAATAGCCATCAATTAATAAAATAACTAATTTTAAAATGTAGGCAAAATCTTGTATGTGACCAAGTTGTGTGTATAAAATGTAAGTTTTTTAAAGTTAATAATATTTTTACACTACATGAGGCATTTTAAATTCCTGAAATATATGTGAAATTCAATAACACAGAATACTGAAATTTACATTAATAATTCACTTTCAAATGAAACTTCATTATCCATTAACTTAAATTTATTGTATCAGTACTGTTTTGTCTTGTGTCAAAGAGCCTTCTTTCCTTTTCCTCCAAGGTTCAGCAATTGCTAACGCCTTTTTTACTTTTCTTTTTACTGTTGCAAAATTTATTTCTTCTACCCATTAGATACTATGTGCACAAAACTGTTTTTAGTAGCTACACTACCACACACAAATGGACATGGCAACACCGCAAGTGCACCATTTTTGTAGCTGGTCTGCTGCACGTCAAGCTAGCTGCTAACAAAGTACTGGATGCACTTTGTGCTGTTCTCAACTGGACACTGCTTTTATGTATTATGAGTATTTTATATTTTATGCTGAGACTGCTGTTGATACACCAGGGCAGAATTGAAGAGTGAACACGGCTCAACCAGTTCAGCTCAAATTTCTTGAATTTTAAATCTGTTTTACCCTCAGAAATGTATATTTTGTGAATAGTCCACGCAGACATCAAATACTAAAAATTCACTAAAACTTATTTTCAATAACAGGATGACTTATAGCATATGCTTTGAAAGTATAATCATAAAATATTTATATAAGATACACTACACCACATAGTTTTAAAGTGTCATATTTAAATATTTTTTATAATAGTTTGAGCAAGTAGATGATAATGATCAATCGTAAGAGTAAAAATCTTCTTCTTTATTTAGTAATACATAAAATACCTTCATCGTAGTAAACAGATGCATCATTACCAATAAAATATTCTAGAAATTTTCTGTCAAGTAGTGAACTGCACGCTTAATGTTAATAATTTCAACACAAAATCCTTGTAAGAAAAAACAATAATGCAGATACAGCTATTAAAATGGCTACAATTTCTACCCTAGTTGGCCAATTATGCAAAAAATAATAAATTTAGAGTTATCAAAGAGATGAAACTCTCTGTCTTTCTCATTTTAGTCACTGACTAATGTTTTCAAAACTACCAACTGACAGAGGAAGGAAGTGGGATATCTTCACTATCACTGTTCCCTCGTGCCAAAGCAAGTAAATATGCCTTCATTGCTAATCATCCTTGTCTGTATATTGTCATAGCACACAGCAATATAGAGCAAATAAAGCTAACAGTTTGCACTACCTACACATGTGCCTCTCCTACTAACATACCGAGGCAGTAATGCTGGATTGGGTCAGCGTTATGCTCGTCGTTTGGGTTAGAGAAAGGCACAATGAGCGACGAAACGGGAAGGGAAAAACATGACTGTTGGTGGCTAAAGTTGCATATCTATATTGCAGAAAGTTTACATGGGGCTTACTCTATAAAAACATTTATGATAATTATGGTGAATCCTGGGTGTCTGGACATCTTACAACACTAAGCCACTGAAACACATTGTAATTTTGGTTAAAAAAAAACATAATTTTAAAAGCAACAAATATTGCAATGGCAGCTTATTTCACCTGTGAATGCAATTAGTGTGAAAACAAGTTAAAAGTGGCGTGGCAATAACATAGCAAGAGAGACACAATGCAGACAGGTGACTATTGGGGGAGGATGATACTATTGTCTGAAAACTAACAAAGATGCATGGATTTTTTGACTGACCTACAATTCCTTCTGAAGATTTTTCTCATCTCCAGACAAACCCAAAAATAGTTTAGGCATGAAAGCAAGCAAGTCACAGGTTTTTTCTTAGAAAGCAGACACCTCAGTTATATGTACTGTGGTATTGTCTGTGCTTTATTGCAGGCTGATTTTAAGGATTTTTATATTGAATTTTAATGAAATCCACTTTAAAAAAAGTTAATTAGACAGCTTTTGAAACAAAAATAGAAATTATAAAGTGATTATAAAAAGGTGAAATACTCTTACAACCATAGGTAACATTACAGGATACAGTTAGATGAAACAATTTTAAGGGCAAAGCAAAAGTAATGGAAAATATTAATTGCTTTAGCCTTTCAAACCCTACAATTATAAATTTTAATAGAGCTGTTTAATCACTAAAATGGAATTTCTAAAAATTTTTTTGGTTAGAGAATCAAAACCAACATAATGAGCATATATAAACCTTACCTTAGTACAATAAAAGAATAGAAGCATTTCCAGTGGTTAAATACAGTAACTGAAAGTGAGTATAATGAAGAATATGTGACAAACACGGGTTTGTATAATTATTTTATAATAGTGGTAAACATTTAATTCCAAGATGAAGCAGCAAATGTTGGTTGTAAGGGCTGCAAGTGATTTTTCTGAAAGTTTGGCT
Organism: Clitarchus hookeri; assembly: GCA_002778355.1. Lineage (NCBI taxonomy): Eukaryota > Metazoa > Arthropoda > Insecta > Phasmatodea > Phasmatidae > Clitarchus > Clitarchus hookeri. The sequence goes on from NQII01000253.1 coordinate 1,024,291, forward strand.
AAAATCATTTATGAAGGGGGTGGGAGGAAATACTACAGAACAAATGCTAAACACTGATGTTCCTGTTTGTTATTGTCCACTAAGTCAGTAAAACCGAGTGAGAGTTTTGCAACATTGTCTCTTGGTTTAAAGAGACTTTTCAAGTAAACTGTGTGCTGCATGGAATATCTGGTGAGCCATTAATTTAACATCAATCTAACCTGATACGTTGGCAGAACTTATTGTGTACACTAAAAATACTTGCTGATATCACAAAACTTGGTGTACTAAAGAACATACTGTTAAAATGCTGTGTGATGATCTGTACACAGCCAGGTAACACGTTTGTTCGGCTTCCTCAAAACTGCAATGTGTTCATACAGATTATGAATGAATTTCAAAAGTAATTAATCATGCAAAAAATCATAATTAATTTGGGTCCGTAGGTTTCGGGAATTCTCTGATGGCATGACCGCATCTGGATGTTGTGCCATGTGACATAATAGTAAGTAAGAGTGTGTTAGTGCAAACTGGAACTGCGTGTTTCATGTAATAAAATAATGGGGGTGTGGGGGAGAGAAGTGAGGTGTAGAGTTGATACTCGCTGGCAAACACACAATACTTACAAAAACATTTCCCTGTTGGTAACTCACCTTGTTCTACACTAAACCAGTTGCTCCATAACACTGACAGAAAAAACTTAAATTACGATAGTCTGACACCACATGGAAAATATCTGTCAAAAGCTAGTGCAGCCCTTACCAGATTGAACAGTACACTGCTCTCTTTCAGTACCATAACAATTATGGTGCAAATGCACAACTCTGCCACAAAAGAAAACAGAATGAAAATTGTGAGAGTATTTACTATTACTCACAAGAAGTAAACACCATATAAAAAACAAATCGTGACTTCAAAACATGTGAAAAATTCCAGAAAGATATGACTTGGTAATGTAATTAAAAAAAAAGTAAAAATGTTNAAAATATATATTCAGAAAGATTACTCATCTTTTGAGGCAGGCAACAGAAAACAAAAATAATTTTAATAATTTATGTTTTACTGTCAAAGCCCAGCCCAGACATCTCCTCACACACTTACTTCACCTGGTTAGCTCGCGGTGTAACACAAATATTGTAATAGTTTCAGAACTGCAATAAGTTTAAGATCATAAGTCTGACATTCTTGCCAGTATTTTCATGCCAAATAAAGAGCCGGAAGGTTACATAGCTAGCAGTTTCAGGACTTGCAAACATTTCCATCTTCTCAATATATTGTCATCGGCACAAGGATCTAAGATGGGAAATGCCCTCCTCTTTTGTTGAAGTCTCAAGAAAATATTCCCTAGAAGGGCCTCAGTCCAAAGCAACAAATGTAGTCTGCATACAGGCATGGCACATAAATTAATTTGCTACTCCTTATCGCAGCAGTCGGCTGAATCGGCTCTCTACTGAATCAGGTGGTGGAAGCACGTCTTCTCAAGTAAATCTAATTTGTTTCCCACCCTGGGAATTGATAATGCCCAAAACTAAATATTATCTGCCGGGAGAAAACACATTGGATCCCCGAACCTAAAGATCACACCAAAAAACTGCCCTCATTAGAAACAAAACCAAAAAATTAATGTTTTTTTCAGACTAAAACTACAACTATATAACTTAAATTTNACTGCCCTCATTAGAAACAAAACCAAAAAATTAATGTTTTTTTCAGACTAAAACTACAACTATATAACTTAAATTCTTAATTCTGCCATTGGCCAGTTTAGTGTCCCGCACCCTTCAAAACATGTTATCTTGACAACAAAATAAACAAAAATGGCCTTCAATCTTAGGTGAATGACAACATGTGAAAATAATACAAAAACTTAAATAAAATTCACAATGTAACTNACTGCCCTCATTAGAAACAAAACCAAAAAATTAATGTTTTTTTCAGACTAAAACTACAACTATATAACTTAAATTTTTAATTCTGCCATTGGCCAGTTTAGTGTCCCGCACCCTTCAAAACATGTTATCTTGACAACAAAATAAACAGAAATGGCCTTCAATCTTAGGTGAATGACAACATGTGAAAATAATACAAAAACTTAAATAAAATTCACAATGTAACTAAATCAATATCCCATTAAAACATTAATTTTTGACACAATGACTTATAGTAATTATGTTAGTGCTATAAGTAAAATAAAGACAAGAAATACCATCGGCTGCATGAGATCCATCTATGTGCGCCACCTCTCGTCGAAATGCTGTGACGATGTCTGCCTCATCGCTGGCAACGAACCATGGACAACTTTGGAGACTACTTTGAAGGATGTTAAACAGCTCATACACGTACGATACGTACCCATTCACATGAGTGCATACAGTTTGTACAAGAATATATCAATTAAACAGTGATTTCAAGCAGACATGTTTCTCTTTGTTCCTTGCCGGACATTCCTGCATCCATACCCCATGTGATGTCACCTTTAAAACATACATGTTGTACACTTTCAGCTGTACATAATAAATTTCCTGTGTTGGGTCATTTTCAGGAGATAAACAATAGTTGCCATGACTTCTGAATCAGCCCTTGTGCACGCATGCACGTGTGTGTGTGTGTATATATAAATATATATATAAATATTAATATATATATATTTATATATATACATTTTTTTTTCTACTCACAGAATTACAAAGCCTAAGATAGACAACCATATAACGTAGCACATGTGAATTAAAATCAGCTTCAATGCCAAACCTTTATGATAATATTACAATGTACTTTAATACTACCTTTGCAAGAATGTGTCCTATTAGACTCATTGTCAAAATAGTAGTTGCGCTCAAAAGGAGGATATCTACAGGAATGAAACATGGTGGGAAGGCTTGACAATATGAGACATTAAAATGATTCACATTTGATGCTCAGCCATGCGAGTGATATCAGCTCCAGTGGGCCTAATTGCTGTACTTGCCAGACTATATAAGATTTGGTGTGAATGCTCAAAATTCTAATTTGTGCTGTTGTGTTGGTAGCATCCCTTCAAAGTGTAATATGCCTTGAAGATGATTTTGACAGCACTTCAAACAGTTGAATGCATGGGACATCAATTACAGGAAACAGGAAGTATAACAACTCCAAAACATAACAAAAATAAACGAGTGACCGGAGAAGAAGGTGAAATTTATGTTCTAGCTGCTGTTGCTGTAAATTCACAAATTAGTCCAGTGCAATCGCAGGAGGAAGTGGCATGAGTCAGGCAAGTGTACTATGCATTCTGCACTGTCATAAGTTCCATCCGTATCATGTCTCTCTCCATCACGAGCTACATGAAAACCATTTTGAGAATCGTGTTAACTTTTGTACATGGGCATTAAGACATTATACACTAGATTTGTCATGTATCCTGTTTAGTGATGAAGAAACATTTACAAATCATGACCAAGGCAACCTCAGAAACATGCACTAATGGTCAGCAAACAATCCCCATTGGCTTCGTCAAGTGGAACGTCAGCATCCATGGAGTGTAAATGTGTGGTGTATTAGAAGACCTTCCACTGCAGACTAGGAGGATCCTGTGGTATCAGCATGATGGTAGCCCGGTGCACTACAGCTTGTCTTCACCTATTGTTTCAAAAATCCTTGGATTGAACAAAGGCAACCTGTACATTGGTCTTCCCATTCACCAGACCTGATCCCCTTACATATTTTCTGTGGGGAATGCTGACACTGTCTACAAGGACATACCAACTACACCAGAAGATATAAAACAACTTATTTAAGCTGCCTGTTCTGAAATTTTTGCTGAAATGCTACAACATGTGCATCAAACTTCACTCAAAACATGTATAAAATTATTTTAATGAATACTTTATTTCAGGAGTTACAAAATTACACTTAAAATCACGTTGGTCGTGAGTGAACTGCTATTTTGATGACACACCAGTGCACAACAAAACCATGATGTGATAATGTGAAAGAGTTATGAACAAAAATGTGTTAAAATCATGCCAAATTTTATTCTTATTTGTATACAACAAAAAGAAACTGAATTTCAGGTGACAAAAATCTTTAACTTATGACTTATAACCGAGTATTGCTATCATTTCTTACATTAAAAAAATATGCAGTTACAGGCAGTGAATTTTTTTTCATTGGTAGAATTAAAGAGTGATGACTTTACAATGAAGCACCTATTTCCCATTATAAAAACAATGCTGAGACATTTCGAATGTTCACCTTTAAAAAGTGTGAAAAGATGAAATGCTGCAGTACATAACTAGGCTACAGAGGCAGTCAGGCTAAGGCCGTGGTGCGAAGTAGACAGGCATTCCTACACCACCTTCCTACCTAAAGCAATATACCAACCCCTGCCACCCTTGTCCTTTACAGAAGGGGGCTCCATGGATATCCTTTCATTTCCTTTCTTTCTGTGTGACAACGCTGTTATTAGTAACATGCACTAGTATTCAGACTTTTAAAGACAGTGCAGATTATTTAACATTAAGTTCCTTTGGTGTCGTTTCTGAAGTGCTAACGCAGAATTCACAAACCAGACAATAATTCACGCCATTCGGAAAAATTCCAGTACATTTTCTGGAAAGTTAAAAATCCTGTACATTTTTCACTTTTTCCACATTTCCTGATCACTGTATATCCTGTAGTAGCATTATGGCAGGCCATGTAAACTGTAGTGTTTTGAGTGGGTCAGACACTTATTTTCAAAATGGTGGCCAAACAAACTTTTAGCTTAGTATGTATGCTATATCTAAAAAACTATGAAACCAATTATAACTGAACTTTGTATGCAGGCAGTATCTATGCAAGCATCAAATGAGCTAATTTATAAACTCCTTTCTCTGCCATTTTGGTAGCTAGCACAATATGCAAAATTAAGCTTTTATGTCTTACTAGGGAAACAATTATATAATTCACACTACATTTATGAGACAAGGTATACTTTTCTATTCAATTAAAATATATATGACATTTTCAAAATAACAGCCATGAAAATATTTTTGCTTAGTGTGCCATATATCCTAAACAATTTCAACCAAACTTCACGTATTGGCAATATCTACAAAAATCATTGAATGTGATAATACATAACCTTTTTGTCCACCATTTATGAAGATTGTCGCATGAAAAATGGACGTTTTATGCCATATTTCGGGGACCAATGAAATATTCCCACTAAGTTTTTCACCCAAGTAGTTCTATAGTAGGACATGTAAATGTACATTTTGAGGTCGGGCAAGACATTTTTTATGGTGTTAATATAAATAACGTAGATTAGTATGTTATATCTATTAAACAATTCAACAAAATTCAAACAAATTTTATATGATAGCTGTATTCATTAGAAGCATCAATTATGTGTACTGAGATTCTTTTTGCCAAGCTTTTTGTAAAATAGTGCCATGTGTGATATTTTCAGAACCATCCAACTGATTTCCACCAAATTTTGCAAGCCTGTAATGTTACAGAAGGTTGTGTAAACTTATATAAATTATTTGGGGCCAAACACATAGGTATTTTCAAAATGGTGCTGATATAAATAATTTCTAGTAAACTTAGTATTTTGACAGTATCTATTATAAGCAGCGTACCAGAGTATCTTTTTAAGGCAATTTTGTACCATAGCACCAAATAAGAAAATAAAATTTTTATGCCATATCTCAGGAACCAAATAACTAATATCCACCAAATTCTTCACATAAGTAGTCAAACAGTAGATCATGTAAACTTATGTGATTTAAGCGGCTCAGATACTTACTTTCAAAATTACAGCCCTGTAAATATTGCAGGTTAGTAAAACCTATCTATCAAACATTAGACTGATTACATCAGAATTATATGCTCTGAATCCTGCCTCCGTAATGAAGTTGGTTACACGCTAGCTTATGGTACATGGTTTTCTGGGTTTGAGTCTTGGATAAGGTGCACTAATGTTGCATATGTTTTTGGTTCCATCTCTGAAGATATTGCTGTCAACGAGACATCAACACCTACCTACCAACCAAGCTTATACGAAATTCATAACAATTTTTTTGCACCCATGTAGAGGAAAGCAGACTTATTAGTTACATCAGCAACTTCTAGTTGCATTTGTAATTAAAGCCTGTACTGATTGATTCAACATTACAAAATAACCAAATTATCTCCTAGTACTTTTAAAAATATAATTTCTTGTATGAATTTGCTACACTACATTGTATCGATGTAAAATACACGCTTTCTGTCCTCATTATATTATGCATTTTATGTCCAAATTTTGCTCATGCAGTTGCAATGACATTTCTCCTTCAGTAAAATCTCTGCTCATAATTTTATTTTTTAAGACAAGATACTTGTTGAGAATTTTGTCATGGAATTTGTTGAACCTATGTAACATATTTTCTCAAGCAGAGATGTTAAATTCTTTTTTTTACAACACTTAAACATAGTAGTTGTTGAGAGATTACGTTAAACAGCCAGGTCTTGAATACTGGTGAGGGAGAAATGTAGTGAAGATAGATCTGCAGCATGTGGAATTTGTAGAGAGTATTTTTATTATTTTATTTTGTTTATATTTTGGAACATATATTTTAATTTATGTGACTTATGTTTTGCACAGAAGCTGTGAGATGTGAATGGTTTAGTAATTCTGAACATAGGTTAGATATTTTGAAAAGAAGATTGATGTATTACACTACAATATTTTTAATTTATTGTTTTCTGTATGATTTGTGTATGTGATTTCTTTTTGTTAATTTTCTGTTTGAGTTTGAATTTGTGACGCTGTGGTTTTGCTGAGTGTCAGGTGTTCAACATTTATTTTATGTCTGTGATGAACTGTGTGAGAGCAAAACTTGTTTCAATGTTATTTATTTAAAATTTCATTCAACTTGGAACATTTACTTGCATGGTGTATTGTATGAATAAATTTTGTCACGTGACATTTGAAAGGACGTGTGNCTTGGAACATTTACTCGCATGGTTTATTGTATGAATAAATTTTGTCACATGACATTTGAAAGGACGTGGGCGAGTCCCACTGGATTTTCAAACACACGGACAGAATGTTCTATTTCTCCATCTTGAGTGATGCACGTTGCTCCAAATAAGAAAATATACATTTAATGTAAAATGAAAGAAGTATAGTGTGGGGAAGTAGTGCCTCACATACTGGTCAATGGAATTCTGAACAGTTACAGCATAATTTTTAATCTTTTTGTACATAAAAATAAATTTTCAGCCTCCTCATCCAGTATCCCAGTTTGAACAGTATTTTATACAACAGGCTATCCTGCCTATAAAAAAGACTGTACCAAATGGAACTGTTNTGTACATAAAAATAAATTTTCAGCCTCCTCATCCAGTATCCCAGTTTGAACAGTATTTTATACAACAGGCTATCCTCCTATAAAAAAGACTGTACCAAATGGAACTGCTAAATATACTCAAGTGTGAGACATATTTTATGCTCACAAAAAAGACCTGACAATTTTATTATGCTTTATTACTAAGNTAAATATACTCAAGTGTGAGACATATTTTATGCTCACAAAAAAGACCTGACAATTTTATTATGCTTTATTACTAAGTACCAGAGAACACTATGATTTTTTTGTCAACTATATGCAATAGACATTTGTACATTTTCAATCCTTTAACAGTAGTTCTTAAAGAGCTGTGCCAGACAGTGGTGGCTTGTGAGTTCGAAAGTAGGTGAAACACCATGAACAAAGGGTGAGAATAGAATTTGGAGTTCACTGGGTTAAAAGGGCGTTGCTGCTAGGAGTATATCAATAGAAATTTCTAAAAATTGTGATAAAAGAACTGATAGTTATCTTATATATACTAGTGATGCAACGAATATTCGCATTCGCAAAAATGATGCCAATATTTTGCAAATGCATTTGGCAATGAAAAATGAAAATGTTTATTAAATAATAATGCAACTGCTATGATTAAGACATTTTTAGTTATTAACATATTTTTTATGTATAAGAGCGTATTTTAATGATATTTGGGAAACAGCCTTGTAGTTATTCACTAGATTACATAACAGAAACACACTCTTGATATTCTTTTATTCTTATTTACCTAAGCAAAATCAAATTAAGGCAGGTAATTTCTTAAAACTTCTAAACTATATTATAACACAACTGTATGATCAAATACCATTGAACTGCTTTAACACAAAACAATGGAATAAGATATAACCCAACCTTTTTAATTATACAAATCAACTTTAAATGAGATCTTTTGTAAAAACACTTAACAATATGCATTTATGCAACCTAAAGGGTATCTTATTCAAATATGCGAGATCTTTTAATGAACTAGTAATCATGTTTAATAGTAAATCAAATCAACTTCTTATGAATAAAGTTAAAAATATATTGTGAAGAAAAACAAACAATATAATAATCTTCTTTTCAATTAAAACAAATATGTTCTTAACATTTTGTTAATTTTAACTTTGGTACTAATACTAACTCACTAATTATGTAATTTTTAAGATATCCATTAAACATTACTTCTTGAAATCGAAAAATAAAACTATGAAAAATTGTTTATATCTAAGCACAATTAAGTGAAACACTTAGTAATTAAATAAGAGTAGAGGAATATTAAACTTCAGAAATAGAAGTTTTGATGCCTTTTCTCCTTGCAGCCTATTTCGGTGGGGTGTGTAAAGAAGACCAGCCCCACTAAAGACCCTTTCGCTAGGCACACTAGTGGGTGGTGTTACTAAATATTGCCTGGCTATGGGAGAAATAATACCATACTTCTTATTATTTACCGCCCACCATGTAAGTGGATCTACATCATTTTCCACACGTTTATCTAATAAATATTCATTGATGGTTTTTTTTATCAAAACTTCTATAGGGTTCGTACATTCATTTTCTTCTTCTTCACTTTCGCTGGAATCCATCAGCAATTTCATGGTGTCTCTTAAAGATATAGATTTCTCTGTCAGACTGGCACTGGAACCAGATGTTTCAATCCGATGAGTAGTCATTCTGGCACGCTTAGGATTTGAACAAGACGATTCATCGTTTCCAAGTGACTAAAATATTTTTCACAACTTGATCTCTGGTTGAAGAATTTTTGAAAAATCTTAATTTGTATCTCGGGTCAATAAAAGTTGCAGTAGCAAACAATACGTCATTTTCCAAATGGGAAAATCTGCGACATAGTTCTCGTTTAAGAACTAAAATCGTATTCCCAACGCATTCGTCGGTCACATCAAATTCACCAATAATTTTTTCCAAAGTGGACAATTATGGAATTACTGAGGATACAGAAATATTGGCTACACTTAGTTCTTTTGTAATTTCTTCAAAAGGTCTGAGTAAAGTTATAATTTGTTCCACAATAATCCACTCTTCGGAAGTTAGTTGTGAAATCTTGTTATTCTGGGAAGCATAAAGACATAACGAATCTTTGTTTTTCAAAATACGCTCTAACATATACAAGCTGCTATTCCATCTTGTAGCACACTCTTGTATGATTTTCAGCTTTGGCTGATCGAGTCTTTCTTGTAGAGCAGCCAGTTCATCTTGAGCTACATTTGAGTGATGAAAATGTGTTGCCATCTTTTTACATTTTGCAATCACTGTTATAACGGAATCTTGTGCCTTAAGCCCCTCCTTGACAACCAGCTGAATTTGGTGTGACGAACAATCAATGTCTCTAATTAATAACAAGGAAATACCTTTTTTCATGTTTGTGCCACCATCTCTAACAATGCATTGCACTTTTTCTTTAGGTATTTCCCAATGCGACAACATGGTTTCAAGTTTTATAGCTATATTTTCACCAGTATGTCGGCCATCGTTAAATACCTCTGCGTTTAACACAATCATTTTTCTCTCAAAGTTTTTTGTTATACCATGACATGTAAGACTCAGCAAAGATATTCCTGAACAAGAATCAGACCAAATATCAGTTGTAAACGCCAATTTTTCAAATGACTTAATTAATACCAAAACTTTATCTTTAACTTTGCCGTAGAAATTCTCACATATAAACAAAAAAAAATGTTGTCTGCTTTTTATATTATACGACGGACAAAGATGGTTCAATAGTCTGACAAATCCAACGCTTTCGACAAAACTAAAGGATAAGTCCTCTAAAGCAATCATTTCGCTTATTAAATTATCAATTTCCAAAGACTTGGCATTGTTGTTATCCCACTTTTTTGTTTTTTCGACGCAATCAGTCAAAGACATTTGTTTCAGGTCGGTTTTCGTACATTGTCGCGAAGTGGAGGCCACAATACTTGTTGCAGAAGCATTTTGCTTTTCATTTTCCCTATTCTTTAAAGCATTATACTTGTTTTTATGCAGAGCTTCCAGGTGATTTCTCATAGCACTTGTTGTTCTTCCTTTGCGCGAGTATTGTTTATTACATATTTTGCATTTCACATTTTCAGCATCACATATTGTAAAATAAGTCCAAACTTCGCTAACACACGACCACTTCATTTTGAAATATTACTTATCACTGTACAATTACAACAATAGAGTCTTTACAAGTTAAAAACAAAACCTAAGTATGTTGACTCAACGCTGCTCCCACCTGTACTATACAGGATGGTGGATAGCAGAGTACGTAGTAATTTGTTANTAAGTATGTTGACTCAACGCTGCTCCCACCTGTACTATACAGGATGGTGGATAGCAGAGTACGTAGTAATTTGTTATGGTGCTGGCTAACGGCACCCCTGGGCTGCTGTAAGAGGGGTGACACAAAGACGTAACTGGGTTCGGTTTATTCACGCTTAACTTTTATTGTCCAAAGTTACAGTGACCTGTACATCTATGAGACCTAGCCCCTTTTATATCTCCTCGGACGGTGGAATCTAGCTATCCCGCGCCCTACACACGTCTCTGCGAATGTTTGCGTCGGGGGGGAGGTTTCGGCGGGTTGCTGAAATTACCTCAATGCTGGTGGCTGGCATTGTCGTGCTGTCTCGGCGTCTCTCCCAGGAAGTCCTGGGCTCGATCCCTGGATGTGCAGTTCTCTCCTCGTCGCTTGTCGTTCCTCGTATCTGACTCTCTCGTGACTTCGGCGTAACTCCAGACTCCGTCGTAACTGTCTTGTCACTGTTGCTCCGTCGTAAACGTCTCGTAACTCTCGCGTAACTGATCTCAACTGTCCTTCACTCTTGCGTAACTCTCTTAACTGTCGCGTAACTGACTTAACTGTCCTCCGTGGCTCCTGTATATATACGTTTCTGTTCTATTTTCCATAGAACTCGGGACTTACCCTCTCGTGTTTGCGGTGGGATAGGGGTAGGCGGGGTGCACTGTTTTTCCCCGATTTGTAATTTCTTGTGGCGAGGGGCAATAATATGCCCGGGAATCCCCGCATTCGCAGCGTCACGTCGTGACTCAGGCAACATGACAGGTTCAGTTGATTCGAGCTCGAGGATTCCTCTGGTCGTCAGGCCATCGGTTTACGGCGTGCGTAAGAATAGCGTCGCACTACTTGTAGGTATGAGCGGTACGCGTCAAGGTAACCTCAAACTACATCTTTACGTAAACATTATTAGCAGCTAACTTCATTCAGTAAGCCAGCAATCACGATTTGTTTACTTCGTTCAGAGTCGGGGCATATGGGCTACTCTCGGTTTTAACACGGCCGCCCGGCAGGCCAGTTCTGAACGTGCGGTAAAATTTGAGTTCGTAGGCGCAGGCTTTTGGCGCCATATATGAAAAACCAACATTCGCATTCGCATTCGCGAATGTGGAAAAATCGACATTCGTTGCATCACTAACACATACATACACAAACATACATACAAAACACAATATGTAACTAGTCTACCGAGTTTAACTTATCTCATAAGGTCAATACCATTACTTATAAACAACTGCCCATTCAGAAAAACATGTTGGTACACAGATCATTGCAGATATAAAAGGTCTCCTAATTCATGAATTATCAAATTGCCATATTGTGTTCTTTCTCAAACAAATTGTATTTTGTGTAATATCTCAAAAATGGTGGGTCTTAGAAAAAATCCATGGGACAAAAATGTTGGCAACTAAATTATAAACAATAAAGTGCTCTACAAATTTTTGGTATCTCAAGACGTTTTCTAAAATATTAGCAAATAACATGCCAAATTTTTGTTAAGTCTGATAGTCTTAAAACTATAAAATTTTGTAGCCTTGTATTCATGTTATTTTTAAGTAACATTCATACGAGGATTATTCGAAAATTAAGGTCCAATTTCTTATAAAACATAAACCATTACAGATTTTTTCAAAAAAAATTTTTTATTTAATTCCTTACATGTTTCTCAATTTTCTACATAGTTTCCATATTTATTTAAACATTTGTCATAACGTTCTACAAGTTTATGTATGCCTAAGTCTTAGACATCTGCCGCCTGTGAGGATAACAAGTCTGTAACTGCTTCTTTCACCTCGTCATCTGTGGCGAAGCGCTTGCCGCCGAAAATCGCCTTTAGGTAGCGGAACAAGTGAAAATCGTTCGGCGCCAAGTCTGGACTGTGCGGTGGGTGGTCAATCTGTTCCCATCCAAAATATCTGGTCAGATTTTGGGTCTGAATGGCAGAAACGGTGTCTGGCATTGTCATGCAGCAACAAAACTCCAGACGTCAGAAGGCCACATCACTTATTTTGTATTGCACGTCGACGTTTAGTTAGGGTAGCGCAGTAAGCGGCTGCATAAACTCGACTCACAAGACACNCAGATTTTGGGTCTGAATGGCAGAAACGGTGTCTGGCATTGTCATGCAGCAACAAAACTCCAGACGTCAGAAGGCCACATCACTTATTTTGTATTGCACGTCGACGTTTAGTTAGGGTAGCGCAGTAAGCGGCTGCATAAACTCGACTAACAAGACTCCATGTCTATCCCAAAACACGGTTGCCATAACCATGCGTGTTGAGATTGTCCGCTTGGCCTTGCCTTTGACTGGTGATGTCGGATGACGCCATTCCATTGGGTGACACCATTCCATTGACTGACGTTTAGACTCTGGGGTCATGTGAGAAACCCACGTCTCGTCCCCTGTGACAATCTTCTCTAAAAATTGATCACGTTCCTTTTGACAGTGGTCCAAAAAATCAAGAACACAAGCCATTCATTTCATTTGGTGTTCTTCAGTAAGCAGCCTGGGAACCCACAATGCACAATTTGTAAAATTGCTAATTTTCAGAGACAATTTTGTGCAAAGTTGTTCTACCCACATTCGGAAATTCCAATGCTAAAGTTGAAATTGTGAATTGCCAGTCTTCACAAATATTTTCGTCCACGGCTTTGACCAAATGTTCTGTGATCACTGATGGTCGGCCTGATCGCGGTTCATCATGAACATTTTCCCGTCCGTCCTTGAAAGCTCTCACCCACTTACGCACTTTGCTGTCTCTCACTGCATTGGGGCCATACACTTGACTTATCTGTCGATGAACTTCCGCTGATGAAACGTTCCTTGCTGTCAAAAACCGAATCACTGACCGTATTTCACAGTCTGCGGGCTGATCAAATGTTTTAAACATTTTGAGCTGACACTGTAAACAGCACACTGCAACAATACCAATGCAAATGGCATCGTTTGACGAGCAAGGCATGCCAGTAGTCGGTGCGCATGCGCGTTACAATGTTCACGCGACATTCAATTAGCTAAGGCGATTCGGACCTTACTTTCCGAATAACCCTCGTATATAAAAGACTGACGTTAAAAAAATATAATATTTTCATTTTCCTATATTTTACACTGCTGAAATTTTCATGTCCTAAGTCACAGAGGCAGTTTGTCACTTGTGTACAAGTTACATGCAGCAAATGTCACCTGTACATAATTCCTGATAGCTCCTAGCATGCACCACAACAAAAGGGCAATGGCCAATTACAAAACTGCTCAGATTGGAATGGAAAGATTTGGATAGCTCTTTAACATTGAGGTCTTGAGAGCCGATGAGGGTGAAATGAGGTGAGAATGGAGCAGCTCTGGAATGCCAGGGTGGGGGAAATGGGAGATCCCTAAAAAAACCAACTGACCAGCGGCATCATACGGCATGATTTCCACATGCAAAAATACAGGAGCAAACCTACTGGGAATCGAACCCAGTTTGCCAAGTTGTGAGGCGAGTAGTCTAACCACTACACCACCGTGGCTCCCAAAACTGCTCTGAATTCTGTTTCCTTCCTAAGGGCAAGTTTAAAGTTGAAACCCATAAGTGTTCCACATACCTGGTTTAATGCTTAACAGCAAACATGGGAAACAGAACTAACACTCCAGATAACAGCTACCACACAACCACTGATATTCATGTTACCACAAAGTTAAAGTTTTAAATTTTGTAATGAACTGTTAATCAGAGAAATACTGACACAGGCCTTCCACACACAAGCAAATCTTTCCGGTCATCGTCCTTCCACAGATTAAAGGCATTTACCTAATGTTACACACTATATTGTTAATTGGATTCATATTTTACACCGTGATAAACAGATACATACTGCCATGCCGGGTCTAGACGTGGGTAGAGTTGCCAACTTTTTTGAGAGGAAGTGTCTAAATCAGCATACAAAAAATGCCAGATTGTAATATTAGTCTATTTAAAATTAAATTTATGCAAAATGTATAAAATATTGGTTTTTACATATTGAAATATGATTTATTATTGCACCTTACAGTTGCTTTCCTCCAGGTATGTATGTGTGTGTGTATGCATGTGTGTGTGTGTGTGTGTGTATGTATATATATATATATATATAGTTTTAATATGATATTCTTTGTGCATACGTACCTACAAAAAATGCAGTACTCTCAAGCTAGATAGTTCAAGTCAGGATGGTATATAGGAGAGGGGTTTTGAGGTTTAAACCCTCCCCTTACCAACCCAATACAATTTTTAAATTTTTCATTTCCAGTGAGAATATCCAATTGTGCAGGAAAGGTAGACATAATGTGTCCATATGAAAATGGTAAACTTCGTTACGACAAAGTCATCGTACTTTCCTTTCCACCCACCCTAAATACACAGACGATACAAAAGCAAAAATTATTTACCAACTTTCTGGAACACTGGTATAAGGCTCGTGGTGACTATCAGTCTTCATTAATTTCAACCAGAGCCATTCTTTCTATAAAACATGGCATTTTAAACTGAAGTAAATTTCTTTAAGTTTTGTATCACGTTTACAGATTTTAAAGTGTATTTTAACTTAAAGAATATATATTTTGTTACAGACTATTCTGTCAAAACATTGTAAATTTTTCAGGTATGCACTGCATTATTTTAACCTGCTATAGTCTGTTCAAAAATAAAGTTTCAAAACGTTTATACTTGTTTCCTTATTTTGTATAAACCCCTCCCCTTACAAAACTTTACCTACAGGCATGCTTCAAGTACTTTTCCAGTGTCTAAGTTTCCACCAAAACTTTGCTTACAACTGGGCCAAACCATATTGTTTATCCTGCAAGAGACAGCCCACACCATTACCTATAAAGAGATAATCACATGCAATAAAAAATGTATAGCTACCTTAACATGTTTCAATGCTCTCTCCAGATGTACATCACATAATCCAGCGAAATGAACACTCCTACACAAAAGTGCAATAATTTAATAATAGAAAAAAATCTTCAGTCTTCCTTCAGATCACCAGATCTGCCACCAGATTTTTCAAGAACTCAAACTTTTCGGCTTGTTGTAAAAATTAAATTTGGCCACCATACCATCTTCTGAAATCACCGGATCTAGTGAGAAAACTACCAAGTTGGCAACTCTGGATACGGGCGGATTACTGGCCAGACGTTGCTTATTCGGCCGGGCTCAGAGGAAAACGTGCAGTTTCCAAACACCATCCCCATCAACAACCGTCTATATCACCACTTTCTCGATTTTCTGACCATCATTTTGAAGCAAAACTTCTATTGTGTCAACAATGCTGTAGCTGTGTAATCTAGTGGTGTTCAGTGCCTCAGTGAAAGAACAGTGTAAAAACAATTTTTTTTGTCTTGAAACTTATGGATCAATGGTATAAAATAATGGGCCAGACAGATAAAATAAACACTAAGTAGGTCAAGCGGTGTGCCAAACACGTTTATTGCTAGCCGTCACTGGTACCAGGCAAATTATACATAAAAGGAAACATTAAATTATTTTGAATTTGATTCTTATAATTTTTTAAAGTGCAAATTTTTATTTTGAATGTAAATAACTTTCCACAATCTCTACTTTCTTTTATTTATAGAGGGCATACAAAACTGTACAGTCCCACATAACCACCCATTGAGAGTAAACATATTATTACAACATTATTTTGACATGAACTACATAATGTTTTGTTTTATTGTTTTCAAATTCAATATTTTTCTGAATGTGTTATGTTGAAGTATGTTCTGTTTTGTACCACTGCCTAGAGTGTTTTCTGGTTGACCCGTCTATTCTGTCACTCAAATTTGAGATACCATACATATTCAAACATCTAGGCCTATTAAATCTTTAGAATAACCAATTAATAATTACCATATATTCAGAGCAGAGACTGAATGCAGGTGCAGGGAAAACTAAAGTACCCTGAGGAATCCAGTCATGCAACAGCAACATCCATTACATTTCCCACGTGTAAAATTCTGGGTGACCCCACCAGGAATTGAACCTGGTTCACCTTGATGGGAGACAAGTAGTCTGACTACTACACCACTGCAACCCCAAATAAAAATAAAGGAAATAAGTTTTTGTTATAGTGGTCAATATGCAAGACTTATTCCAAAAAAATTATTTCTTGCCAAATGACAAAACCATTATTTTAACACACATGCAATACTGATTTTGCCTTTTTTCATTATAATGCATATTCACTAACATCACACACACTTGCTGTACAACTCTTCATGTGATTTAAATTTACATGTTTTAAAATGCAAGGATTGCTGATAAAGTAAAAAATAGGGAACTTTATAAACAACATTACATAAAGAAAAATATTCAATGAAAACAACAACAAACATGGACAGTCTGTTCAAAGCCTGCTATGACAGATATTAACTTTATTTTTTAGCCTACTTCCCAAAGGAAAAAAAGACTTATGAGATCACATTTCTATGTGTGTACGTGTCTGAGCAGGTGTGTGTCCCCCCTTCAATTTTTGAACGCGTTAACCAAATTTCACCAAACTCGGTACACATATAGTACTAAGTAAGGACACCTGACTTTTATAGTTTTCGACCATGCTGAGCTCTTACTTTCAAAATGGTGGCCATTTAGGTTAATATGTTATATCTTGGAAACCATTAACCAATTTAAACCAAATTTTGTATTCTGACAACGCAAGATGTAGGCATTGAATTCAGAGGTGAATATTGTTGTTGGTATGCCATTTTGGAAGATAGCACTACATGAAAAACTGAAACTTGTACATCTCGAAACTACTCAACCAACTTCGCCAAATTTTACAAATAAGTAATATTATGGTAGGGCAGGTAAATATAAGTAATTGAACTTTATTAGGCACTTGTTTTCAAAATGGTGACCAAACAAATATTTGAGGTTTATTTGGTATAACTACCATACCGTTTCACCAATTTCAACCAAATTTTGTACGCTAACAGTATTTATTACAAGAATCATATAAGAAAAAAACAACCACTTTGTCCACCATTTTGTATGATAGTGTTACTTGAATTAATAAAGTTTTTGTGTAATATTTTTGGAGACAGTTGACAGATTCCTACCGAATTTGGCAAACAAATAGTACTGCAGAAGCTGATATATAAAAATATGTTAAAAGTATGTCAGACACTTATTTTCAAAATGGCCACCATATATATTTTAGCATAGTATGCTATATCTTGAAAACCATTCAATCAATTCCAACTTAACTTTTTATGCTGAGAGTATAAGTACCAAACATCAAACGTGTCTACACGGAGCCTCTGTTGTCTGTCATTTTGGAAGATAGTGCCATTTAAAAAATGAAGCTTTTACGTTATATCTTGAAAACTACTTAACAAATTTTTGCCAAATTTGGCATATAAGTAATACAATGGTGGGCCAGGTATATATAAGTAATTAAACATTATTAGGCACTTATTTTCAATATGATGGCAAAACAAATATTTTAGGTTTATTTGGTATAACTACCATACCATTTAACCAATTTCAAACAAATTTTGTACACTAACAGTATCTATTACAAGCATCATATAAACCAAACAAAACTACTTTTGTCAGCCATTTTGTAAGATAGCACTTAATTAATAGAGTTTTTGTGTAATATCTCAGGAAACAATTGACCAATTCCTACCTAATATGACAAACAAGGATAAGTGCGGTAGGTAATGTTAACTGACATGTTTTAGGTATGTCAGACACTTATTTTCAAAATGGCAGACATATAGTTATTTTAGTTCCATATGTTAAATTGTCGAAACGATGTAATTAGTTCCAATGAAAATTTCTATGTATATATTACAGTCATTAAATGTCTCCACACAAAATATCTTCTCTGCCATTTTGTAAAATAGTATCACATTACAAATTAGAATTATGTGATATCTCCAAAAAAAAAAACTAATTTATACTAAATTTGGCTATCAAGTAGCACTATGGCAGGCCATGAAAACATATATACTTAAAAAATATCACATACTCATATTTTCAAAATGGCAGCCATATAAACATTTAAGCTCAGAATTTTTATCTATGAAATTACTAAACAAATTTCAACTTACTTTGTTTGCTGAGAGTATAAAGTATATCCATTGAAATGTCTATGCAAAGCCTCATTTCTCCACCATTTTGTAAGATAGCTCCAGATGAAATAATAGATTTTATGCCGTATCTCGGGAAACAATCGACCAATTTCTTTCAAATTTTGCAAAAAAGTTGTACTGTGGTAGGCAATATTAATTAATATGTTGTAAGTGAGTAAGTCTCTTATTTTATGAATGGCACCTATACTAACATTTCAGCTTAGTGTGCTATATCTACGAAACTATGTAACCGATTAAAATTTAACTTTGGAAATTGTACCTATTATAATCATGGTACGTGCTAATACATAAACTTTTTTGTCCTGTGAGTATGAAGATCGTCATATGAACAATGGAGGTGTTACGCCATATTTTGTGGATCAATCAATTGATTCATACCAAAATTTCACGCAAGTATTACTACAGTAGGGTATGAAAATTAACATGTGTTATGCGCAGCAAGCATGTTTTAATGGGGTTTATATAAATCATTTAGATTAATTTGTTATATCTATGAAACATTTAAACAAAATTCAACCAAATTTTGTATGCAAACCGTATTAATTAGAAGCATCATTTATGCATACAGAGGTCCTCTTTTGCCAGATTGTTTTGCAAAGTAGTGTCAGGTGAGTAAAATTAACATTTTGCCATATTTCCAGAATAATTAAACTAATTTCCATAAAATTTTGCACACCTACAAAAGGCCATGTAAAGTTGCATGATTTAAATGGGGTCAGTCACTAATTTTCAAAATGGCTGGTGATATAAATATTTTGATATTTTTGGCATATCTATTTAAGAATTTAACCAAATTCTACCAAACTTTTTATGCTGACAATACCTATTAGACGCATGGTATAAAGAAAATTTTTTCAGGCAGTTGTGTAAGATAGCACCAATTAAGTAAATTATGTTTTAATGCTTTGGCTCAGGGTACCAATCAACCAATTTCTACCAAATTTTCCACACAAGTAGCGTTATGGTAGGTCACGTAAACTTATTTTTTTAATGTCACTCAGACACTTATTTTCAAAATGATGGCCATGTAAAAATTTAAGGTTAGTGAACCCTATAATTCAAAACATTAGACTTATTAAATCTGAAGTTGATGCTCAAAATCCTACCTCCGTGGTGCAGTTAATTGAGTTTTTCTGAATTTGAATCGCGGGTATGTCACTCGTTTGTACTTTTTAAGGACTTCACTAAAATTTATTTGCACCCATGTAGACGAAAGTAGGATCNAATCAACCAATTTCTACCAAATTTTCCACACAAGTAGCGTTATGGTAGGTCACGTAAACTTATTTTTTTAATGTCGCTCAGACACTTATTTTCAAAATGATAGCCATGTAAAAATTTAAGGTTAGTGAACCCTATAATTCAAAACATTAGACTTATTAAATCTGAAGTTGATGCTCAAAATCCTACCTCCGTGGTGCAGTTAATTGAGTTTTTGTGAATTTGAATCCCNGTGGTGCAGTTAATTGAGTTTTTGTGAATTTGAATCGCGGGTATGTCACTCGTTTGTACTTTTTAAGGACTTCACTAAAATTTATTTGCACCCATGTAGACGAAAGTAGGATCATTAGTTATCAGTAACTTCTGGTTTAATTATCAGATACAGAGGAAACAGGTTAACTGTAAACTAACATCTGCTTAAACAGCATATTTCCCTGATGCAGGTACAAATGATGAATTACTTCCTATATTAGAAAAAATGGCTGTGTGGTTTTTATAATACTCTCTTCAATTACGTATTTCACCTATTTATTCAGCAAAGTGAAATATTGCAACATGCAACTTACTTTTAATGGGTTGAAACATGATCTTCAAAACCAACTATAGATTTTATTATTTTTATTTTTATTTTTTTTGCAGTGTGTGACATTAGATTTGCTGATGCTAAGTGGTTAAGGATTATCTGGAGATTTTAGAACATAAAAAAAAACCCAAAATTATGTCACAAATATTAATACACTTGAAAATTTATATTATTATATTATAATTTTAACAACAGTTATAAAGTTTTCTAAATTTACAATTATTACAAAATTTAATTTTGTTAAGCAACATTACATATTTTCAACAAACACACAAAGTACAATGTTTCATAATCTGTAACCATAACCAATTATAATTTGGTATTACAATTTCTAATATTGTCAGTACACGATAATGCACAAAAATTACCAACAATAATGATTTATCATTATACTTGAAAAATGCCAATGAACCAGGATGACTCCACCTATCCAAGATTCAAAAGCAAAAATACATTAATGATTTTGCTCCACAAAACTGTCTTTTATGTCATATTTTATATTCACGCATTGTGAGTTCCACATACTGTGCACCAAGATGGAGGACCACATAAATGTCATTAATGAAGACCTTCTGGAATGGTGCAGAATCCTTCAGAACCAGAACTGGACAGAGAGATGGCCTGTGTCTATTTTCTGGGTCTTCTATATCCCATAAATCCACCAAACTGCAGCCTTTCCTATTAAAGAAAATACAAAAATATTTAATGAAATAAATAGTTTATTTTGAGTAAATACAGCAAGTGGTTGCCTTTAGTCAATATAAAATGGGTATCAAGTACATGATATGTACAGTATTATATTTTGAATAACTTAGCATAAAATAAAAATGACAAGNTATAAAATGGGTATCAAGTACATGATATGTACAGTATTATATTTTGAATAACTTAGCATAAAATAAAAATGACAAGACATCTATCAAGTATAAATCACAAACTTAAACTAAAAACTAAAAACAACCAAAACAACTAAAGAAACGCTGAGAATAATTTTTGAAAAATGTACAAAACAAACAATAACTTTTTTTGGCCACTTGGCCAAGCAAAATAGCAGCCAAATGAGCCAAATGTTTGCTTAAGTCAGCAGTTGTCACAACTAAGGTAATGGAACCAGGAGCTGACTATGCATACAAATATATTGATTGTGAAGTACATCTATTGAAGTGGAGAGGTTTAGGCAACTTTTAACAGCAAGTTCTCGAGAGCCGATAAGGGTGAAGCAAAGCANACATCTATTGAAGTGGAGAGGTTTAGGCAACTTTTAACAGCAAGTTCTCGAGAGCCGATAAGGGTGAAGCAAAGCGAGTATGGAGCAATGTCAGAATGCAAGGGCAGGGGATACAGGAGAACCCTGAGAAAACCTTCAAACAAGCAGCATTGTCAGCCACTATTCCCACGAGTGAAAATCCGGGAGCACACCTGTCAAGTGGAGAGGTTTGGGCAGTTCTTAACTTCGGGGCCTTGACAGCCAGCGAGGGTGAAGCAAGAAGTATATAGCAGCACCAGAATGCAAGGGTGGGGAAATATGGAAATCCCCAAGAAAACCTGCTGACCAGCAGCATCATTCAGCATGATTCCAATTGGCAAAAATTCCGGAGTGACCCCGCAGGGAATCAGCCTTCATGGGAGACAAGTGCAATAACCGCTGCGTAACCATGGCTTCACATCCGTTGAGTTACGGATGCTATCCATAATGCTTATATTATCTNACATCTATTGAAGTGGAGAGGTTTAGGCAACTTTTAACAGCAAGTTCTCGAGAGCCGATAAGGGTGAAGCAAAGCAAGTATGGAGCAATGTCAGAATGCAAGGGCAGGGGATACAGGAGAACGCTGAGAAAACCTTCAAACAAGCAGCATTGTCAGCCACTATTCCCACGAGTGAAAATCCGGGAGCACACCTGTCAAGTGGAGAGGTTTGGGCAGTTCTTAACTTCGGGGCCTTGACAGCCAGTGAGGGTGAAGCGAGAAGTATATAGCAGCACCAGAATGCAAGGGTGGGGAAATATGGAAATCCCCAAGAAAACCTGCTGACCAGCAGCATCATTCAGCATGATTCCAATTGGCAAAAATTCGGGAGTGACCCCGCAGGGAATCAGCCTTCATGGGAGACGAGTGCAATAACCGCTGCGTAACCATGGCTTCACATCCGTTGAGTTACGGATGCTATCCATAATGCTTATATTATCTNAGTGCAATAACCGCTGCGTAACCATGGCTTCACATCCGTTGAGTTACGGATGCTATCCATAATGCTTATATTATCTATGGAGTCTGCACTTCAAGATGTAGTAGTTTGTGGTTGTCATCCAGTAAGTGCCAGCTATAAAAAAAAACTGATTAGGAAGTCCTGCAATGCAGTAGTGACATTACTGCTGTCAGAGATCCGAGTGAATAAGGAAGTAAGTAGAGTTTGTAGAATTTAAAGAACACAATATACATTAGTTTATGTTGTGGCTATGGTGAATATAATATATTTACATTGCGGAACACACTGAATACATGATATGTAAGAAAAACATAATTGTGTGTATGTAAAAGTAGGCTTCAGTTCAAGGTACAGATAAATTGTACCATAAACCACAAGCTGATATGTATTGTAACAACAATGTGTTAATGTTGGGCACAATAGGGAAACCCATACACATATGTAGTAGTAATATACCATGTGAAAACCATAAATTAAGAGTGAGGAAGTGCATCATAAGATGTGTCCACATAAATATGCCTATGTTACAGTGAAATAAAGAATTCATAACTTAAAATATATAAAAGGACAGAAATTCGAGTACTCACAGTGTAGTACTTGTCGACAGGCGCACATACACACAAAGGATAACACATTTTCCAAGCGGTTGCGCAATCGCGACGTTTTGCTGGTTAAGCCAGCTTCATCAGGAGGCGAGTTGTACGACACTGAAGTATGGTGGAAGGGTGCTGCTGGTATTAAACCTAGCTGCTGGGTGGCAAACTACGGTGGGGCGGGAAAATTGAAAATTTGCCGGTATAGCTGATGAGTGTGGTTTGGAGTTGTAATTATCTTATGTTGAGGCCTGGCAGCTGCCTGGATTATGTTACAAATTGGTGAGATAATTCCCAGCGTCTGTGTTCTGAGCTATGGCTTGTTTGGTGTCTGCTCTGTGGCCATTCATTCTCTGCCTGAGTGTGTAGGTGGTGAGGCCGATGTATTCTGCATTAGNTGTTTGGTGTCTGCTCTGTGGCCATTCATTCTCTGCCTGAGTGTGTAGGTGGTGAGGCCGATGTATTCTGCATTAGAGTGTTGGCACTGTAGATGATAAATCATAGTTTCTGTTGCACAGTTGTAGTTTCCTTAATGGGTTATGTATGGTTAGTGAGTCTACTGTTGAAAGAAGTTGAGGGTTGGTGGATGGCAGAAGAGCAACAGCAGGAGCTACTGCAGGAGTGGGATCCTTTGGGGGTGATAGTTTGGTTGCCATTTATGGTAGGCTGTAGCTTTGGATGAACCAAGTTTGTTGTGGAGGTTCGGTTGCCTTTTAAAGACCAATTTGGGTGTTTGGAGAGAAAGTCTTGTGTTTGTGGATAGAAAGACAGAATTTTGTATCCAGAAAGGAGAAAGTTTCTGAGTTTACTTAGGCCTTCATGATATGGGACCACAAGGGGTATATCAGAGTTGTTGAGCTTGGTTTGTGTTCCTGTATTTGAGATGGTTTATTGAATCTGTTTGTGGACAAGGTACCTGGGGTAGCCCCTGTCGAGGAATTCTCTGGCTATTTGTTCACACTGTTTGTTGAGATCACTGTTTGTGGAACAAATACGTTTGGCTTTTGTGGCAAGACTGTAGGGGCAGTTAGAAGAAAACTTTCTGTCACCAACCAACTCAACACTGCTGAATGCATTTCATCGATGACATTCTCATGATTTGGACTTCCACTGAAGACTGCCTAATTCAATTTCTGAACAAATTAAACGCACACAGTTCACTCAAGTTCACCTGGTCGTACTCCAAAACACATGCCATATTCCTGAATGTTGAACTCATGCTCCACAATGGCACAATTCAAACTGCTGTAGACACAAAATCTACCAAAAACCTCCAGTACTTACATTTTGACAGCTACCACCCACACAATGCCAAAAAATCCTTACCGTAGGTTAAGAACTCTGATATACCCTGGTGGTACCATATCATGAAGGCATTAGTTAGCTCTGACACATTCTCCTTTTTGGATACAAAATTCTG
This sequence comes from Clitarchus hookeri, assembly GCA_002778355.1. Taxonomy (NCBI): domain Eukaryota; kingdom Metazoa; phylum Arthropoda; class Insecta; order Phasmatodea; family Phasmatidae; genus Clitarchus; species Clitarchus hookeri. Next base: position 1,049,046 of record NQII01000253.1, read on the forward strand.
TCTTTCCATCCACAAACACAATACTTGCTTTCCAAACCACTCAAATTGGTCTTCAAAAGGCAACTGAACCTCCACAACAAACTGGTTCGTCCAAAGCTGCAGCCTACCACAAATGCCAACCAAACTATCACCCCAAAGAATCCCACCCCTGCAATAGCTCCCATTGTGGCTCTTCTGCCATCCACCAACCCTCAATTTCTTTCAATAGCAGACTCACTAGCAGTACATACCCCATTCAAGGCAACTATAACTGTGAAACAGAAAATATGATTTATCAGCTATAGTGCCAACACTGTAATGCAGAATACATCAGCCTCACCACCAACACACTCAGGCAGAGAATGAATGGCCATAGAGCAGACACCAAACAAGCCATAGCTGGTCCCATCAATAACCTACAGGACAAACCAGTTGCAGCACATGCAGCATCACACGACACAGATTTTGATTCCTGCTACAGTACCAGAGTTGTGAGAGCCCTACCATCTTCTAGCAATAGCTAAGAACTCAAACGCTGGGAATTAGCTCATCAATTTATAACAAAATCCAGGCAGCCCCCGGACCTCAAAATAAGATAATAACAACTCCAAACCACACTCATCAGCTATACTGGCAAATTTTCAATTTTCCCACCCCACCCTAGTTTGCCACCCAGCCTCTAGGTTTACTACTAACAGCGTCCTTCCACCATACTTCAGTGTCGTACAACTCGCCGCCTGATGAAGCTGGCTTAGCCAGCAAAACGTCGCGATTGTGCAATCATGTGGAAAATGTGTCATCCTTCTTTACGTGTGTGCACCTGTCGACAAGAACTACACTGTGAGGACTTGAACGCCTGTCCTTTTATACATTTTTGGTAGCCTAGCAGCTTACTTGCAACCATAACTAACGAATTCATAACTAAGTGATAATTCAGTTATGATGGCCTTAATTCTGTTAATGTTAAGCACCTACACGAGACAAATACAAGCCCACGATAATATTAATATCCTAAAACTGTAATTAACTGTTTTGCATGTGCATTAAAGTACACTGGATTCTTTTTAAAAAATTGTTTCGGGAAATAATGTCTCATTTTCTGGCAAACTGTAAACAAACTGTCTCACTGCATGTCACATCTTAGGTAAATTCGCAGTCTGGTTTTTATGCTAATTTTGATGGTAATCTGTGTTCATCCATGCAGTACTAAGGAATAATTATAACAGAAACATGCCTACCTTTTGAAATATTGTTTCATAAATGAACCAGATTTTATTTTCTAACAAACAGTAAACAAACTACCTTATAATTATTGCTTTCTGTATCACTTTTCGTAATTGTGTCCTCTCTGATGGTTTAAACATAATTTTCTCTGGTTATTTTTGTGGTTCCTGTGTTGTTCGTAAGGTTGATTTATTTGGTTTTATAATTTGACAAGGAATACTTTTCCTCACTTGGGTTTTATTGTGGTTTTTTGTCCTAATTTTTAAGTGTGTTTTGGAGTTTTTACTGTTCAGCTGTGTGCGCTGATATTGTTTTTTTCATTGTCTTGTTCACTTGTGTGGTGTTTTCGTTTTTGTCATCATGTTGTATTTTCTTTTTCTGTCCTGTTTTGTAATACAGTAGAATCCCGATAATTTGTATTGTCAAGGGACTGAATGTTAAATATGAGTTATCGGGATATTCACATTAACGGGATTACCAATAATCGGGAGCAAAAAAACATAATAACGAGACTAATGCAAATTTGCATTAATAAGTAATGATAAATGCATGGCTACATATTATGTATACATATGTATATACAAATCAATAATTACATCAATTAAAACACATTAAAAATTTATGTTAAAAAAATCTGTAATTTTCTTTTGGTGCAAGCCTTGCAGACGGGTATTGTCGATGGCTTTGTCAAGCATGTTCAAAGCAGAAAATACTTCATCGCCAACATCTGGTTTCGCTAAAAAATGGCGCACGTTGTTGATGTATTGTTTAGCCACTTTAGGTGTAATTGTCGCCACATCATCTTCGTCATAACCTTCACCATCATGTCCTGAGATGGAGCCAAAATTTTGTCATCAGTTAGAATCCCCGCTACCGCCAGGCCATCGTCAAAATGGATGAAATCTTCAAACTTTAAAGAATTTTCTTAATTTTTAAGGAAGACGATTCCAATTCACAGGGCATTCTTAGTCTTGTTCAGTAACTGTTGATGAATGNACTTTAAAGAATTTTCTTAATTTTTAAGGAAGACGATTCCAATTCACAGGGCATTCTTAGTCTTGTTCAGTAACTGCTGATGAATGTTCCACCTTTGTGAACCCACAAGCAAAAAAAAAAAAAAATTTTTTTTGTGATTTCGCTAACACTTTACCACGCCTTGTGAGCAATGTTCATGGCTGAAAATAAGGTGATTTTATGATCCTTCCCATCTTCGATGCTGTCAAGGAGTTGCATCACTACTTCCTTGCGGTAAAAGGTTTTGAACGTTTTAATTATGCCCTGGTCTAGAGGCTGCAGCTTAGAAGTAGTGTTGGCAGGCAAAAACACAACATTAACATGACTGAGCGGTGGGGTATTGTTGTGGGCCGTACAATTATCCATGAAAAGTAGAATTTTTCGCTGCCTTTTCTCCATATCAGCATTCACTGATCGTATCCATTCCTTGAATAATTCGCCCGTCATCCACGCTTTTTTGTTTGCACGATAGGTCATCGGAAAAGTTTTTATGTTTTTAAAACATCTTGGTTTGGCTGATTTGCCTATCATGAGCTGTCTTAATTTCTCAGATCCATCCATGTTGGCGGCCAACAATATGGTTACACGTTCTTTAATATTTTTTCTGCCATTAAACTTTTCTTCCTTAAAACACATTAATCGGTCGGGGAGACACTTATAAAATAACCTCGTCTCATGGGCATTAAAAATGTTTTTGTGCTCATAAGAATAGATTATTTCTCCCAATTCGTCTTTCCACTCAGAACAAACGTCGGCCGATACACTCGCACTTTCCCCACTAAGCTTCTTAAATTTTATACTGTGCCTTTATTTAAACCTATCAAACCAACCATCACTAGCACGAAAGACTTTAATTCCCATTTTTTCTGCGAAAACGTTTACTTTTTCTCTTAAAATGCTTCCTCCAACTGGTACATTCGAATTCCGTGCTTGCGCAAACCACTTTTTAAAATTCTCTTCTAGTTGTGGATACTCACCAGTCTTAAAGTGCTTTGCTTTGATGTCCAATGTCTGGGAGACGATTTTGTCCTTGTTCTTCAGAATTGACGTTATTGTGGAAGGAGGAACGTTATAACGTTTGGACACGTACATTTTTTTATCACCACCGGCCACGGCGTTAATGATTTCTTTTTTTTCTCTCTCTAATGGAAAGACACTTATTAGCTCTATTCGGAGGCATGGCTAAAACCGAACTGACTAACTTTTCACTCGCTCTGCTCCTTCCTACCCTCTCATAACCCTAGGCCGGACACCAAGGCACGTCTTAGTTCTGGTAATCACAGACACATCGCCTCACAGCCTACTCTGCGTCATTACCTGCCCTTCAAACCCTCCTACGTCCCTCAGTACCCTTCCGGTCTTCTTTACCCTACCCGAATTGCATAAATCTAGAGCTGGTGTACAGTCTAGGGTTAAAAACATTAGAGTTAACAAAACTTTTAAGTTGGAAATAAGAATTATAAGACGTTTTAATTGAGCTCGAGCACCAAAATAAATACGTATTATCGAGGGGACCGGAATGCATTGTTTTTTTTTACGAATTAAAGGGATTTTCTTAAGGGACCAGCAAATTTGTACGAATTAGCGGGATACACGAATAATCGGGATGCGAAATATCGGGATTTTACTGTACGTTGGTCGTCAGTATTTTTGTTGTTTTAATTATATACATATTTATTTTATATTTATAAGGAAAAAATTTTCCTATTTATCTGTCTGAGGTATTGTAAAATGTTTCTGAATTTTTTGTGTTGTTGAGTTATGTGTGTGTGCAATTTATATTTTTATTAAGTCTCATGGTCGGCAATGGACACAGTCCAAACATACCATCATAACAACATGAACTTACCACTGCCATTAAACTGCAAAGATAAAAATGTCTTATCCCAGCTTAGGCCATTTTGTGGCTTGGTTGTTTTCTAAATTTGGTGTTAATTTGCAATCATATCTCAATTTCTGGGGAATCTTGTACCTGAACACAACTACCTCTTAAGTATTTGTGTTTCATCAATAAACAAAGTGTTATTTTCATTCATAAAAAGTAAAATATTGTTATCTATTGCCAGCTGGATGACCTGCAGTTAAAATTTTTCAAGCCTGAGAAATATTTTGAGCCAGTATTCAGCTCGAGCTTGATTTTTGAGTATTCACAGATATCTAGTGTACTCCTAACATAAAATAATGTAACTTATCTGGTAACTACAGTTTATTCATACCCTATTTCATATGCATATTACCATGTTTATTCACATTTGGAATGGTTTTAGCTCAGGCATGTGTGTTTTGTTCTATCACCTCGAGGTACTGCAACACTGTCTCTTTGAAAAATTGCTTAAAAAAATTCCCTCATTAAAATAGATTGTTTGTCTGTGGTTCAAAATAAAGGGGAAGGACTGGCCTTTTACTCTGTATAAACATTACTTGTACGTGGAATATCAGTTTGTAACACAAATTTGTTGTGTGTAAAATATCCCTATGGGCTCTACTATAGTTCTGTTTCTTTAATGCAGTTTCGCCAAATATGCTTTCAACTTTATAAAGTACCTGAGAGGCCTGTGTGGTAAAATTTTGCCTACCTTCCAAAGTATTGGATTGTCACCGATATTTGTGGAGACTGTTTTCTTGTAAATGGAGTATGTTAAGTGTAACCGCAAGGTGACCTAATGTGAATATTTGGGCATGGTGATTAATAACCTATCTTGTAATTTTAGCAAATACTCAGAGCTAGAACATTTACTGCAATGTGAGAGTAGCAACCCCTATTTGGTTTCTGAGTGGGGATGTTATTTACAATTGCATTTTCAGAAGTTGATGAGCAATATTTACTAATAAATTGTGTGAATTTGTTTTCTTTACCTCTAGTAGTTCATGTTTTTAACTAAATGTCTGTTGTTTGCCCTTTTTTGAGGTGAGTAACACCCTCAACAACCACTTACGGCTACAAGTCACACATATCTTACTAACCAGCTATATTGGTTTTTTATTCAGAACAATTCAGATAGAATCTGTAATTATCAGAGAAGTATTAATGTGGACCATTCTAAACCGAGACATTTTAATGGTTAGACGAGTAAGAGCAATTTGCAGTTATGAAACCATTTGTGTACAGATGGCAAAATGAAACACACACACTAACTCAGTTGGTGCTGGGCAAGACATCTGGTGATGACTGGCAGTGATGTAGAAGGTGATGCAACTATAAGAACATTGTGGAAGAAGTGTGTTTAGTGTGATATTGTTTAGTAAGTAATGTATCACGTAACTTACAAATGATTATAAATTATGAACTAATTGCTCCCAAAATGGATATGGTACCAAAATTAAAGAATAATGGATGACCATTTGCTGAGAAACCCACAATGTTTTGGTAGCCATTCAGAAGTACACTGATCTGGATTGGGGGGTATCTATGAAAACAGGTTTATAACATGAACCCTATTTTCTTCTGTACCACTTCTCCAATAAAACTGTTAATAGCATATAATTCACATTAATCTTAATTTTCTAGTTTTGTTCTTCATTATAATGAGAGTTTTATATTTCAATTATGTCTTGATATTTGCTAGGTACAGGATCCATATTTGTATAAATATTTTTGCTCATTGTTATGAATATTATCACCTCCCCGAATATTGCAGGTCTCTTCTGAATTATCTTGTAAAGCACGCACTGGCACACACATATGCATACACACAATATATGACCAAAAGTCACAGGATACTACTCTACTGCTGGTTATAACGGTGCTAGCCATGTAAATATGTCAGAACTCCATTTGCTGTTGTTACACAGTTAACCATTTGAGGTGACGTGAACCGCACGTTCACGAGTCCTTTTGCCCACTGACTGCTGCAGTATGTCCACACAACAGACACACCACACCGACAGGCTTGTGGGGACGAGTACAAGTGCATTAGTGTTCTAATTTATTTATTCAGTTTATTTCATCAGTGTATTTGTTAATAGCGTCAGTGTATAGTTAATTAGTAATTTGTTTTGTCATGGGAGACAGTCTACCCAGCCACAGCCAGATACATGTGACATTCTACATTTGGCAGTACTGTGGCTGGTGCAATACAAACATTTAGGAATAATGTAATCATTTTTATTATGTATTTGTGTAAGGATAATTATGTTTTCTTATGTTAATTTAGTTCATATCATTTTCTATCCCATAATCATCTTTCAGTGTATATTGTGTTTCACCGTTTTACCGCGTGGCGTCGGCTGCTCTTAGGTGGCGAAAGCCGGCGCACGTTTCCGCCCCAGTATTCGTTAGCACTTGAACGGACTCGGACGTTACGCTCGCTCGCTCCGCCAAAGCCCTAGTAAGGACATCATCAGTCGAATAGTATCTCGTCACATCCATAACATTTTGAATCATTATCATTATCTCTTTCATTATTTAACTTGCATAGCACCAAGGGNAAGCCGGTGCACGTTTCCGCCCCAGTATTCGTTAGCACTTGAACGGACTCGGACGTTACGCTCGCTCGCTCCGCCAAAGCCCTAGTAAGGACATCATCAGTCGAATCGTATCTCGTCACATCCATAACATTTTGAATCATTATCATTATCTCTTTCATTATTTAACTTGCATAGCACCAAGGGNGTATCTCGTCACATCCATAACATTTTGAATCATTATCATTATCTCTTTCATTATTTAACTTGCATAGCACCAAGGGGAGAGCGACGTGATTATTTATCGGGAATCATAAAGTGCATTTCGAGCTTCACATTATAAGACCACGTGGTCGCTCGCAGTTCCGTGCCATTCAGGCCACGTGTCTGGTGTATAGTTATGTGTACAATAACGGGGTAATAAATATATTATCACGCACCACTCTATTTTATTCATAATTAAGTACGGCGTGTGAGGTGGCCGACAGCCTCGGCATAGTGTGTATGACGGAGTGTTTACCAGAGCCCGTAGGCCGTCGACGAACGACCCTACATCTCATCAGCCCACCGCAGAGCTGTGGCGCCAGGCACATACATATCACTTCACAACTCTGGGAACACTGCGGATCAAGTTGGCTTTTTCGCCGTAGTCAAGCTTGGTCACGTCAAAGTGGCGCGCCATCTTAGGGGAGAGATGTCGAAAGCATGTGTAAAATTGTGAGTGTGGAGCGCGGGATCGCGTAATATTATTATTTATGTGTATTTATCTATTGTTGCGCCACGAGATAATCGATTGTGCAAACTAGAGAGGCAATATCAAGAGATGTGTGTTAAGAGCAGCCGCNCTCGGCATAGTGTGTATGACGGAGTGTTTACCAGAGCCCGTAGGCCGTCGACGAACGACCCTACATCTCATCAGCTCACCGCAGAGCTGTGGCGCCGGGCACATACATATCAATTCACAACTCTGGGAACACTGCGGATCAAGTTGGCTTTTTTGCCGTAGTCAAGCTTGGTCACGTCAAAGTGGCGCGCCATCTTAGGGGAGAGATGTCGAAAGCATGTGTAAAATTGTAAGTGTGGAGCGCGGGATCGCGTAATATTTTTTTTATGTGTATTTATTTATTGTTGCGCCACGAGATAATCGATTGTGCAAACTAGAGAGGCAATATCAAGAGATGTGTGTTAAGAGCAGCCGCCATGTTTACCATGAGCCACGTGGACAGTTACCAATTAAATACAGAAAATTTGAACTGGACGACATCAAATGGTAAGAGTGAAAATTTATGTCTAAAATGCGTGTGGAAATTAACTAACACAAACCCTTTCTGTGCTAATAAGTGTCTGTGTGAAGAAGAAGCAAATGCGCGACGACTCGCGGAGAACATTATAGCCAGCAACAGTGAACTAATAAAAAAAGCCGTTATCAGCACTACAAACGGTAAACAAGCATGGTTATGTGTCGAGTGTAACCGACTGCAGGTTTTCGGGAATAACTTGGGCTTCACCAGCCATGCGTGCCAGTACGGACTAGGACAGCCACGAGAGACATTTAACCAGTCCGAAACAACTGGACAAAGTGTAGAGGCTACCATAGTCGACATTTTTTGTGACCGAAGGACCGCGGAACAAATCACCTGTGCAGGGGTAGGTGAAGGGACAATACCTTGCCGAGTGTGTCACCGAAGTCACCACACTGTGTGCCAAATGGTAACCGAACGCGCGACCGTGGAATGTCATGGTAAGATTCGGTGCGACGAGTGTGTGCGGACCACCGATCGTAACCATGTTAATCCCGCGGGACATTTCGGGCGCGAACGGTTGGCCCACGTACCCTGGGTGACAACACCATTCTCCATCACTGAAGACCGTGTGCGTAGCAGCCGACACCACAGCCCAAGGGGGCACTCTTCCAGCATGGAGGGAGCAGCAGCGCCGTGGGGAAGCCCATTGGCACCACACACCACACCTGGCTTCGTGTGGCCCCTACAACACCAGGAGGCCAGAGCGACCCCAGCAGTGATGGGACCAGCCGGAGAGACGGGCACGACACCAGCCCGCTTCCAGTCGCTGCCAACATTCGCTGGACACATCATGGAGGACCCGCAGGCGTTCCTGAGAGACATCACAGGACGACTAACCAGGTACTGTGTCAGTGAGGTGGAATGGCCTAACTGCGTTGGAGGACAGCTATCTGGGGAGGCACGTACGTGGTGGCGGGCCATTGATCACTACAACATGCCATGGGTTGATTTTCAAAGTGCCTTCCTGAGACAGTTTAACTCCGCGTATACCTCGTTACAGGCTCAGAACCCTGCAGTGTTGGAACCGCAGAGGAAGTGTGAGACGCTAACAACATTCACAACGCGGAAGGTTAACCTCCTCAAACATTTTCACCCAAACATGCAGGACCCNTGCGTTGGAGGACAGCTATCTGGGGAGGCACGTACGTGGTGGCGGGCCATTGATCACTACAACATGCCATGGGTTTATTTTCAAAGTGCCTTCCTGAGACAGTTTAACTCCGCGTATACCTCGTTACAGGCTCAGAACCGTGCAGTGTTGGAACCGCAGAGGGAGTGTGAGACGCTCACAACATTCACAACGCGGAAGGTTAACCTCCTCAAACATTTTCACCCAAACATGCAGGACCCAGACATTTTAGAGGTGGTTGCCTCAACGGTGAGGCCCGAATTCAAGTTAGCCCTAGCCCCACTAATTCATTCAGATACAGCACAGTTCATGAGGTCCATGGCCTTANTTCAAGTTAGCCCTAGCCCCACTAATTCATTCAGATACAGCACAGTTCATGAGGTCCATGGCCTTACTGGATCAGACCAAAGTAAATAAAGTGTACCATAGGGGAAGGGATGGGCCACAACAACCACAACCCCGGGATCACAGTGCGTGGAGGGGGAGTTCGCAGCCATCAGCTGGACTTGGCAAGAGGGAAGTGCACCAGACTGAACAGCAGGACAGGGGGAAGAGACAGACGGCTAACCCCATACTAGCCCGTACAAACACGGCAGTTAGGAGGGAAGGCCCCCCTTTTCCATGCCGGTACTGTTAAGGTCAGCAGTACCACTGGCACAATGAGTGCCCTAACCTAGGAAACCGGAAGCAAGTAAACAATAACGACAGCAAGACACAAGCGGGAAACTAGCTGGCGGGGTAGGCGAGCCGGACGTTCACCACCCCAGGCCAAAACATGAACCACCACACAAAGCAAGTCAACCCAGAACAGTAACAAGACCCACTCCACAACAAATCGTGCTACAACAGATAACCAGGGGCAATCACAGGATGATCAGGATACCGATCACCCTCAATAACATCCAGTGTCTAGCACTAGTGGACACAGCAGCGTCACACAATTTCGTGAGAGCAGGGTTCATGAGTGAGGATGCAATAAGGCCGGCAAAGCACACTGTACATCTTGCCACACACCAACATACAGGGCAGAACCTCAGAGAAGTGACCATCACTGTCCGAATTAGGGACGTAGACAGTACCACTACAGCCCTAGTGTTTGCAGACTTGCGGGAAGACGCCATACTGGGCATACCCTGGCTCACCGAACAGAACACCATTGTAGAGCCAGCGGCCCGCAGGATCCATTTTGGACAGAAGGAACGGCGCACCGTTTACGAGCTAGAAACACGGACCACAAGCTGCACACCAGGCGTCCAGCTGGACGAACTGGACCATGAGGTGCCAGAAGAGTACCGGGGAATGGTACAAAAGATCCTCCAAGAAAGATGGGACATGTTTGCGGACGCTGACCCCTTAAGGCGGACTACTATTGCAGATCACTCCATACCATTGGAGCACTACCGCCTGCTTTTCGCAGGACCCCGCAGTTACCAACCCCACCAGTGTACCATCATCAAGGAGCAGATTAGGGAGATGCTAGCCGAAGGCGTCATAGAGTCCACACACAGCAAGTTCAACAGCGCGATCACGTTAGCGCCCAAGAAAGATGGAACGTGGCGGTTCTGTGTGGACTTTCGCCCCCTGAATCTGATAACTCAAAGCGCACNGTAAAAAATATGCAACTTTAATGTGTACTGCTTAACATCACACAATAAAAAAAAATTACAGCATGTAAACAAAGCATCCACACAGAAATTGTTCAACTATGTATTAAAATTGTTAATAACATAACGTATTTATATGGAAAATGGTTGCCTGAATATATTAATTTTTTCATCATAAGGTTCACCTTCACATTGATGGTTACGCCATAAAAAAGTTTAAGGTAATATCTATTTTCAACTTTTTTATAAAGCAATAGGCTTACAAAATTATGTAAATGTAAATTATTCACTACACCACATAATGTGTCTCCAGAGAAGCAAGACACAAGATTTAAGCATTGCTGCATGTTCCTTGCATCCTGTCTTCTATCACTTCACCTTCCCTTTCTCTTCCCCACCCAGTTAAATACATCATACAATCTGGTGGGGAAATGGTGTAAGAGAAGAGCTAGGAAAGCATAAAGTAGTACATTACAGCTTACTTTTTGTTGAGCAAAGGCAGAGAAGTTTCCACTATAACTTTTTTTTTTGCAANAGCAAAGGCAGAGAAGTTTCCACTATAACTTTTTTTTTTGCAAAAAAAAATGCATGAATTGTAGAACAATGGCAGCACTGAAAATAATTTTCTTTTAGAGTAGTGGAATATGCAAGTTGAAAAATGCATGTATATAATCATTTATATCGTCTATAAACATGTTGAGTAAACAAGTCATGAGAATGATGTTCTGTTCTTAGTCTGTGTCTAAAATTTCTCACTACCTTCACTTACATTACGGTACCGGCTACTGCCTCTCCTCTCCACTGTCATATTTTGCTGCTGTCCTGTTCAGGATGAAACTCCATTCATAAGAGATAGAGGGGAGGATAAAAACATTGATTGATTTCGGGCTAAAGGAGAAATGTAATAAATGAAAGCAGTGTTGGGTAAGTTACATTTTTAAAATAACTACAGTTAAGTTACTTTAGAAAGTAAAGTAACGTAAACTACTTTAATTACTCTTGGATAAAATGTAACTCAGTGTTAATTTTAAAGTAACTAAACTGAACTCCGTTACTCAGTAGGTGAATTGTATATGTGTAGGTTTCCTTAAGCTCAGAACACTGTTGAAAATTAAAGTGATATAAAACAAACAATATTTATTAAAGTAGGCTGTAAATAACATTATTACAAGAATAAATCTAACGTGTATATCCTTGAGAAACATGGAAATATTATAACAATAAAACTATTGAATTAGATTAAATATAATCATTTTCTTAAATAAGACTCCTCCCTAACAATTCATACAATAAGTGACATAGTAAGGCACATGATTTTTCTACAAGAGGAATTATTTTTTAGTACTTAGATATTTTAGGTGTAACATTTTATCATAAATTATTTCCTATTATCATAACTCTAACACCCCACTACACAAAACTTCTGCAGCTCTGTATATACTAAATGTTAAAATATTTTATTGAACAAACTATGTGTTTAATAGCAAAGCCATTGAGTAGTAATAGTGTCAGTAGTATAAGAAGAGTAATAAATGTATCAAGGATTATAATACCAAAAATTTAACTTTCAGTTTTAGCAACACACTTAACAAAATGAAAAGATAAAATAAGATGAGTTTCTTTTCAGTGGATATATCACTTAAAGTATTTACACTGAACAAAAAATATGAAATATTTAAAACCGGACAAAATTGAAATGGCATTATTCACACAGGCTTCTTAAAATATCCCTACACAACAGTTCAAATAGTCACAAGAAAAACTGTATTCCAAAACTGAAATTAATTTCCAATAATAAATTAGAACATTCCTTTTTTTTGTACTTCTTTTGAAAAACCAAAACACAAAACTATACATAACAAGCAATTCATACTGTCGTTAACATTAAAAGTACCATGTTTTTGATTTAAATGAAACTTACACACACATATATGTATATATATAACACTACACAAATTTTGTGGTCAATAAGAATTAAAATCACTGAGTGAAGTGCTGTGTTGGCAGTAGTTTTCATGAAAAATGTATATCCAATTGATTTCTGGTAGGCTATTTCTAAAATAAATAACACTAGAGCATTAGTTTAAATTGCAGATATCAAAAATAACCAAAGTATGGTAGTGTTATGTCGTTTTTTTACACATGTTTACATTAAAATAGTACCAGTACTCACATAGCATCCAAATAACATTATGTACATTTATTCACTTAAAGCCAAACAAAAACACTGGTTTGCCCAATACTTACGGAAATTATAGCACAGCCATGATATTTTGTAGATTTCCAAAATATGTTATTTGTATCAACTGGAAATACATTTAGAACCTTTTATTTTAGTAACAGCTAAAACATTTGAGACAGTTTTTGTACAAAATACAAGAAAACATGTTGGGAGTGACTAAGTAATCAAAAAGTTAACAGATTTTGAAAACTTTGGCCACAGAGTACTTAAGTATACAAAGGTGAAATAGCCCCTTTCTCCACGAACTCCAGCAGCAAAAGCTACCAAAATGGCATCACCGACCAGCAACATGTCGGAACTCTGTTCCCTAACCAGCACCTGGTAACTAACTTGCCCGCCAGCAGCTCAGCCATTAGAGAACATTTTGTAGCACCCAGTAGCCAATCTGACACAAGGCCCATTTCCAGAGGTAGGTAGGTAGTTGGGCTCAACGTCTCGTTGACAGCAAGGTTATTAGAGACAGAGAAAGTTCCTTAGGGTATAAGGATTGGGAAGGAATGGGAAGGAATTGGCCATGGTCTTTGTTAAGGAACCATCCCAGCATTTGCCTGCAGTGATTTCGGGAAACCACGAAACACCGAAATCAGGATGGCCGGACCGGGATTCGAACCGCTGTCCTCCTGAATGCGAGTCCAAATTTGAACTACTGCGCCACCTCGCTTGGTCATTTTCAGAGAGTCGCACAACCAATCAGAAATGGGTACACCAATATCAAAGGAACAGCCACGCCATTTCGTCTCTGTGCATTTTTCTACTATGTGCTTTGGCCGTGTTCACATTGTTCAACTTGTAATTTAGTAATTTGTGATTTGGTAGCTTTATGCTTGGATTCTCTCAGTAGTCATTTCGTTACCAATATGTAAACAAGCATTAAATGCCGATTTTTAAAAAATAATAAAATATATATTTAAGGGACTGCAATGCCTAGAAATAAAAGTAACTTATTTACATAATTCATGAAATATTACATATATATATATATATTACTACATTTCAAAATTAAATTTAGACACAACACCAGTATGCTATAAGAAAATTATTAATAAAAGTACAAACCAATTTGTTTGACTAAATGTACCAATTCAAACAATGCCTTATTGTTTACATATGATACACACCCAAGAAAATTATGGGGATTCTACATTTAGGTGTTTCCTCTGGTTAGAAGACGTTCTTGATGAAGATAAATATTTGATAATGCGTAATAAACATGGACCTTTAACATTTGCATGATCGCCATGTTAAATATTAAGAAAGAAATAATCTTTACGTTTAGGAAATGACAAACAATTTTCTTTACTGTCCATGCCCATTTTGGCATTTCAAAAGCATTAGTCATTAGGCATGGTTCAAAGGCAAGAAAAATAAACACAAAGCGGACAGGGCAAATGGCAGCGTAGGTAACAGTACTTATTCTAGGAATGTCGACAGACGTCAAGCGAGCACTTCCTGCTTCTTTAACTCATAACTCATGAAGTTTCCCCTACTTCAGCTATTCTCGCTGTACATGAGATGAAACTACATAATAATTAAGCAAAATGTAAAGTAAAAGTAACTTATATTTTTTTCTCCGTTACAATTACAATTGTCAGTTATAAGTTGCCTTGAAAAAAATGTAACTAGTTACCAACTTCCACTCTAACCGAAAGCCAGAGATGAAAGAAGCCAGCTAGCAGCAAGCGACAGTTACCAACCACTGGCCGGCAGGCACAAGTTGTGCTTGGTATTACATTTAAATACTACATTGGCATTTAAAAGGAACATATTTTGAAATACTTGACAAAGATTTCTTGCACTTTTAAACTGACTGGACCTGTACTGAATGCATTAACTGGCAACTGCCCCCTGAAACCTTTCTCTGCTAGCACAACTCTAGCTAGACAACTCCCCCAATTTCCCTTCACCAAGTGTCACATCACCAAATGCGAGCGCTGTTCATAAGGGTATGTTTATAATACCATCATTTATACACCAAAACAAATGTTAATAAGATTGAGTTTATGTCTACAAGGTATAAACTGTTTATGAAAAGGAAATATGGCCTAGTTAGGCCGCAAATCAGTTGATCTGCCGCCAGAAAATCGAGAGTTGACTGTACAGTGATTTTTACTCCAGAGTTGTGCAACAATAGTTACCTACAAAAAATTTTTTTATGAAATGTATGGCACAAGGGAAACTGTTAGTGTAAAGTTTTGAGTTTGCATACCAAAACTGTAATCTCAGTGTTGTCGTTTGTGGCAAAAATGGCTCAAAGAAATGGGTTTACCCTGTAGTGAGAATAAATGTAGTATTATGTAGAAGAAAAAATAAACAGACTCTTAATTTATTTCCCATGAAATGTCACTAGAGAATGTTGGAGAGACTACCTATTCAGATGTATGTGGTGCAATCAATCAACTACCAAATGAGGAGAGAAATCGAAAAATGAGGTTTCACAGACTGTTATCAACTTCATAACATTCAAAACTCAGTTTTAACATAGAACCAAAAGAGTACTCTCATAATGGCAGAGAGTTTATCTTTGACAGTTACAGGAATTATCGCAAGGGTAAAGGAATCATGACAGAATATGCCATGTCCTACACACTTCAACAAAATCCAGTGTCTGAAAGAATGAAACGAACTTTGTTTGAAAAAAACAAAAGCAAACCTAATAGAGACATGTTTGTCCCAACATTTAAGAGTGAAGCCTTATTTACATTAACATAGAAATTACACAGATTCCCCACTACATCTCTGCCAAAAGGACTCTGCCGCAGAAGAAACTTCCCTGCCGGTACGCAGGAGAAAAGAAACTGCTCCCTCACACACCATCTGTTCAGCCTTCAAGTGGCTTGTGGCAGCAGAGACACTGTCTCTTCTTCGCCTGGGGAGAGGCAGGGGAGGACACTTCTCCTCACTAGCTAGGTTGCTTCCCCCAACTGACGGCTTCACCATGCCAGGGTCAGACTGACGCCATACAGGGGCTGCATCAGTCCTTTTTTAGCAGCACACCAGGAGGTTCCAAGCCGACTTATCGGCTTCGTTGCCCCTTCCACACCACGGGGAGAAGCGTTTGACAACCTGGCATCCTTCAGATCTGTGGATCCAAACTTAACCATATCCACAATTGTCTTTCTTTCCTGTACTAGAGACCTTCATTTAGTGCACTGAATAGTGCAGGGGTCAAAAGTTACGTGCTTACACTTTGAGTGTGCACTCTATGCTAAGTTTGGTGGCACCTCACAAAGCAAGAGCAGATTTGGTGGGAGTCTTGGAAGGCAGATTTACCCCAAGAAAACCGATTTGGTAAAATATTCACAATTAGAATGAACATGTACATGTGACATGTCATCAGAGACAGTGCATACTGCAAATACAGCATGTGGTAGGTGCACCATGTTCCACCACATGACACAACCATGCACCTGGCTCTTAACCCATTTTCGTATCCCTCTCTGTTTTGCAGGTCAAATTGAACATTAATATCTCTTTCGTGATAACTCAACTGTACATCATCTGTGCCTCTGTCCATGGTGTGTTATTTAAGAAACCAGTGTTCGCTTCTGCTGTATTTCCTTGTTTTTGTTATTGGAATCCCCAATATGCATCGGTGGTTTGAACTACCACATTCTTAAATCTGCTGGAGGCAGATATCCTTGATATATGTTTGATGTTTAGTTTATGACGTATTTTAATTATGGGTGCTTTTGCATGGCATATTTATCTATACAAGTGAAAAAAAGATATGATTTAGATTTATGGTGAATGTGTACGAAACATCAATAATACTGTAATTCTTTATGCTGAGCATTTCCAGACAGGGTGCAGTCGTGCACTTTGCTTTCCTGAGTTGTCAAAAAGTTTACTACCGGCAGAAGTGTGCAACCTAAAAAGGATGCGTAGAGCAACAGTCACTGGAGAAAATAATCAAGTGGCACTGTTAGCTGCGGTGGACCATTACCCCCATGCGAACACTCATGAATTAGTTCGCGGTAGCACAATATCACAAGCTAGTGTGTGGAGAATACTAAATCATCATAAATTGCATCCCTATATGTGGTTATGCATCAAGAACTACATTAAAATGATTTCCAGAACTGGATAACATTTTATCAATGTGCATTGCAACAAAAACAACAAAACATGGATTTTTTTGCAAGGCAATGGTCTCAGATGAGTTGACTTTCATGAACCACGGTGAGGTTTTAATAGACACAACATGCATTATTAGAGAGTGGGAAACCCACACTGGTTGCATCTAGTTGAACTTCAGTATCCGTGATCTGTAGAAGTTTGGTGTGGTATCACAGGCCACAAACTCATTGGTTCCTAGTTCATTGAGGGTTTCTTGAACTGTGTAAAATACAGCAACTTTCTGCGAGATGACCTACTGATATTGCTTGAAGACCTAAGCCTCGAACAATGCTGATGATGTGGTTTCAACATTACAGTTCTCCAGCACATTTTACAGCAGCACGGGAGATATTAGATTGCTATTATAATGGTTGCTGGATTGATAGACATGGTCCGGTAAATTGGCCTTCCAGATTGCGGACCTACGGCCACTATATTTCTTATTGTGGGGTTTCCTCAAATATATGTTACATCTCAAAGTGCCAACAACCCACAACATGATCTAATGAATTGGAAATGCTTATGAACAAATTGATGTAGACATACTTCTGCATTATGTACCATCATTTGAAATATGTATTACTAAATGCGTCAAAGTTGGAGGCCATCATTTTGAACATTTAGATTACGCACCCTGAAGGTGAGAAGCAAGGGACTACCAAATACAAGCACTCTGATTGTGATAGAGAAGGAGACTCACCAAATACAAGCATCCTGATGGTGAAAAACAAGGGGACTCACCAAATACAAGCTCCCTGATCGTGAGAGACAAGGGGACTCACCAAATACAAGCACCCCGATGGTGAGAGGCAAGGGGTCTCACCAAATACAACCATTCTGATGGTGAGAGGCAAGTGGTCTCACCAAATACAAGCATCCTGATGGTGAGAGGTAAGTGGACGCTCTGTAAACATTATTTACATGATTTGACTCATGAAGGTTATGTTTCTTCAGCACTGAAGCATAATACAAAAACAGCTTACCCACTTCTCGCTTTGAGTAGTGCCATCTATCACGAGTCAAACAACATATTTAATATACAAACGTTTTTGTACGTATAGCAGATTTCTTCTGGAATGAAATGTGGCTATTACCAATTGACAAAACCAAAGTTAACCAAATTTGCACTAATTAGAGCGCCATCTTCAACAAATAGCAAAAAAAACAGTTTCTAATAAATATGTCATACATATTGATGTATAATATGAATCTACAATAAAAATTGGGGGTTCTCATTTAAAATTTCAAAGATTCCCTCTCCCCCTCCTTTGATGGGGCGAGGTGAATTAACTTTTGTGGGCTCAAATTGCAGCCTCAAAAATAGTGAGGGTTTATTTGAACACTTTCTGTTGCACAATGCATATTTTTTGCATTATTCTGTAGTTTTTAAGTTAAATTAATTACCTGGTATATATGCAGTGCCGAGCACACGTGGATATTGCATGTATAAAGATTACAGGTTTATTTTAGAAACATCTATCCTGTAAAGTGATAATAAATAACGTATCATTTTAAAAACGTTTGATTTTATTATGCAGGGGTACATAAATAAAATCATTAAGATTCCTTTTTTATAAGCTTACCTAATTACTAATTCAAAACCACATTCTCCAATTTCCCATTCAATTCCATTTGTGCTTGCCATGGGCTTGTTATTTACGCATTATTTGGTGATAAAGGGATGTCAAATGTACACTTCTGGGCTATAATTTTGTTCAGAAGACATCTACTTATTGAATTAAATTAACATTTAATTTAAAACTCATGTTGATATAATGCTATAGATGGCTATGCAAGGACTTTACTGAGAAAATGAACTTTAAAATAAATTAAGAATTTTTTTATAAGTGCCAATAGTAGTCAGTTTTGGTTTTATGAGGGTATATATTTTACAAAGTCATTAGGGTGGTGTAGTGGTCAGACTATTCGCCTCCCACCATGTGAAACCAGGTTTGATTCCAGGCAGAGTCACCCTCAGATTTTCGCATATGAGTATCCTGCCAGACAATGCCGCTGGTCGGCGGGTTTTCTTGGGGATCTCCTGTTTCCCACATCCTTGCAATCTGGTGCTGCTTCATTCTCACCTTGCTTCACCCTCATTGGCTCTCAAGACCTTGATGTTAAGAGTCAAACAAATCTCGTCACTTACTCACTCTCTCACTCACTCACAAAGTCGTTCTGGGAACCGCATGGCACCTTGCAAAATCATGGATCTACTGTAATCTGTTCAGCTAAAAGAATAACAATCCCCTGATAAACACACAAATTTATTTCTTCTCCTAAAAAAATAGTAGCCCATTTGCCTGGATTATTCTACTAAAATTAAACACAAGTAGAAGGGAAAAATAAATTATCACATCTCTTTTTATGCCAATTTAGCATTCATGACATCAATATTTTTTTTTTTGCAATGCAAAATTTTATTTAAAACTTGTTTCTTGTATTCTTTCACGCCTAACACTCTGTTTCCTCAATATGTAGGTAGTTCAAATTTTGAACTAAAAGATGGTATAAGTTTATAAATGAAAAATGTGTTCCAAAGATGCGTGACATGTTTTCTCAGACCACAACACAAAAATACAGTAGAATCTTTTTATAATGTTATCCAGTGGAGAAAATAGCGTTATAAGCAGGAAAACATAATAATAGGGAAATATAAAAATTCAGAAGGGCCAACGAATTAATATAAAATTAAATAGTTATAAACATAAGACCTGAATAAACACACAAAATTATTTACTAAATCATTCTTTCATAGCAATTATTCTCCTAGTTCTATTTCCTAGACACTGGATAACTAATGATTAGAGACCTGAAAAAATAGCATTTGCGATAAAATGAAAAATAACACAAATTTTAGCATTTTAGTGCGAATAAAGCGATTTTTCCTGTTTTACTTCAAATAAAGCTATTTTTAAAATTTACACTGACTTTTACTTGAAACTAAACCTATATTTGCAGAATGAGTGTTACACAATGAATGTTATATCACATTTTGTGGTTGAGCTTAGGAATACTCGTCGCACTGTTTACCAAACGTCCGCCGTCTTCGTTGCAGCAATTAGTTATTTTTGCATGTTGAAAATTTCAATAATTCGTGGATCACATTTTGTAGCTTTCTTTGAACGACACACCCGTTCCATCATTTTTTTTCACGTACACAGTTCAAAAATAAGGTAGCGGAAATTATTACAAGGCCTTGACGACCATAGAATACACGTGGCTAGAGAATATTTGACAGGAATCAGAATGTAAATTAGCACATGAGTTTAGATGAAATTTTCATCACTGCTGTAGACACACGAAAATTTAGCATACTATATAAATGCAAATTTTTTCACAAAAAATTAAAAATGACTATTTTTGAGAATTCTAGCTGTACTTCATGAATTGTACAAAAGCTTGTAGTATTATTGCAAATTATTGTTTTATGTCACATAGTTGCTTCTTACAACGTATTTTGCGTGATTTTGCATATGAGACTATCACCATTAACAAAAACATGTTTTACTTTCAGCAACGTGTGTTTACGGCCATAAATAACATGAGCGTAAGTGATGATGAGACACTTTGAGTGTACATTCTAGTGCACGGCCCTGCAAAAGTTTATTTGCTCACTAGGAAACCCCGCAGTTGTGGTGTTCACATCTACCAAGCACCACGTTATCTATGGAATTCACACCAACTAGCTTGCTGAGTTTGTTTACATTCAAACCATCTTCACTTTTTATTCTGTAATTATTAATTTTTTACAAAGCGGTACGGCGGTCAAAAATGTGTTTTATGCATTTATTTATGTAGAATTTATTTGTAAATTGAATTATCATGTATTTTAATCTTGTATTCTTCCAGCTAACTATATTTTTTACCATAATATTCTCTGTAAATATGTGCGGTAAAAAATGACACGTTTTGAACAAAAAAAAGTTTTANCTATATTTTTTACCATAATATTCTCTGTAAATATGTGCGGTAAAAAATGACACGTTTTGAACAAAAAAAAGTTTTATAAGAGGGCCTAACGAAAAAATTTGCTAGTTAAAAACATAAAGGTAGATTTCTCTAATTTTTTTTTGTTTGTGCAATGCACTTTTATTAATTCTTTTAAACAGTGCTTTTATAATTGTGTTTAAATTGTTTACATTAATCTCTTCATGAAACAGTATGCCCTTGCCAGTGCATTGTGACTGTTGTTCCAGGTGTCAGGCAGAATACAAAATCT
>NQII01000254.1:0-29670 GCA_002778355.1 Clitarchus hookeri
GCCACTAGGGCAGGGTTGGGCAAAAGGTGCCAGTGTGCAGGATGAGGGTACGGACAGTCAGGTTTTCATGTAGAAGAGGAGACTAGACAAACTCTAGATGGGTTAGATATTAATTTTTTTGTGTGGTTCACTGTTGAGTTAAAACTTTTTTCATAGAGGTTCACTGCATTGCATAATATAGAAAAGTTGAGCAGCTACAGGGGATGGACAAAATAATATGAACACCATGCAATATAGTACATTTTGTTGCATGTTGGCAACATTGTTTCCGTGTAAATAATGCGACGCGTATGTATTGCACAGTTTACGTGCCATGTCTTGTAGGTTATATTTCAGTGTATTATACACTTTGTTCTGCGACGGTTAAAATAAGCGATCTGTGAAATGTGTGATCTCTCAGACTTCGAAAGAGGGCAAATCGTTGGTGCTCGGTTAGCGGGAGCGTCTGTGACGAAAACAGCTGAATTGTTTAACGGTAGGTGACATAAGCTACTTTATACCCCGAGAAAATATCTCATTCCCTCTAATTTTTTTTAGTAAAATTAGCACTTGGGGTACAAGGCTGTGCCAATGCTGAATACATCGATACTTATCAATTGATATGTAACCGAAAAATATATTGGGTTCTTGCTATATATAGCTTAACTGTTATATAAATGCGAAAGTGTGTATGTTTGTTTGTTTGTCCATCTTTCACATCACAACAGAGCAATGGATCAACGTGATTATTTGCACAGAGATAATTGGAGGGCCTGGAAGTGTCATAGGCTACTTTTTATCCCGACAAAATATCTCATTCCCCCGGGGAAATTCTTATTGGAAAATGAAAAAGTATACAAACGGAATAACAATGCAACGTCGCAACAGATCGACGTAATTTCTTGCACAGAAATAGTTTGAGGGCTAAAAGGTGATATTGGCTACTTTTTATCGAGAGAAAATATCTAAAAAAATGTACTCAATATGTAAATTCCTTTAATCATTCTGTTTTAAACGACATACCAACTGTAGTTTTAGAAATTGACAGTAGATGGCGTTCAAATACGTTCAATTGACTGCATTTACTTCTGGTTTCCTTTGACTCGCTTTTCATTTTGGTTTTGTTGTTTAGGAATATTCAAATATTGTTCAATTTATTTGACTGGATTGATCTTTGGTACTGATTTGCACTTTGAATTGGATTTGTTGGTTTGGTATTTGTTTTTGTTTAATTTTTAGACTGTTTTTTTTTGTTGTTTAGTTTTTCATAGCCTGTTAAATAAATGATGCCTCGCAAAAGAAAATCAAGTCTTTCAAGAGCATCGTCTCAAGCAACAGCAAAAAGTTTGCTCGATCGCAAGAGTCTTCAGAAGATGCCAAACTGAGAAGACAAGAGCAAGCACAGCGACAAGCTGCTTTGAGAACCGCTGAATCGCCTGCTCAGATTCAGGAAAGACTCTAAGAACAGGCCGCACGCCAGGAACATCTCAAGATATTAGAAACTCCTGCAGATACTCAACTCCGTCGAGATGAACAGGCAGAGCGTCAAGCCGCTTTGAGCTCCTCAGAAATGAGTGAACAAACGCAGCTGCATTTAGATGAACAGGTNAACAGGCAGAGCGTCAAGCCGCTTTGAGCTCCTCAGAAATGAGTGAACAAACGCAGCTGCATTTAGATGAACAGGTTGAGCATCAAGCCATATTAAGAGCCTCCAAAAAGGCTGTTCAGACTCAACTACGAATCGACGAACAAGCAGAATGACAGGCTGCTTTAAGGGCATCCAAAACACCTGAACAGTCACAGGTGAGAAGAATCACAAACGCGAAACTCCAAACGGAACAANAATCACAAACGCGAAACTCCAAACGGAACAACGACAAGCTTTTCAAAGAACACTTGGTCTGTATTTAATGATGCTGCATTTCATTACGATACCTTAAACGATTATAAGAATCACAGGTTTATTGTTATCGGACTCATGGACAAGTCGTGCTGGTTTTGTAGAGCCTTGAAGTGGAAAGATGAGACCGCATGAAAGTGCTGTTCCAGCGGGAAAGTTTATCATAGAATAGGTGCACTTTTTCCAGCCTTCAATGAACAGCATATATTCTTGCAGGTATATTTCATTTGTAACGAAGAAATTGAAACAAACTGCCGCAGCCAATTTATTCAAGGTGTTGAAAGAGAGACAGTGTTAAAAATGCAAAGAATGTTGCATGAACACATCATCTTGATAAACACATTTAAAACCGCTTTAGAGAACCTGCGTCAAGAGGATTTTAAGGTAGTCATCCATGCTGGTCGGACTCCGTGTGGAGAGCATGGCAGGCACTACAATGCACCTTTAATTAAATGAAATCACTGCAGTAGTGAGCGGTGACCAGTTCTCATCACGAGACAATGTCCTGCGAGCACATGACAATATGTTGACACGGGTAACCGACACTCATAAGTTTTATGACGCCCTGCAATATCCGTTGATGTATAGCAAGGTACAAGAGGGATATCATTTTGAAATTCCATTCATTAATCCTATAACAAATCAGCACGTTCCAAACAAAAATGTTTCGTGTATGGATTTTTATGCATATCATATGATGTTGCAAGAGAATGATTTCAACCTTTTCGTGCGGTGCAGACAACTTTTTCATCAATTTCTGGTCTACATGTAAGAGGGTAATCCCAAAAATAAGGTCTCCTATTTTTTTATAAATAATGTTTATTGTCTAAATTATTTACATCATTGTAAAGGTTGAACATAGGTCTCCCATTTTTTCATACTCGTACAAAGAACGGTTCGTGCGGCTATTGGCCCCATTGTTGTGATGTGTGCTTACCACCCTTTAAAATGAGCATGCGCGTGCCTCGCTGGGACGCTCAGTCTTGGCAGCCATTGAGAATGGAGTTACTGCCAAGTGTGAAGTTCGCGCAGTTATTCGGTTTTTGAACGCAAAAGGCGTTGGTTGAACCGATTGAAATTCATTGCCAATTGAAGGAAGTGCATGGCGAGTCGTGCATGGATATCAAAAACGTTCGCAAGTGGTGTAGAGAGTTTACAGCCGGTCATACTGAAATTCACCGCAGCACCGCAAGCTGCAGCACCACCGTCGCCCAGGTCAGGGCACTTGTTGCAGTCACCTTCAGCAGCAGCAGCTGTGTCAGCAACCCCCCTGGACCACTTCCAGCACAGGTAAACCCATGGCTGTGTGCCCCCCAGTATGCAGGACCGCTAAGCCCATGTTTGACTTTGTACCGTGGCTAGAGACCCGAGATTTTCTTGAGTAGCATGTCCTAAAATTCTTGAGTAAGAGAGGCAAAAATTCTTGAGTAAAACGCAGATTTGTTTAGTAATACGTATTTTACATAGAAATGAGGCATTGAAATTAAAAAAATTACAACGAAACTAAATACACAAACTTATTTTATACTTTTAAAAATCTCATAAAAACCTAGACATTTCTACAGGTTTTAGATGTTAGAATTGTTTTGTAGTAAAACACTGCAATAAGTAGTTTCAAAAATAATGCTGAGCATGCTTACGTGTACACATCTCACTTGCAGGCCTAACAAAAAAAATTACTTTTAAAAAGTGTTCCTAGAGATCTTTTGAAATANACGTGTACACATCTCACTTGCAGGCCTAACAAAAAAAATTACTTTTAAAAAGTGTTCCTAGAGATCTTTTGAAATAAGTTCCTAACAAGAAAATTATGATTTCAAGAAATGTCATAATTTTTCTTCATATGCCTGGGAAGANGAACAGGCAGAGCGTCAAGCCGCTTTGAGCTCCTCAGAAATGAGTGAA
Source organism: Clitarchus hookeri (assembly GCA_002778355.1). Lineage (NCBI taxonomy): Eukaryota > Metazoa > Arthropoda > Insecta > Phasmatodea > Phasmatidae > Clitarchus > Clitarchus hookeri. Next base: position 3,785 of record NQII01000254.1, read on the forward strand.
CAAACGCAGCTGCATTTAGATGAACAGGCTGAGCATCAAGCCATATTAAGAGCCTCCAAAAAGGCTGTTCAGACTCAACTACGAATCGACGAACAAGCAGAATGACAGGCTGCTTTAAGGGCATCCAAAACACCTGAACAGTCACAGGCGAGAAGAATCACAAACGCGAAACTCCAAACGGAACGANAGCAGAATGACAGGCTGCTTTAAGGGCATCCAAAACACCTGAACAGTCACAGGCGAGAAGAATCACAAACGCGAAACTCCAAACGGAACAACGACAAGCTTTTCAAAGAACACTTGGTCTGTATTTAATGATGCTGCATTTCATTACGATACCTTAAACGATTATAAGAATCACAGGTTTATTGTTATCGAACTCGTGAACAAGTCGTGCTGGTTTTGTAGAGCTTTGAAGTGGAAAGATGAGACCGCATGAAAGTGCTGTTCCAGCGGGAAAGTTTATCATAGAATAGGTGCACTTTTTCCAGCCTTCAATGAACAGCATATATTCTTGCAGGTATATTTCATTTGTAACGAAGAAATTGAAACAAACTGCCGCAGCCAATTTATTCAAGGTGTTGAAAGAGAGACAGTGTTAAAAATGCAAAGAATGTTGCATGAACACATCATCTTGATAAACACATTTAAAACCGCTTTACAGAACCTGCCTCAAGAGGATTTTAAGGTAGTCATCCATGCTGGTCGGACTCCGTGTGGAGAGCATGGCAGGCACTACAATGCACCTTTAATTAAATGAAATCACTGCAGTAGTGAGCGGCGACCAGTTCTCATCACGAGACAATGTCCTGCGAGCACATGACAATATGTTGACACGGGTAACCGACACTCATAAGTTTTATGACGCCCTGCAATATCCGTTGATGTATAGCAAGGTACAAGAGGGATATCATTTTGAAATTCCATTCATTAATCCTATAACAAATCAGCTCGTTCCAAACAAAAAAGTTTCGTGTATGGATTTTTATGCATATCATATGATGTTGCAAGAGAATGATTTCAACCTTTTCGTGCGGTGCAGACAACTTTTTCATCAATTTCTGGTCTACATGTAAGAGGGTAATCCCAAAAATAAGGTCTCCTATTTTTTTATAAATAATGTTTATTGTCTAAATTATTTACATCATTGTAAAGGTTGAACATAGGTCTCCCATTTTTTCATACTCGTACAAAGAACGGTTCGTGCGGCTATTGGCCCCATTGTTGTGATGTGTGCTTACCACCCTTTAAAATGAGCATGCGCGTGCCTCGCTGGGACGCTCAGTCTTGGCAGCCATTGAGAATGGAGTTACTGCCAAGTGTGAAGTTCGCGCAGTTATTCGGTTTTTGAACGCAAAAGGCGTTGGTTGAACCGATTGAAATTCATTGCCAATTGAAGGAAGTGCATGGCGAGTCGTGCATGGATATCAAAAACGTTCGCAAGTGGTGTAGAGAGTTTACAGCCGGTCATACTGAAATTCACCGCAGCACCGCAAGCTGCAGCACCACCGTCGCCCAGGTCAGGGCACTTGTTGCAGTCACCTTCAGCAGTAGCAGCTGTGTCAGCAACCCCCCTGGACCACTTCCAGCACAGGTAAACCCATGGCTGTGTGCCACCCAGTATGCAGGACCGCTAAGCCCATGTTTGACTTTGTACCGTGGCTAGAGACCCAAGATTTTCTTGAGTAGCATGTCCTAAAATTCTTGAGTAAGAGAGGCAAAAATTCTTGAGTAAAACGCAGATTTGTTTAGTAATACGTATTTTACATAGAAATGGGGCATTGAAATTAAAAAAAAATTACAACAAAACTAAATACACAAACTTATTTTATACTTTTAAAAATCTCATAAAAACCTAGACATTTCTACAGGTTTTAGATGTTAGAATTGTTTTGTAGTAAAACACTGCAATAAGTAGTTTCAAAAATAATGCTGAGCATGCTTACGTGTACACATCTCACTTGCAGGCCTAACAAAAAAAATTACTTTTAAAAAGTGTTCCTAGAGATCTTTTGAAATAAGTTCCTAACAAGAAAATTATGATTTCAAGAAATGTCATAATTTTTCTTCATATGCCTGGGAAGAGAGAAGTTCAAGATTGGTCAGACTCAGCTTTGTCCTGTTTGTATGAACATAAGAAAATTGTGAGAAGAAACGCTCAGTCCACATTTAACACTAGCATCTAAAAAGCTATTATGGCTCCCACCACAAAGGCCTTGTAATCATCTTCCATGGTTTTAAGTGCTTCCAAAACATTTATATTAGTGTGTGTCTTCAATTTCTGTATGAGCTATATGTACTCATATACACACCTTCATCCAGTAAGTTTCGCAGAGATTGAATTCATGAAAATAGAACTAGAAGTCTGGTGCTGCTAATTTCCTGGATCAGAATGTTTTGCTTGTTAAAATGCATTGCGTAACATTTTCAGGCGAAACCATTACCTTTGAAATACAAGTGATGATAGGTGCAACTATTTTGGGCGACGGATAATCTTGATAAAATGTCTAAGTTCGCCAGTAACACTTTAGTTTATTTACTCTGCGGCTGGCGTGTGAAGGCCAGCGCACATGAGAGAGAGAGAGATAGAGAGAAAGAAAGAGAGAAAGAAAGAAAGAGAGAGAGAGAAAAAAGAGAGAGAAAGAGAGAGAGAAAGAGAGAAAGAGAGAGAAAGAGAGAGAAAGAAAGAGAGAGAGAGAGAGAACATGCTTTTTCTTTTATTTAGAAAACAATTTCCCCTCTCGAACGCATGTAAGGGCTGGAAGGAAGCAGCACGGCTGAGAGAGAGTGCGAGGACACTAGGTCGCCACGCTGGTTGCTAGGTAACCACTTCCCCTCTCGTGAAGCGTGTAAGGCGAGATAGCAAGCCAGACTCGCACGTCGCATCACGCCGCAAAGGCAGACGTGTTGGGAAGACAAGCAACGTGTTACAGAGCAGTTACTAGACGTTTGCATAAACCACCAGCTTAAAAACTATTGTTGTGGGAAATCTAGATGACAGGACTGAAATATACTTTGATCAACGCAACATCCGATAAACGGTAGTAAGGGTAGCTTTATGATTATTTATACGCACTGAAAATTAACAGTGGATACGGTTTATCGGTACATGCATATTCGGTACAACTGCACGTATTGCTATTTGTTAAAAAATTCTGTGCGAGTTTGGGTAAGAATGAATAAATAATTTTTAAACTGATTCCACTGTGAGTGGAAGCAGCAGTTTCTGAATTAAAAAGGCCAAAGCGCTNAGTAAGGGTAGCTTTATGATTATTTATACGCACTGAAAATTAACAGTGGATACGGTTTATCGGTACATGCATATTAGGTACAACTGCACGTATTGCTATTTGTTAAAAAATTCTGTGCGAGTTTGGGTAAGAATGAATAAATAATTTTTAAACTGATTCCACTGTGAGTGGAAGCAGCAGTTTCTGAATTAAAAAGGCCAAAGCGCTAATTTTTCTGCTGCAGATTATTGGTTGAGTGGGGTGGGGGAGGGGGAGACTGTGCCTAAAATGGGTCAAGACGGAATTTAAAAACCACCCGTTTCATAAACAAGCTGTTCACACAATCGTGGGGTGGGATGTGAAATTTGAGATGGACTACACAAAGACGGCGGATGTATTACAAGTAATAAATCATAAAATATTCAATTATAGCGGCAAAAACTTGCGTTGGAACACAAAGGAGAAGAGAACAATGAAACGTTACTGACATGAACGTGGCAGAATAAATTCTGCAAATGGTGTTAAAGAAAATGAAAATTGATGAGAGAAGGGGTGGCGCAACAACCCCCCCCCACACACACACGCACGCACACACACACACACACACACAAGATGAAAATGACAAAGGGGTTAAGAACCATTTATCAAAGAAGAATGAGGGAGGAATGACCTTGCCTTACCCTTGACGAGGAGAAGGGAAGCCTGACTACAGGGTCACACGGAACAAAGGAAATTACGGGTGACAGAATTTACAAACTTCTGAACATTAACACAGATTTAAGCACACACAATTAAATTTTTGTCTGGAGGCGGCTTGTGATGCATCAAATCTTTAAGCTTTAGATCTTAAAACTTTTTTCAACCAAAAGTTTTTACAGTTACTCAAATAGAGTTGTTAAAGAACGGGAGTTACTATAAATGGGGTGGATACAGAGAGGTTCTAGTGTATTTAACATAAAGGAAACAAATTTAAAAAAAAAAAATGTGTAAAAGCTACACTATCATAATTTACATATCAAGTTTCCCTGAATGAGCAAAAATTATATCACTCTGGTCTGGTACTATGTTGGACTTTGATTTCAGAATTAAGAACTTTGCTACGTATGAATAGTACTGTAATTGAGAGTTTGAGCTGAAACTGGGATTAAAAAAAAGGTACCAACTTATCAGTGTAGTTATTTGCACACACTAACAGTGATCATGTAGGCACGATGCTCACCTGTATGCAGGACTTGTCAATGGTGCCAGACCGAATCCATTGGCGAACTAACTCTTCCAGGGAGTCCCTCTGGCCAAGGGAAAGTGACACCACCAAATCACACAGATTCTTCACAATGGTGATTGCCCGAGATCTTCCACCAATGCAACAAAATCAGGTAACATTAAGCAGTAAGTTGAGATTAAAAAAAAAATACAGTATGAACGTCTAAATTCTCATGATTATGCATTAACATAATTTTCTGGAGATATAACTCAATGTATGTTCCAGCATAAAGAAGCAATGTGAATTCGAAGCTGCTCGTTAGCTCTCCTCCACTAAAATAATTTTTTATTAGTGTTTTAGAGAGGAAAAAAATTACAGGGGTCTACTTTTTATTTTTTTTTCAGTCAATATTTTTTTCCATAATGTTTGGGTGCATTAGCATTATGTGAGTGCCAAACTCTCGTCTTGCGAGCAAGAAATATCTGAACTTGAGGAGTGTGTTAACCACTAGGGTTGTGCAAATATTCAGTATACCGAAACAAAAACAAAAAGTGACAACTTTCATTTCAGTTTCGGTAAGAAATTTGGTTACCAAAAGTTTTAACAAAACAAAAATTCTTGATTTCAATGAATTTTCAGGTGTTTGATGTAAGTTAATTTTGTGTACCAGCAAAGAAAATTTGATTGTAAATCGTCTTGTTTTGTTATCATTATTTCATAACAGAAATAAATATATAAAATGAAAATTTAAATGTAGGCCCCCTTTGATAAATACAGTGAACTCGTGATTTACCTGGGGCGGCTTAATCAAGTTGTGGCTTAACCATGGAGCCACCAGTTAAAAGGCAAATATTGAACAGTTGCAGCTGCTGTTAATAACCCATGCGCACGCTGTTAATTACCAGGCTGCAGTTGAGTGATGCAGTACTGATTTATTTTGATATTAAAAGTCTTTGGGTACTATATTTACACACATTTGTAACAGTGAATATATATTAAACTTGGAAGTATTAGGAATTCTGGGAAATTGTCACACAGCACATTTCCATTCATAATAATAAAGTATTTTATGAATAAAACTGGTGTCTGCACGTCAATAAGGCGAGATTGTGTAGTTTACAGTAGTTCGTAGATGCAGATACTTTTTATAAATCAACAGTGGCACCGAGTGCGACTGGATGATGAAGTATTACATTAACATAACTATTATTTGCTGCACAAATTATTCCATCACAAACATTGCATGGTTTTAATAAATAAAAAAATTAATAAATAACATTTATTTTCTTTTGTTGCTGAAGTGGGAGGGGAGTAGGAACAAACAAATACAAAATGTGAAGCCGGCCTCAGAAAGACTCGGCGATCGCAGGCCGAATCCAAATTATTAGCAAGCAGAATAACTTGACATGGAAATATGTTACGTTAAAATATTTGTAGAGCTCAGAGCTGGCGGAAAATTTAAAATATAGAGAATTTGTTTGCATATTTGCATTTTACACATGACAAACTAGTCATTTCATGGGAGCATGGTTTGCAAAGCGAGCCGTGTGCACTGGCAAACAGATGGCAGCACGGTCGCCTATTTCGCTGCTGTGTCGCAAAAGTATATCTATTACGTCCTTTTAAAAGTAAATTTTTCATCTTGTACGGGCTCAAAACCACTCGGGTTTGAAATATATTACATCAAGTTAATGTAGAAATATTAGAAAAATACTTAGCGATAGATGTGAGGCCTCTTCAATTAATATGAAGCATGCACGTGGTGACGTTAGCAGCAAGTACTAGCACGGCCTCTGAAGAGGAGACAAACAAAACTAAACTATCGCATACGGTGTTCCATTTAGTTTAAACACCTATACATTATTCTGGAATGAAGTTTAATTTGTTACACTAATAACAGCTGTTTTGTAACTATATAAAATACATAGAAATTTTGCCTACAATCTCTTTCCTGCACGCATATTTCTCAGATATCTGTTGTGCCGATACAGGACTTTGTGTATGTGACTATGATAATATCATTTATGACGTTGCCACACACTGGCAGTCAAAAAATTGAATTCTTATATGACTATATTATTTGTTTACATAACCTATGTGTACAGTATGTAGGCTTAAAGTAAACATGCCCCCCCCCTTCCCCAATTGCTTTAACCGTGAATATTGGTTATCCGTGAACCCTTCGGCAGTCATTAACCCGGAAAATCGAGAGTTTACTGTACTCCGTATCTTAGATTTTTTTGGTTTGATTTTGGAACAAAATTGTTATAATAACCTGCTAAAATGTTATGAAATTCGTTAATCTTTCAAGGGTGAGTTCTAATGAAATTATTTTTCAGTTCTGTTTCAGTTTCATGAAAGTTCATAACATATTTTTCATTTTTGTTTCGTGAGAAAAATAATTACATTCGCACAACCCTATTGACCACCACCCTTTCACCTTAGTGTCAATGAGTTCATATTTGGCTACTTACAACCAACCATACCTAAGGTCATAATAAACCATACCTATGACACTACTATGATTTCTATGTAACTCTTAAGGATGACATTTCATAGATTAACATAGAAACATGCAGTTAAAAGTTTTACAAACTAAAATGCAGAGACAAGCTCACCTGGGATTGGTCTCCTCCGCAGCAAAGTATATCCTGACGTAAGCATCCTGCACAGCCTCCCTTACACTCTGCTCTTGCGACCACACCAGTGGCAGCATCTTGCAGACTCCAGCCGCTGCATCTGACAGCCCAAACTGGTATGCCGAGGTGAAGAATTCTATAGCCTCCAGCACATCTGTCATCTGTGACGACTGCAGAAACTTGGCTATCACCGGCAAGGCTGTGCCCAGAATACGAGCAAAAGTGATGGATTTCTGTAAGCAGCAGCACCCGACATGGACATGAGGTTTATGAGGAATAACAGTATAAAAACAAAATAGGATTAGACACAAAATTACACAAGCATGAGCAGGAGTAGAGGATTTGGTTGAGATTGCTGAAAAGGGTAGAATCAAATCATACTGGCATGCACAGAAAATGAGAGGAGAGAGGCTGCCCAAACAAATGATGGAAATTAAACACATGAGAAGAAGGTTTCCTGGGAAAGACCAAAGACCAAGCAAAAGGTGAGAGGAACAGATAATGGCAGGAGTACACGAGAAGGGAGAAAATTGGAGCAAGATCAAGGAAAAAGAATGGTGGTGAGATAACGAGATGGAGACATTTCACTATGCTTACCCAGTCAAAGACTGGAGAAGCAGGAGATGACTGATAGATGAATGGGTAGTAATAGATGGTGAGTGATGAGTGCATGATATATGAGAATATATATTTATACAGATTGTTTAGAAATTAAACACCCAAACTGCAGGAGGTGATTCCTTATCAAAAATAAAATTGAAAATATACAGGACACCATATACATAAACCGAATATTAAAGGAGATATGAGCTTGTGAAAATTGGGTTTTGAAAACGTATTTCCACTGAATGCCTTGTAATTTCTGCCAGCGGTAGGGATGGCGGCGATTTTCCCACAGTACATCCCACGCGGTTAAATGGGACACACCCATTTCGCGCTATGGTGTGTACTAGTGGAGGTCATGTCGATGTTGCGGACGTATCACTTCCTCAAGCCGAACAGTGCACACAGACCGAGGACGGCCAGCATTACGCCTGTGTCTTTGCAACATGGGAAGCATAAGTCACTTTTCTGCTGCGGACTTTGTAGGCGTTGTACAAGGCATTCTGCAAAAATACGTTTTCGAAACCCAATTTTCACAGGCTCATTTCTCCTTTAGTATTATACTGTTATAAAAATATTTTAAAATAATTTTTTTTATTTAGAGTTGAACAAATTCATTGTTAGCTTAGTTTCAATTTGCGATATTATGTTATTTTATTTAGATTTGAATGATTTTTAAAAGAGATAGTTATCTCAGCGAATTACATTCATTTTAACTTATTCAGGACCTTCATACATTGTTTTTCTGGCCTCGCGGCCTTACAAAATATGCTTTAACCAAGTTGTCAAAGCATTTCTGGGCAGTTAACTGAACACACATTTTCTTACAGGGTGTGCATTCTTAAAACGCAGCATATTTTTGTGTCGCTACAGCATTCGGCTGCAAGCCTTTTTTTCTTTTTGCAGTGTCCTTTGAACCTAAGTTTTTCACCTTGCATCATCTCTTTTCATGCTGTTACTAGTCATGAAAGCCACTGAAAGCTGCAGTTTGGGTAGACTCATGCCATCTAGCGGCAACCACGCTCAGTCACGTGCTTGTCTCGAGCGCTAACCACGTATCGACCGCGCATTCTCCATCCCACTGGCTAGCTGTGAACATCTGACTTGACGACGCGCAACTCCAGACTTCTCTTGTATTCAAGATGTCGTTTCATGGAAGTTCATTTTACTTCTCATTATGTAGTTTAATGCTGGTAGGCTACGCTAGTGTGCTTTCCAACATCCGTTAAGGGTAAGTGTTGTTCTACTGTTTACTCGACCCAGTTTCGCAGTAACAGTGATTTTTGTATTAATCCGCGCCCAACCTTTCCAGAGGTCGTAGTGACGCAGCATCACCGATGGCAGCTTGGCAGTCCCTTTTTGCTCTATCACTTTTATCTGGGTACCAGTCCGTACCGACCCGTAGTATGGGAATACTGCAGCTTCGCAGTCTAAACTGGCAGCTGTGACGGGGTACTCCTGACTACCGTCACGTTCACCGAAGAACGGCCATGGCGTTTTCTACTTTCTTCTCTCTGACGGCCATCTCCACTTCATTTTAATTTTGATTGAACTCAAAGTTTGTGAACTTCTAAAAGTTTGAATTTTCAATAGTTTGTAAACTTTAAAATAAAAATAAAAAAATGAACTATCAAATCTTAAAAGGAAAAATTTGTTCATTCATCGCATACATGGCTTACTTAATATTTTATGTTTACTAAAAGATTAATGTCCTGGCATTTAAATATGCACATACAATAAAATCTTATTTGTAAGGGCCCCCCTTTTCTTCTTTTTGCTATTATACAAGTTTTTGTCGTGTCATTCATATTCTCTTTCTTATGTCAGCAAAAGATATTATATCTACCTTTTTTTTATTTTTAATATCAAGGTTGACTTAAGTTATACTCGTGGAATTATTTACTTTACTGCCCCTTGGATTATATGTAACTACTAATAACCTTTTTCTCATCATTCATTAATTACTGTTGGCCTTTTGTNAAGGTTGATTTAAGTTATACTCGTGGAATTATTTACTTTACTGCCCCTTGGATTATATGTAACTACTAATAACCTTGTTCTCATCATTCATTAATTACTGTTGGCCTTTTCTATCCAGCATGCATATGTTTTGAATACTTTATTTCTTTTGAGAGCAGTAAATATGGTAGCAGACAAACAACCAAAGCAAGGATATAGTATTTCTGGTATCAGAGCGTGGTTATAAACCACACAGCTGCAGCAATTGTACTACGTTATTATTTTAACCACAAGTAAAAGTTCATGAGTAAAATTCACAAATGTGGATTAAATCAATATACTTCTTCGGTATTGAAACACGCAACATATTTTACGTTTTATGTTTCATCATTAAGTTTTGCCATTTTCCACATCTTGTTTCTTCATTCACTGTGACTTGCTAAACCTCCCTCGCAGACATCTTGGTGAAGTGTCATGTGCTGTGTTTATAATTTTACACACATCTTTCCTTTCTTTCTCTGTTCCCCCAAAATGTTTTGTCATAATGTTTCATTAAAAAAAAATAACTAGGGCTTTTCTCTAAAGCAGGTTCTTAGTTATCAATATAAACTGCTCAAAGAAAGTTTTACACGAAACGAGAAGTCATGAATGTTCCATGAATGTTTATGGAATTTTCCAGAATTTTTATCAGAATGTATGTGTCCCACTTGACTTTAGTTCACTTTCGGTGCGCTGTCTCTGTGACAGACGAATGTCGGTTTGCTTTCATTCAGCGATGTAGAGACTGTCAGTGAGTCCTTGACTGCAGAAATGATCAGATCATGCCACATAACACAATAAGAAATATTTGACGTGCTAGGACTGTTTCTGTCATATAAAGTGGTGTTTTACAACGCACAATTGCTGCAACTCTGGGCGTGTCACAAAGTGATAGGACTAGCTTCTGAAGTCAATATATAGAGACTGGTACTGGTAATTATTGAACAAGATCTGGTCACCTGAGGGTCACACCACCCGCTCAGGATCGCTACGTGAGAATTAATGCATCTCGGAACAATACCTCAACAGCAAGGGAGATACGAGATTGTCTCCAAGTAGCCTTGGGTGTAAAACTCTCTGAACAGACCGCGTGAAATCGTCTTTGAGAGGGAGGTTTACATGCTAGGAGACCCACGAGATGCCCTTATTGCAACAGACAACATCAGCAGAACTGCTTGAAATGGGCATGGGATAATCACGAGTGGACAGATGAAAAATTGTCCCATGTTCTGTTCACTGATGAGACGAGGATTTGTTTTAGGCCAGATTCCAGAATGTTGAGGGTGTGAAGAAGACGAGGTGCACAGGGAAGGTGTCGTGCTGTGCAAGACGTCCATGAATACGGAGGTGGAGGAATCCTGGTCTGGGCAGGAATCATGCTCGGACGTCGAACGTCTTTAGTTCGTATTGAGGGCATAATGAAAGTTCTGCAGTACATCACAGATGTCCTTCAGACTGTTGAACACCCATACCGATAAGCATTTGGTGCAATGTTTCTGCTGGCAGATGATAATGCCCGCGCACACCGTGCAAGAGTCAATCAATACTGTCAGCAAGCCGCTATTCAAAGAATGGATTGGCCAACAGTAAGTCCAGACATGAACTGCATACAGCATGCATGGGACCTTCTGAAAACTGTCATTCAAGCACACCATCAACAGCCCAACATGTACAGGAGCTGATATTGGCCGTGCAGATAGAAAGGGACAACTTGCCACAAGAGTGAATGGATAGCCTCATTCACAGTATTCCTTGGTGTGTCAGTAATCTTATGAGTTCTCGAGGTCACACACAGCATTGACCATGTGGAGAGTGATAATAAAAGAGAAGAGAACAATGGTGTTTCCCAAACAGACAGTGTATTATGTTTATTGTTGGGATACAAAATGAAACTTTTCGCAATATTTGTGTTGTGTTGTAATACATACATCTGCAATATGCTTGTTTAAAGAGGAAATGTGATGTTAAGGTATTTTTCATTTTTGGTACAATAAATCTCTGATGCAAAACTTTTTTTGAGCAGTTTAGAACATACAACTATTGATATTAATGTTAGCCTTAGTAATTAACACTTCACATGTTTTTACATGTATTTAGAACCATTATATCATCATTTGTTTTCATTGCTAATATTTAATATGACTAACACTTTGGTTCCTGAACTGCTAATCCGTGACAAACTCCAGTATAAGTTAGTAGTTCGGAACATAGATGCAACAGGTGATGTGCCAATGTTGCGTAAAAAGATGCGACTGACATTTAACGATAGCATCCAGTCTTCCATAGCTAATCTGAATAGCATGGATTGGATGGACGAGTTCAGCATTTGCATTGACAAGGCTGAACAGTTAAGTGAAACAGCTATTTCACTACAGGCTGCTCACAGCAACACGGGCCTAAATAGGTGTCTAACTAGGCTCAGCCATGTCATTCATAGATTTACCAACCTATATATTTTAGGCCAAGATGGTATGCATAATATATACATGAAAGAGTTCGCCAAGTGGCTTAATAATTTAAAACAAACAAATAAGTTGTTAAATGATCTGGCCAATCAACTCATCACCATAGTTGTCACACATTCTTCAGTTGACCCCATTACCACCTCCAATCTAACCCATGATTTGGAAAACGTAAATATTTAAAAAGTGTCAGCCCAAACTATTAGCCTCCAGCACTTAAACCCTGTGTCACTAGAGTCAGGGGACTCGAGTATATCCTCTTTACTACTCACACCACCCATCACAATTGTATCATGCTCTGGCATTCCAGAAAAACTTATAAAAGCTTGATCGGTGTGTGATATTGGTAATAATGTAAGTAATAGTGAACCAATTGAGGATGACAGTATCCTGACTACTGTATCAGTAGTATCCACCCATTTCCCCCACCCCCTCCCCCAACCAACATCCCTGTATTATTTGTGGGGAACAGTTGGTAGTGTAATCGGTGAAATTATACTTATTTCTGTTACATATAAATGAAATAAAACGTTTATTGGTAGCTATTCGACTTCAAAACTATTCACATGTTATAAGGAAATTTTACTATTCAATTAAAAAATATTCTAAAATCAAAACCCACTCTTCACACACATCCAGTAAATATAAGCACAACCTTGAAATTCACTTGCTACAATGCAGCTTTAACGCAGTTTTTACTCTTAAAAATGTGGGTTACTTGTATTCTAAAGAACCACTTAAGTTTTTCAGATAGAGTACCTTGTTTGCAAAACAAAAACATTTCAATTAGAAAAACCATAAAAATCACAATTTTTATTCACTAACTACAGTTACTTTATGATATCTCTATAAAATAAAAATATGAAATATATGTTATAATTGTGGTTTATGAGTTATGGCATTGAGTGTACTGAGGTGCAAAATGGCTTACGTTTGTATTCAATGCTTACTGTAATTTTATTTTGAGATATTTTGCTACATCAATGTCTAAATTTACAAAACACTAAATATTGCCTTTCATTTGCAATATGAACAAGCCTGATAAATTGAGGATTTTGAAAATTATAGGGATTACAGTGTACTAATGCAAGTCATTGGAGAACAGAATTTGCATTAAAACTGAAAATTTCAAAAATTTATTTTTCCTTCAGTCATAAAAAAAAAATCATGTAATGTTATTTTATGGCTATGTATGTAGGAAAAATTTTAGGACAAAATCTGACACATTAAGAACATAGCAGGGCTGCTGTTTTTACAGATTTGATCCATTTTGACAGATTTTTATATTATCAAATAGATAAACTGATTTAAAGGCAAAATCACAGATTTTTTTCATACCATTGCAGACACCTTGTTTACAAAGGTAAGGCTGGAGTCATAGATCCGTATGCAACCATGGACGCCAGCAATGGAATAAGCACACATGCTGTAAAAATTTGAACTATAATGTATTCACGGTAACTTAAAGATTTTCTGAAGCCCTGCTAAAGATCTACTTTCAGGGACCCGATTATGTATCATTCCGCAGTATGTGAACAAAACATTGCCATGTGACACCTGTCAAACGTTTTGTAAACAGTGCCATGTGGGAACTCTCAAATATTTTGTAAACAAACAGTGCCATGTGGGAACTACCAAAATTTATTTTTGAAGAGAAACAATGCCATGTAATCTTAACTGTCATATACTTTAATAAAATTCTCCAAATGTCTAAAAAATGCTAATCAATTAAGCAAAATGTTGTAATACATACAAAAAAGAAGATTGAAGTATATATCGGAACTATTAATGATATAATTTAATTAAAGTTTACTTATTGTATTAAGATTTATTTACATATTTGGTGTAAGGAAAAAGTTAAATTTTACATAATAAACTTTTGGAAGTAGCACTCAGGTTAAAGATTTCACTGTGATAAATGGTACCGTATTTTATCACATATAAGTCGCACATTTTATTTAAAAGTTTTTATTGAAAACTCGGGGTGCGACTTATAAGTGAGAAAAATTCCTCCAGCCCCGCACTAACGTTTCATTTACTACGAATTCACGGCCCGCGGCTCGATTTCCAAACTCTTCAGCGAACAAAATCACTTTCATTTTGAAACCTGCGGTGTAGGTACATCGCTTTTCCATCAAGAAACTGTCGCACTCCTTCACTGCCTCAACATCAAAACAACACTACATGCGGCGGAAAGACGATATAAGAGAAATTAGTGTAAGTCACGGCTAACATTTGGTACTCAAGAAGCAACGCTAATGTGCTGCCATCTCTTAGTCTCCAGAAAAAGCTTTCGAAAATAATCGATTATCAGTTATTGACCAAAAATCGATTCCTTTTCATTCTTTTAAAATATTTTTTTCTGTTAAGGATTGCGAAGGGAATTACGTAACGGAAATATTCAAATGCCTTTCTATATTTTGCACGTTTATTTAAAACTTACAAAGATAAACTGCAGAAATAACAACGCTAATACTAAAATTACATCTTAACCTAGAATTATCTTATAAGTAGAAAGAATGTGTTACGTTAGTTTTATAACCACAATTCAGCGTCTCCAATATCCAATATGGCGTGGTTATACTTCTGAAAAAAACGTGCCCAAACGGACAAGATGGAGTGTATGAGTCCGCTGGACAGACACTGAAATTTATTTAATTTCAATTAATAACAGTGAAATCTTTACCCATGAGTGCTACGTAAAAATGTAAATATATAGTTTAGCAATATTAACTTTACAATTACGGCATTAAATTTATACATATTAATATTTAACCTACGAACTATTTCTTTTCAGCTAAAACCAACATGTCCATTCAAAATCCGTTGTTAATTCATACGGACTTTTAACAAATTATTATAATTTATTGAAAAAATATACTTAAAACTTAAAACAACCAATTTATTTAGTGCTTCAGTGCTAAAAGAAAGACAAAACCTTTTCCTATATATATTTTTTTATAGCCAATTGAACATGTAACTCCTAGGGTGATTTTTCAAAGGTTCTTTTCAAAAGTATTGAAGATACCGTGAATGGATTATACACTACAATCAAGATCTGTCAACTTTGAGCAGTTGTTAACATGCGTACAGAAGAAGAACAAAGGTTTTTTAAAAATGTTAGTGGACAGTCAGCAAAACGAAAAAAAATCGACACGATTCGATGGCTGATTTTTGTGTTCCACAATATTGAAAACCGCTACTTATTTCAAAAGGTTTTGTTTTATATATGTCAATGGGAGTAAAATATCTGTCTCCAAACAGCGAGAAAAAAATTGTAATTAATCATCCAAACGTGTATTGCAAGTTCCGCTTAAATAAAATGTACGCAATGTGTATCAGCACATGCGGCACCGTGTATGTCGAGTATTGATTAGTTGACTAGTTTTGATATACGTTGTACGTACGTAACATAAAAACAATACGCTAGCAAAAACATACACGTCGCAAGAATGCAGCTAGTCATATTTGTTCTGATTATTTGAGTCCAAGTGTTCTGCCATTTACGTGATATCTAATTCTGGTCTTTCTAAAATATGGTTTTGCCATAAAAGATTCAACCAGAAAAATGTGGTATTTATTGTACGGAATGTGCGTTCATTCTTCCAAGTTGTGTTTAATTGTCGCCATGACATTTTAGAGTTCCAAAAGGCAAGGAAAGTTTATACGGCACAAGAAAAAAATCACTCTTTGCTATTTGTTGCGTAAAATATCTATAAATGTTAACGAGAAAAGTTGTTGTGTTTTATGTTCATAACCTATGATTACACCACATGATTATGGAGTCAACACATTTGCAATGCGTGTTAAGTAGATGCTGATCATTCTACGGAAGTATTGTCATGAACAAAAAAATTTACTGACGAAGACCCTGTAAGTATTGTGCGATTGTAAAAAAAACAGTATCCCTAGTGAAGTATAAACACTAGGAACATCAGTGACTTCACAAGCAGGCCTTATGAAGAGCTGTATTTTAACGTCTTACGTTGCAGTTTTAAAAACAAATTTGGTAAATTCAATTTTGATTTTATTTGGAGCACTAATATAAAATTTGCAATTTTAGTTTGAACTAGTGATGTCAAATTAAATTCCTCGATACCCTCGATTCTTGAAGAATGGTGGAATCGAGAATCGTAAGACTGAGAATCAAAGAATTAAAAACCAATTACTACAAACAGATAAACTATCACCTCTCCAAAACTGTTTAAAATTACTTGATTTATGCCAATAATTGAATTACTCTTAGCATATTATTTTGTGTGTGAAAAAATTAGATGCGTAAATAATCTGAAAATAAAACGATGCTGGCCGAGTTCAAATTCACCATTTAATATATTAGTATTTAGGAGCTTCAGTTTGATCGCCGTCGACAATCACTTATTTAAAGATGGTCGTGATTTGTTAGTTTAGTATTTTAGCAAGTTTTGTTACATACTAAACATTAAATAAATACTGATGTACCAAGTACGTCATTATTATGTCGATAAATTCAGGTCGCGTGACCTTTCAGTAAACTGAAAGTGCTAATTCGAAAACGGCCTCACTTCTTAAAAACCTACCACATAGCAGATGATTGCAACGTTTCTACAGCAAAGGATTTATATAAAGAACATAGCACTTCATTAATTTGCACACAACAGAAATTAACTTTTTATTCCACTCATGGAATATTCACATTTGCACTGTGCTTTCTTGTGGCTTTGATATGAAGTTTCTTCATTCACAAAGTCATAAAATACGTGTGCACACTTCACTGTATATGTTATGACTTGGTAAGGAACGAGAAGAAATTATATTTGTACCGTCGTAATATTTCCGAGAAAAAAAGGGTTATCGTAAAAGGAAACTAAGTTTCTCGACATCTTATGGCTTTGGAACGACCATCTGGCGTCTACCATGATTGTTTACTAGTCTACTAGCATGTTGGCTTAATATGGCGGCGGCGCTGATAGTATAGAAGCAAACAAACCACGCCATTCAAAAAACAAAACGTATGCGTTTGATTATAACAAGAAAAATATTTTAATACAATTGTTTTAAAAAATGAGCAGTGTAATTTATGTGTCTTCCAAATAAAATGTTTGCGAAATGCCTTTATACATAGAGGCAATAATGGAGATTTTTTGTCCTATTCCCGCGGGAAAATTTATTTTCAGTCCCGCCCAAAATTTTCCTTGCTCAAATCTCAATCCCGCCCCGCTATGTTTTGTTTATTGTAAACACCAGCCTTTTATAGTACTATGAATCTACGTCCTGCAATTATTGTGCCTATCAGTTGCATGTGACGAAAATATTTTTTTTTTGTAAAACTTAATTGTTATTACTGTGCAATTCTTGGGAACTTTTTGATAATTTAATGCGTTTGTGAACATTTATCATGGCAAGTGAGGTTTGGAATTATTTTCGAATAAACTGCATAGACGAAAGTTTTGCGGTATGCTAGTCATTTAACAGAAAAATCTACGAGTTTCAAAGTTGATCTTAGTGTGATAAGCATGTGTTACTTTTGAACTTTGTTATTTGGTAAGATGTATGTTTTCAATGCCTGTTTATATTATCTTATATGCCTCTTGAACTTTTTGGATTTTTATATGAATATGCTCCCACTGTTCAAGTTTTATATTATTTATATTAGTAATACTACTAATGTAGGCCTAGTTTAAATAATTAAATTTCACACCCTGCTATACAGTATTTAGTTCTGTAAAGTAATTGTCTGTAACTAAAGGAATAGCGATTTTTGGAATCGGGAATCGAGAGTGGTATCGGCATCGAGAATAGAGAAAAAGTGGAATCGTTACATCACTAGTTTGAACCATAGCATAGGCACATTCTGCAACATATTTTCTAACAAAAGTTTAATTTACTGGTACTTTGTCCCAAAACCAAAAAATTATTCTACTCACAAGTTAATGCTTAATATAAAGTTGCAAATACAATGTTCTGGCCTAAATTGTAAATAACAGAAACACTCTTACTTTCCTACTTGCGGTGGTGTTAATTTTCCAGTTTTATTGTAACAAAGTGAACTATAGTAAGCATGCTCATTACTGTCAATATTTTATAGGCACAATATATAGCGAATATTTTAATGGACATAAATAATTTAGTTTTAAGGATTTTTTTTCAAAGGTTGGTGGCAGCCCTGATATAGCCCCACGTAATATGGCATGAAATTACTCATTTCATATGATAAAAATATTTAAAATGACAGCAATTCAAGTATTCACAGTCTAGTAGTTGTTGACAGGCACACACATAAAGGATGACACATTTTTCACGTGGTTGCGCAATCGAGACAGTTTGCTGGCTAGGCCAGTTGAATCATGCATTGAGTTGTAGGTCACTGCGATATAGAGGAAAAGTGCTGTTGGTAGCAAACCTAGCGGCCAGGTGCAAACTAAAGTGTGGCAGGGAAATTGAAAATTTTTTGGTATAGCTGATGAGTGTGGTTTGGTTCTGTATTTATGTTAAGGCCTGGCGGCTGCCTGGATTTTGTTATAAATTGGTGAGCTAATACCTATTGTGAGTTCTGAGCTATTGCTTGAAGGTGGTAGGGCTCTAACAACTCTGGTACTGTAGCAGGATTCAAAATCTTTGTTGCGTGATACTGCACGTGCTGCAACTGGTTTGTCTTGTAGGTTGTGGATGTGACCAGCTACAGCTTGTTTAGTGTCTGCTCTGTGGCCATTCATCCTCTGCCTGAATATGTTGGTGCTGAGACAGATGTATTCTGCATTTCAGCTCGTTATGATTTGTACCAAAACTGTAACAACTAGCGCCACCTATTGTTTTCTCTATGTCATCCTATTGTTTTTTCTCTGTCAGTAGTAATAAAGCTATGGTCATTCAGTCGCAGTGTTTCATTTCGCTAATCATTACAGGTTATGGGCCCAGAAAACAATTTAATAATAATCTCGCGATAGTTTGTACGGTATGATAAGTACTGAGTATAATTAGATTCGCTGAAGGAGACTATTAATTGTGCGTATCGTGTGTGTGTGACCGCGTAATGACTTCGAACTATGTGATAAGCGTACCTAAGTTGAAAGGACGCGAGAATTATAGTGAATGGTGTTTTGCGGCAGAGAATTTCCTGGTCTTGGAGGGCATGCTAGGATGCATCAAGCAGGAGCCGAATCAACCAGCAATAGGAGCCACGGATGATGCTAAAACCAGAGCAAAATTGATCTTGACCTTTGATCCCTCAATTTACGTTCATATAAAAAACGTTATTTCTACAAAGGAGCTATGAACGAAACTAAAGCAGTTATTCGACGATTCGGGGTTTACCAGAAGAATAAGTCTGTTGAGAAATTTAATTTCTATTCGGCTTGAAAATTGTATCTCAATGACTGCCTATGTGACTCAAATAGTTGAAAATGGACAAAAATTATGTGGAACTGGTTTTAATATAAATGACAAATGGATCGGGTCATTATTGTTGGCGGGATTCCCCGAAAAGTTTTCGCCAATGATTATGGCTATAGAACAATCTGGAATTTGCATAACAGACGCCATCAAAACTA
Organism: Clitarchus hookeri; assembly: GCA_002778355.1. Classification (NCBI taxonomy): domain Eukaryota; kingdom Metazoa; phylum Arthropoda; class Insecta; order Phasmatodea; family Phasmatidae; genus Clitarchus; species Clitarchus hookeri. Next base: position 23,450 of record NQII01000254.1, read on the forward strand.
AATTATTGGACATGGAGGAAACGGAAACGAATGAAACTAGTGGTGCATTTGCTAGTTTTCATAAATACCAACATAAGAAAAAAGAAAAGTCTGTGGTTAAAGACCATAAACAAGATGGCTCACAAACGTCAAAGTCATCAAACATCAAATGTTTTAGATGTAAACAGACTGGCCATTTCCAAAATAAATGTCCCAATAAAGAGAAATATAATACACACAGTGAACAAAAGCAAACAAATGCCTTCAGTGCTGTATTTTTAAATGGCAGTTTTAGCAAAAAACTATTGGTATGTCGACTCGGGGGCAAGTGTGCACCTAACAACGAACAAACATTGGATTACAAATGTTTCATACGAACAGAGCACTAAAGAAATAATTGTAGCTAACAATAGGAAGGTGCCTGTTGAGTTCCGGTGATGTGCAGGTTAAAACTTTAACAGAAGATAGCAAGTTTGATGTGACAATCAAAGACGTGTTGTGTGTTCCAAGTATCACAACAAATCTCTTATCTGTGAGTCAATTAATCTGCAATGGCAATGGAGTGTCCTTCCTGAGTGACAGTTGTATCATTTATAATAGAAAAGGCAAAAAAGTTGCTACAGCCTCATTAGTAAATGGAGTATACAAACTAAACATGCCCATGTGTTTGTCAGCTGCTGTGATGGAATCCGGCGAAACCTGGCATAGGAGACTGGGACATATTAATAGCAACTATCTTAACAAGATGCAGGATGCTGTGGAAGGATTGCAATTGGATAAGAATACAGATATAAGCAAGATGTCTTGTGTCACATGTTGTGAGGGGAAGCAAAGTCGCTTGCCGTTCTCTCATGAGGGTGACAGAAGTACTGAATTATTGAATACAGTACATACAGATCTTTGCGGACCTATGGAGAATGCTTCTCTAGGAGGGTCAAGGTATTTTCTTATTTTTGTCGATGATTACAGCAGAATGACACATATTTATTTTTTGAAAAATAAGAGTGAAACTTTTGAATGCTTTAAACAATACAAAGCTAAAGTTGAAAATGTTCTGGGAAAAAAGATAAAGATTTTACGGAGTGATAACGGACGTGAATTCTGGAATAAAGAATTGGATGATTACCTGAAAAAAATGGGAATAATACATCAAAAAACAAATCCTTACACGCCTGAACAAAATGGTTTATGCGAACGCATGAATAGAACTTTAATAGAAAAAGCGAGATGCCTTTTGTTTGAAGCTGATCTACCGAAGAAATTTTGGGCAGAAGCAAGTAATACTGCTGTTTATTTGCAAAATAGAACGGTAGCAGCTGGATTAAATAATAAAACTCCGTACGAGTTATGGACTAACAGCAAGCCTAATATTAGTCATTTGAAGATATTTGGTAGTACTGTCATGGTGCATGTCCCCAAAGTTAAACGTGCGAAGTGGGAAAAGAAGTCTGAGAAGTGTATCTTAGTAGGTTATTCAGAGGAAGTAAAGGGGTACAGAGTCTACAACCCTAAAACTCAGATAGTGTCAACCAGCAGAGACGTCATTATTATGGAAAACAATTTGAATACAGAGAAGCTGACTGTAGTTAAAGGAGAACGTTGAAACCGATATTGGCGAAGTAAATACAGATTCAGTGGGGACAACAATCAATCTGATGACTCGTATACTAGTACTTCAGGATTGAATAATGATGAAACCTATGTGCAGGGTGATACTGCAGACTCGGACAGTTCCTCTGAAGCTGATGAAAAAATACAATCACGCGCGTTGCCTACTAGACAAAGACCAGATAGATATGGTTTCTCAAATATGTGTACAGAAAGTGACAGATTACATATTGATGAGTTGTCGGTGGAAGATGCACTACAGGGTCCAGATAAGGAGTGTTGGTCGCAAGCTATACAAGAGGAGCTGCAGTGTTTTGAGGATAACAATGCTTGGGAGCTTGTAGAACCAGAAGGTGGTAAAACAGTGGTAAAGTGCAAGTGGATAAGAAAAACTGTGACAGTGAAAACCAAATTTGTTACAGTGCTAGATTAGTAGCCAAAGGCTATAGTCAGAAGTATGGTGTGGACTATGAAGAAACTTTTTCCCCTGTTGTGAGGCACACCACAGTGCGTTTNAAGGCTATAGTCAGAAGTATGGTGTGGACTATGAAGAAACTTTTTCCCCTGTTGTGAGGCACACCACAGTGCGTTTGTTATTTGCAATTTCTGTACAGTTAAATTTTGATATAATACATTTAGATGTGAAAACAGCCTTTCTGAATGGAGAATTGAATGAGACTATATATATGCAAAAACCAGACGGTTTTGTTTGCTCAGAGAACAATAAAAACAAAGTCCTTAAGTTGAAAAAGGCTATATATGGGCTCAAACAATCCTCCAGAGCATGGCATGAGAAAGTTGACAATTGTTTGATTCTAAATGGTTATAAGAAATCTAAACTGGAACCATGCTTATATAGCAAAGTTGTAAATGGTTGTAAGACAATGGTCACTCTTTATGTCAATGATTTATTTGTTTTTTCGAACAATAAAAAAGAAATGTTACAGTTAAAAGAGATATTGAATTGTCAGTTTAAAATAAAAGATTTAGGACAAGTAAAGCGTTGTCTAGGTATGGATGTTAAAATTGATAAGAGTAACAATGTAATTACTTTAAGCCAAGAAAATTATATTGATCAACTTTTGCACAAGTTTGATATGATTGATTGTAAAACTGTTAAGACTCCTATGGAGGCTAAATTGAATGTTACTAAATGTGAAAATGCTCAAAACCAGAATCCATATCAACAACTTATAGGTAGTTTGATGTATCTGGCAGTCCTTACAAGACCGGATATTGCTTATGCAGTACGATATTTGAGTCAGTTCAATAATTGTCATGGTGAAGAGCATTGGTCATATGTAAAGAGGATACTTAAATATTTAAAACATACAAGAACTTTTGGTTTAAAATATAGTAAGAATAAAGATTGTGATGTTAAAGGTTTTGTTGATGCCGACTGGGCTAATGATACTATGGACAGAAAGTCATATACAGGATTTTGTTTTATGTTATAAGGTTGTGTCATCTCTTGGGAATGTAAAAAACACAAGTCAATATCATTATCTAGCACATAAACTGAATATATAGCAATTTCAGAAGCTAAGTTTGTAAAGAGGCAATATATCTTAGAAACTTGCAATATGAGATTACAGAGAAAATGTATACAATCACTATATGTAATGATAATCAGAGTGCACAGAAGTTGTCGGCAAATCCTATTTTACACAATAAAACCAAGCACATTGATGTCAGATACCACTTTTGCAGAAACATGATATCGGATAAAATTGTGCATATTCAATATTTGCCAAAAGCTGATATGCCAGCGGATATGCTAACCAAGAGTTTAAATTCAGTAAAACATTATAGATTTATAAAACTTTTGGGAATTGAAAGTGTGTAATATTTTGATAAGTGGAGGTGTTATGATTTGTATCAAAACTGTAACAACTAGCGCCACCTATTGTTTTCTCTATGTCAGTAGTAATAAGGCTATGGTCGTTCAGTCGCCATTGAATCGCTGTACTCAGTGTTTCATTTCGCTAATCATTACACAGCTCATTGCTGAAATTGAGGTTATTCATGACAGCTTGGTATGCTCACTGTTTATGTTGGCCGGGACACATTGAAAGGTACAACAAAACATCAAAGAACTGTGAAAACAAATTAAAAGTAGAGGATAATGTTCCACATGTAATATAAAGCAATTTCATAGCATTATTTGTTAAAAACTAATGAAATAGGTACATGCCGAATTAACGACTGTTCTCGACAGTCACTTAAATAATAACACACATCTACTGAAGCTCAAAAATTGCTAAACAATATTGCAAACATAATTAAATGCACTCAACCTAAGTTTCTTCGAGTTTTAAATTATTATAACTAAATTTAATTACATGTAGACACACTAGCCAGTCGGCATATTACATGAAATTTTACATTTCCTGCAACTTCAAACAACGTTGAAATACAGGAAAAAGAATTATAATATGTGTCACTTAATTGACAACAGATATTAAGGTGTAAATGTATTATTTATTAAGTAAATAAATTTTTTATTTTCGAATTTATATTCATGTAACTAATAAATATGTCGGGAAAGTTTTCGAAAAAGGCAAAGCAAAATTTAGGAACCCTATTCACTGCACTTTATCAATCACATAATCAAAACATTTTTGTTTCTTACAGTACGTTTATACCGACACCTGAAACGAGAGTTTCGGGAACCAAGGTTTCGGAAAGCAGAGTTTGTGTACGGTATAAACGTCGCCAAAGTAAGGCTTCACTGTATCTCGAAACCAAAGTTCGCAATTCAAGTTTTGCGTAGAATCTTAGGTTTTGTACGCGGTATAAACAAAGAAACTTCAGTTTTGTTTGTAAATATGGCATGAAATGTACAACTAGGATATGCTGAACTGTATAACAAGATCTTTAATTGGTTAAAAATAACGTGCGTAAATGCAAAGTGATTATAGAATATTGGCTGTGGGTACGAAAATAACTAATAAACAATAAATAAATTGCATCTTAAAAAAAAGTTACAAAATATAATTTTTTAATTAATAATGTTTTATCAAGCAATGTATGCATCTTTAAATAACTTTTTTGTTATATTTATGAATTTCTGTAAAATGTATTTCCTTTTCATATCACCATAACAAAAGGATGAATTGTTATTCATTTTTTGATACTAGTGATTTCCCGCATAAAACAACACACGACACACAAGTTTCCAAAACGGAGTTTCGTACGACTGTATAAACTTAACGTTAGTTTGGAAAGTTGGATTTCCGAAACTAATGTTTCGGCTGACGGTATAAACGTACTGTTAGCTAGTAACTGCGGCTGTTGTTAGTTGCTCTATGGATAATACTTTTGCTACGTTGGCAACTATTTACTGTGCACGTGGTTTCCAAAAGAGGTGTTTAAGTACGGTTTTTATTAAATTTGAGTGAGAGTACCAGAAAAAATTAGAGTGGATTGTTTATTTGTGTTTTTGTTTTTACATATAAGGTCAACACTTGACCTTGAGAACTTCATAACACGATTCTACTGTATTAAGAATGTTTTCTTAAATATTCTCATTTGCATTGTTTTATTTTAGTGAAACTTGACAAATATCTTACATAGGCCTATCAATGTGTTCAACATAAAGTTTAATGACGTTTGTTTTTTGTTGACTAATATGTTTAGTCCATATATACAGAATGTCCGCATCTATAGAATTTTTGTCAGTCCCCTGAAATTCCACTGTAGTATGTAGTACATAAACAAAGAATAGAGGGTTGTTTTCATAAACTGTGAGTTTCGATATATATAGGTTTGATAACCTGACTAACCACTTGCTTTTAAGCATTGCCTTCAGAACCGGAAATGAGAACTGGAATTACATTTCCGGTTTCTTTACTTCATTTATAACAGTAACAGACACTGCTCCCGCCAAATTCCTATTCTGCAGAATAGTAACAATTTTTAAATAACATTTATTTGCCTGAAAAATAGCACATGGCACGCAACCACAATTTCGCTATTATACAAGCAAACAAGTCCAGCAGCGATGAACTAAACGAAACAGTCATATAGATGTCACGTAATCCTCACATGAGCACTGTGCATGAGATTTTTGCACTATCGACACTACCGTCATGCCGCTGAACTACTCAAGAGGTTGACGCATTCTGCGTCCCTATATTTTATTCGTCAGAACACACGCTCTGGCGAAGCTCGCAGGCGGACGACCGACAATAAAGATTAAGGGTTAGCAGACGTGCCGGCGGAAGAGTGATGCCAGGAGGGCGCGACCGCGCCTCGCAGCTACAAAGGCGTGCTACCAAAGGTTTCTGCACGTGCAACTGTTCCTGCACGTGCAGACGACATCCGGAGACAACGGAAGGCACCAGGGCGCGGACACAGCTGCATTTTGCAGCTGCCCAAGGGACACCGAGATCCCACCACCAGCTGCGTCTGTCCCGGGCTTGTACCGCAATAAACCATGAGAGCTTTTAGCGAGCATGCGGGATAGAGCTGCACGATATCCGGAGGCAGGAGAACCACACGTGCGCCGAACCCAGAGGGCACCCAAGAGTTCCCGCACGTGCAGAACGGAACAATAAACTTCCAGGCCAGAATCAAGGGGCGACACCAGGCCGGCTGCGGACCACAGGAGCAGCGGCCACGTGTTTTACGAC
>NQII01000254.1:29723-52179 GCA_002778355.1 Clitarchus hookeri
CCTGAAGCGAGGCGTCCGGGTCGGAGCCGGACGAAGCCAGTGCGATGAACGAGTCAGTCAATCAGTCAGTCGCGGATCGAGCAGTCAGTCAGTCAGTCGGAGTCAGTCGAGGATCAAGAATGCATCATGATGTTGACCTCAGTCGGAGGCCGTCAAGCGGGACGTGCGGCGGGAAGAATCCGAGAAAAGTCAGTCAGACTTCATCAAACGCAGAGTACTGCGTGGACCCGAGAAGGAGGAACTTCGAGGCCAGGCGTCGGGACGCCCCACCAAGCACCGGAGCAGTTCCAAGCCGCCAGCCGAGGGAAGACAGCGCCGCAGTGTCAGATAAGTAGTTCTACACCAGGTGTGAAGAATCCTGCCCCCCCTCCCCCCACGACGCCAATCGTGGCGTCAAATCATACGTAGCCTACATAGAAAAAGGGGAGGGGAGTTTGTCTCGTGAGTTCATGTACCAGTTAACCTGTTCAAGCAACAATAAAACTCGATTATGTGAACTCGCAAATAAAGTGTAATTTATTAGTAAATTGGACCTAGAGACAGCAGTGTCGACGTATTCCTACGCCCTGTCACTGAGGGCTAGCATCAAATGCTGGCGCCTCACGCCGCAGAGCAGATTCAATACCTACTTCCAAACTTCAGCATTTGGCAGGTATCAAGGTTGCTCATAGCAAAATGACATGCTCATAAACTGTTGATTACACCAGCAGTGGAAAGTATGGTCATTACAAGTAGGTAAAGCATCTACTGCAAAAACAAAAAACTTTGAGGTTAAGAAGTCTTATTAGCACGAATTTACATGTGGTGCTGGTACCAAAAATTTAGTTTTTTATTGTATATTAAATATTATTTTTATTTTTTTGAAATGAAAAGCAAATAATAGCTTCCAAAGTGTGACCCTATTGTGCTATTAAAAGTGAAAATTAATTCTATGGAAGGTTTAATTGTGTGGAAAAAAGAACTCAGGCGAGTCGAAATCAAAATGGAACTTAGTAACAAATATTCATTAGTTGAAAATGGGACTTACAATTTGAACTATACCAAAATAAACAGGTCCCAGTTGAACCACATTTTTAAAAAAAGGCCAGAATTTTTACACTTTTGATAGAAAAAATTGAGAACCAAGAACCAATTTTTAATGACTGGAACCAAACTGCGAACTGGTAAAAAAGTGGAACTGACCCATCCCTAACTTGCAGGTGCTCTGTGAACCTCTTAGCAGCTCATCTGACAGACGGCCACCAGCCAGATCTGTTCGACATACTGTAAATACAGAATTCTTACTCAATTTTGTAATGACATTTTTTTAAACGTTATTATCTTTGTTTTAATATGATGGAACGAAATATGAGTGTTACACAAATGTGCTGTTTAAGGAAACTATAACTCAACCTGTTATGTTAAATCTTTTACTCGGATCCTGGTCTGAAATACTCAAATCCTCAAATGTTGTGGACTTGAGGAATTTGACGAATTTTGGATTTGACTGCCTCACTTATATGAGACGCAAAATTCTTTGTTTTTTCAAGTACTGGTTTTATTCTGTTTTGCTGAAAATTATGTTGACCCGATCGCGGTTTCCAGAAATCTGCAGCCCAGTGGTAACAGCATAGATGAATACCATAAAAATGCAACAAGAGCTGCTCAGTTGGCGGTACCTCCAAGTATTCGAGCAGGGCTCGCTGCCTGGAAACCTCTTCTGGTTCCTGTGGCTGCGTAGCAGGCTGTGTTCCTTGTGAGGTGGCAGTGGCATCTGAATCACGGTCGTCTATTATCTTTTTCAAAACCACATAGTACCAAGCTTCTTGTTCCAGGCTGTTGTCACTGTTCAACCTGCAAAACAGAAAACCAATTACAGTAACAATTAAAACTTAAAAATACACAGCACTTTTACCACTCCATACACCACTATAAGGCATTCTCTTAGCTATCGTTTTTCTGGGGGATGAAAGAAAAATTCAATACATGCTGGCAAACAAGAGATGTGGGAATGAATTGCAGATCCAAAAATTAAATGGATAACATCAAAATTAGTGATGAGCATAATGATATGCTCAAAATGGTGGTAATTAAAGAGGAATCAAAAGAAGACAGTAGAAAAGAGAATATTTAAAACCATGAACATTTGCAAAAATACAAAGGAAATGGTCTAGAACTGATAAATGCAAGATAAATTATCTCTATATCAAATTATCATTATAACACAAAATAAATGCAGAACATCATTTTATGCAGTATTATTGAACACACACTTCATGGGCAAATGTATTTTCTGAATGCTACAATGCACACCATGGAAACAGACACATCTGCAGTAAGATAAAATGCAGAACATTTGATGGCAGCATTTCCCACATGTGACCATCATTCACATAAAGATTATTTTAATCAAAATAAATAGTAGTAATTCGTAAATAAGGCAAAACATTACAAATACTTTCTGTATCTTATTTGTAAAAGCACTACTAAAAAGTGGAAATAGACTCTACACATTACAGTTGCTTGAACCATTTGAATGAGACAGCGTCTAGTGTGAACTGTACTGTGGACTTGCAGGCACTTTTATTTCCTAGAACAGCAGCCTTCCTTTGTTCACGTTTGAAACGTAAAAAGCGTTGAAGGCTGATGACTTTAGTCTGCAGATGAACAGAGACTAGGTTTTATTGTGCTGGTCAGACACTGGTTACCTAACTGGATTGACTTTATTGGCTGCTGACTGGTCCCCGGCTGTGGTATAAGGAGGGATGCAGGGACGCATGGCTTGACAGCACGGCACAAAGTCAGGTGTGGGCTTAGCGGTTCTCCGCACTACTGGTGTGGACACAAGACACTGGTTTACCTGCAGGGGCCACAGCCCAGGGTAGCTCCTGACTAAGCCACTGTTGCTGCTGGTGCCGGCTGGAATTCAAGCCCGGTCCTTGGCGAATATGGTGCTGTGGCTGGTGGTATTGGTTGGAGCCCACGGAGGGCAGCTGAACCTGGTGGGTCTGAACCACAGGTTGATTATTCCCAGTGGTACTGGAAGTCCTTGGAGAAGTCTCTTGACAATTGGATGCGGGTCGCCAGCGGCCTTGTGGGGTGGCTGAAAGAGGGAGCTGGGGGGAACTGGGAGATGAGGCCTCTCCAGTTGGCGGGCGGCTTGAGCTCGTTCCCGTGAGGATTGCCTGCTGAGGGCAGTTGGCACTGGTTTGCAGTTCAATCAGCTAGGCTCAGAGGCAGTAGCTGCCCTCTTAGCTCTCCACTTTGCACCACTCCTATAGATGAAGGGTATAGAGGAAGGAACTAAGGTCTACCATGCTAAACAAGAGCAGGTGACGAAAATCCCTATCCATGTGTTCAGCCAGACATGGCTAAACCACCCAAGACTCAGTCCTATACTCCAATCTGCAAAAATAACGTGGTGGATGGAGCACTGGGCTGATTGGGATGTCTAGTCTAGTCGCTTCGAGGGTGTGGTACAGAAGGGGTTAGACCGCCACAACCAGTCTTATCACTCCAACCGGCAAAAATAATGCGGCGGATGGAGTGAGTCGGCTGGGCTGGATTACTAGCAACCTTGTGGATTGAGTTTCTAGTGGNGAAAATAACGTGGTGGATGGAGCACTGGGCTGATTGGGATGTCTAGTCTAGTCGCTTCGAGGGTGTGGTACAGAAGGGGTTAGACCGCCACAACCAGTCTTATCACTCCAACAGGCAAAAATAATGCGGCGGATGGAGTGAGTCGGCTGGGCTGGATTACTAGCAACCTTGTGGATTGAGTTTCTAGTGGTTGTAGCTCTAAGCTCTACCGTACGTGCGCACTAGGTACCTTGGCACACCTGGTCCACAGTATGGGTGGTCGTCTAACGTGTGTGTTTTGAGGCATATGTGGACCCGGTGAAGGGAGCCCGGAGTCCTACTCTATGTTCGGGAAAGAGGGTTTCAATGACTCTGTCTACTGCTTTTCCTTAGTACGTGGATGTCTACTTGGGATTGAAATCAGTCACCCTAGAATTAAGTACTCTGGGGTTAGGTAACATCACGTGTTTATTCCCGTGAGGAATAGATATGGTGGCCCGTACTAACTCCTAACTATCAAATTAACTGTAATGGAAGCAAACTATAGTAGTACCAGGTGAAGAGGGCCTGGATCTAAACTAGAAAAGAGCAGATGCAGCTAGGTAGCTATAATACTAACTGACCCTAACTAACTTTAATGTTGTTGACCAGAAGGGACTCTGGTGTCACTACCAAAGAGGTAGTGAGTGTTAAGGAGGCTGAAGACTTCTTCGGAGGTCACTGGGCAAAAGTATGGAAGATGTCTTGGAGGTAGGAGTGGTCCTTCGTAAGGAAGGCGGTATAAGCATGGGGCTTCAGCACACGAGGTGGTGGAGCTAGCTGCTGAGTATCAACAGGCGTTTCAGGGGCTGTGCGCTTGCCTATGGACGGCCGACTGCGGCCCTTCGGCCAGTCAGTTATCAACCGGCTCTATCTCCTCCCTTAGCGGCGAAGGCTGCAGTTTTCCTCATATGTGGGTTGCCTCGCTCCTGCGAGCTTAGGGGCAGCACTGGGCTGCTTGACTGACTTTTATCACAAGCGGAGGGTGGCGTGACGTGTTATAAAGGTGAAGATGGTCTTGACTGCCATGTTCATGGGTGCCCCTTGATTAGGGCCATGCTAGTTCGCTCTGGTAACAAGTCGTCCAGGTTTCAAACCCCGCCTGGGGTGACATGATGACACGTGAAGATGAGGCGAAGTCATATTTAATAAACATGTCAGTACACATCACGCGTTAATAGTAACATTCACTTGCTCTTCCCGTAGTCGTATCCCTGTCTCTTTTGCTTGGTCACCCTTCCTTGCCTGCTACATCCCCTTTGCTAGCTGCTAAGGCTATCAATACTTCTCTCCCCTCCTATCTTTTTTGGAATGCAGCTCCATCTGGCAACAGGTCAATAGCCAAAAAATGTTGAGAGGGGCAGGATTTCTACTGTTCACTCCGTATATCACTCGCTAACACGGCTACCGATGTACATAACGCAATGCTGTTCTCCTTCCAAACCTTGTTAAAAATAAATCAGTTTCCAATTTCATTAGCTATTTATCAAATATGCAATTTTTTGGTTACTAAATATGCAGTGAGTTAGGACCAGGGTTTCTGCTTACTCGTAATTTTCGAATAAAACAATTTTCAGACTCAACTCACTTACATATTTAAAACCTGCGAGTCAAATTTTACTCCCAGTTTTTTTTTGGGTTTCGCAATGAGTTCATAATTTATAGCGACATACAACAGTACATGCAAACCTTCTTTACACTTGCCAACTTTAACAGTTCTTCTGTAATTTTTATGGAAAACATGAAAGCCTTACGTTTAAACTAATACAGCTCAAATTTTATGTTTTTTTTAATAATGCAGTCTACCATATTTTTTGTACATATGATGAAAGCTTCAAAGCATATCCAATGACAGCCAAATTTTTGATCTTGTACAAAAACCAAGGTTAATGGAAATGTTGGTATCACAGGTATATTTTTAGAGGAAATAAAACTACTTTTAAATAGACAGTTTTGGTATAGTTCAGGGCTGCCGTCTTCACGGATTTTATCCATTTATACAGTTTTTTATATAATTAAACGGATAAACATATTTACAGCCAAAATCACGGATTTTTTCCATACCATTGCGGACATCTTGTTTACACATGAAAGGCTGGAGTCATAGATCCATATGCAATAAGGACGCCAGCACTGGAACTTCCAACGTACAATGAGCACCCAAGCCGTAATAATTTTAACTACACTACGATCGAGATCTGTCAACTTTGAGCAATACAGAAAAAGAACAAGTGTTTCTTTGAAAATGTTGAGTATACAGTTTGCAAAGCCAACAAAAATCGACAAGATTCAATTATTGATTTTTTTGTTCCACTATAATAAAAATCGTAACTTACTTTAAAATGTTTTGCTTTATATGGCAATAGGAGTAAAATATTTGTCTCCACACAGCGAGAAAAAATTAGTAATTAACCATGTGAATGTGTATTGCAAGTTACGCTTAAATAAAATGTAACAAAGTGTATCAGCACGTGCAACATCTTGTATGTAGAGTATCGATTAGTTGACTAGTGTTGATGTACGTTGTACAAAAGCAACCTAAAAAAAATAAGCTCGCAAAAAAATACACGTCGCAAGGATGCAGCTAGTAATATATATATATNTACAAAAGCAACCTAAAAAAAATAAGCTCGCAAAAAAATACACGTCGCAAGGATGCAGCTAGTAATATATATATATTGATTATTGAGTCAGAATGTTCTGCCATTTACGTGATATCTAATTCTGGTCATTTAAAAATATGTTTTTGTTATAAACTATTTGTAACACCAGAAAAATGCTATATTTATTGTAAAGAATGTGTATTCGTTCTCCCAAGTCGTGTTTCGTTGCCGCCGAGACATATTGAAATTCCGAAAGCTGAGAAACGTTTACACGGCACAAGAAAAAAATCGCTNGTGTTTCGTTGCCGCCGAGACATATTGAAATTCCGAAAGCTGAGAAACGTTTACACGGCACAAGAAAAAAATCGCTCTTTTCTACTTTTTGTTGCATAATACAACTACAAATATGTTTACGAGAAAAGTTGCTGTGTATTATGTTCATAACATGTCCATGTGATAAGGTTAAGATTGCAAGACGTGATTTTGAAGTCAACACGTTTGCAATTCATGGAAAGTAGATGCTAATAATTCCATGGTAGTACAGTGAAACTTCGTAGTTAAGTTCGCGTTTATGTCGTTCCCGCATCAGTCGATATTTTTGGATGGTCCCAACAAATATGCTATATAAACAATGTTAAAAAAACCAGCATGCTACGACCGTTAAATAATTAATTTACCCGCATCAATCGATCACATATTCTGTCCGAAAATCAAAATATATTCAGAACAATAGTTTATCTGTGAAATAACTATCTTAAAGCTGGTATTACCATAATCCAGTAGCGCCAAGAGCAGGTAAACAGACACGCCCTAACCTCAAATGCTAGTGTACACAACTAGTTGTGAAACGTTGNGAGCAGGTAAACAGACACGCCCTAACCTCAAATGCTAGTGTACACAACTAGTTGTGAAACGTTGCAATTGTTAACTACTACGTAATTTATTTTTGATAATTCAATCAATATTTGTTTTAAATTATATTGAAAAACAGGTAAAACATAATAATTGCAGGCACTTCTTTGTTTCAAGTCAGTACATTCGTGCAAATAAAACACGTACGTATAATGGATGTGGTACAGACCACAACCACACATAAATAATGGACGGAACGGATTTGAACTTTACTCTGGTTCCACAAATAAAACATAATATTTTTTGGGTCAGTACGGTAAATAACCATGTAAATTACAAGCATTAAAGGGCAGTATGTTTTCTCGAACTAATTTTGTTAAGATAAAATTACACTAGTCACTTTTTTTACGAGTAATGCAGTGATATCAACAGTCACACAAGATGGCGAGTGTTTTCAACTTAGCAGACTTTCCATTTAATTTGGCGAAATTTAAAAACATTTAGCGGGCAACAGAATTTTTAATGGAGTAAAATATAGTTTCAAAAAATCGGATTTTTACATTTCAAACACAAAAAACGGTGTTAAATTTGCCTCCAAAATAGAGTAAAAAATATAAAATGCAGTATTATTATGATGAAACTACTTTATTACTGTACTTTAAATTTAAAATTTTTTGGCACGTTTCTATTTTAAATCATCGATTTTAATAAATTTTGTTTGATTTTTGCCACTTTTTTTTACATTTGAAAAGAGTTTTTTCTTAGGTTAGGTTTTACTTTTTGAGGAGGAGAGTGGTCCGCATGTTGAGTTTTCTCGCATACTGAGTTTGACGTGTAACGCATTTTGGAAGTAGAAGCCACGCTAACACCCCCGTGATTTTAATCCCCCGCGAGCACCTTCGACAGGCACACGTGCGGAGAAACCAGAAGTAGTAAGCGCATGCAGGCCATTACATGTGTCGCTGAAGCGCGGGACCTGTCCCCCCACTGCACCTAGCAAACCGTGTGAACTTGTACACGCCAGAGAAAACTGCTGACAAGCTTGGAAGTTGTGTCATGAGTACTCCTCCCTCCCCCCCTCCTAGCAAACCGGGGGCAACTTGGACACTCGCTGCAGAAGGAGAGCTAACAAGGTAAGCTTTAGGGTGCAGGTCATCCCCCCCTCAACCTACAAGAACCTTGACACGTGCAAGCAGTATTCATTGTTCAAAGCCTTCCTCCCATACCCCCCTCTTCCAACAAGGGAGACACGTGTAGGAATTTAGAGAGAGCGCCCAGATAGCTTAAAAGCCGTTTTTAGAGACAAGGAGGGGGTCAGTCATATCGAGGCAGTCGGAAGCTGCGATACTCCGCACCAGGAGAGTGAGTTATAGCAGATCAGTCTCCAGTCAGTTAGAAAAGCGCGCCGAGAAAGGAAGTCAGTGCAGCATATAACCGAGGCCGGGAACTCGGACCCCGGCTGAGTCAGTTCGCAGAGACAGTCAGTCAGTGAAACCCCGTCGCCGGAAAGCGACGAGCGGCAGGTGGTGCGGCGTTCGGTACCGCCACACCGGGACGCGCAGGTAGTCAGGATCAGGAGCAGGATCGTGGAAGTCAGAAAGGCGAGAATCACAACATTAAGGGGTCAGTCATATCGGGGCAGTCGGAAGCTGCGAAACTCCACGCCGGGAGAATCAGTTACGACAGAGCAGTCATATCTCTGCGCCGACAGAGGAAGTCAGTCAGTAAACCAAGGCAGGGGAGATCATACCCCGGCCGAGTCAGTTAGTCGTATCAGTCAGTCAGTTGAATCACACAGTTACGTGAGAGGAAGTCCGCCGGGACGCCGAGAGGCGGCGGGGTTCGGGCCCCAGCAGAGACAACTAGAGACAGTGTTAAGGAGCCAGTCATATCGGGGCAGTCGGAGGCTGCGATACTCCGCGCCGGGAGAATCAGTTACGTCAGAGCAGGCATCCAGTCAGTTACAAGCGCGAGCCGAGAGAGAGAGAGAAAGTCCGTGCAATAGTTTACAGAGGCAGGGGAGATCGGACCCCGCCGAGTCAGTCAGTCACGTCAGTCGAATCGCGTAGTTACGTGAGAGGAAGTCCGTCGGGACGCCGAGTGGGTGCGGGGTTCGGGCCCCGGTAGTCAACCAGAGACAGTGCTAAGTGGTCAGTCATAGCGGGGCAGTCGGAAGCTGCAATACTCTGCGCCAGGAGAGTGAGTTACATCAGTCCGCAGTCAGTTAGAATCGCGCGCCGAGAGAGGAAGTCAGTTACCACAGTTACATCAGTGCGTTCAGCCGGACAAGTCAGTGTCAATCGCGCGCCGAGAGAGAGAGAGAAAAAGAGATATTCAGTCAGCTGATGCTGGGGTTCGGGCCCCTGCAGAATCAGTTAGACAGTTACCAGAGTTACATCGGACGAGTAGTATCACCACGCCGGGACGCGAGTCAGTCAGTCGGCCAAGTCAGTCAGTCAGTTACAATTACGCACCAAGAAGGCGGAGTCAAGTGGTGAACTTCAACACGAGGTGCGCCACGTTGAGCGAGTGGGAGCAGTCCAAGGCAAACCCCGTGCCGAGAGCCGGGGTGGGGGCCCGCCATGGGTCTCTCGCCGGGACGTGGTAGGGAGGTAATCAGTCAGTTACAACCCTATGCCACGAATGGGGGGTCGAGTGGTGTGCTTCAACAAGGAGCGCCACATCGAGAGGAAGCCAGCTGAGTGCAACATGCCAACAACAGCCAGTCCAATGGCCTGTACCGGGCCACCCAACTCACCAGATCTCAACTACTGCCGGAACCACTACCCCGGCAACAAGTACAGTTAAGTAACAACGTCGTCACTCAGGGACGTGTCCTGGCACCTAATGCCCCCACAGCGTCGGAAACGTAGTCAGAACACTGTAATCAGCCCTTCAGGTCAAGAACTCGCAGGGTTAATAGCGTATGAGTAAATTCTCGGCACAAGGTGCCGGGAAAGTATGTATAAACTCCCGGAAAAGTTCCGGGAATGTATGAATAAATTCCCGGGCAAATAAACCTGTTAAAACCAAGACGTGATGAAGTCATTGTTTGAGATACCCTCAACCTTCAAGGCACCTTATAGCCTGTGCCATCTAACATTAACTGAGGACCCTATCAACCACTCTGTACACCACAGGTGGGGAATAGCGTGAAGTTTTTTTTTCAGTAGGTCCCATGAAAAACGAATAATAGAGGCGTCACCGTATTGCCATGAACAAAAAAATTGTACTGCCAAAGACCCTGCAAGTATTATGTGACTGTAAACAAAACAGTAAGCCTTGTGAAGTGCAAATTTTAGGAACTTCCGTGACTTCACAAGCAAGTCGTATGATGACCTGTATTCTAACTTCTTACGTTGCAGTTTAAAAAATAAAATTGGTGAATTAAATTCTGATTTTATTTGGAACACTTATATAAAATTTGCAATTTTAATTTTAAACAAAGCATAGGCCAATTCTGAAAGATATTGTGTAACAAAAGTATAATTTACCAGTACTTTGTCCCAAAACCAAAAGAGACATGGCAGTTGTATAAAATTATTGGTTGCTGACAGCATCACCATTCACAATAGAAAAAGACATTCTACTCACACGTTAATGATTAATATAAAGTTGCAAATACCATGTTCTGACCTAAATTGTAAATAATAGTAATTCTCTTACTTTCCTACCTACAGCGGTGTTTGTTTGCCAGTTTTATTGTAACAAAGTGAACTATAGTAAGCATGCTCATAACGCTCAATAATTTATAGGCACAATTATATCACATATATATATATATATATTTTTTTTTTTTAAATTAAGATTTTTGTTCAAAGGTTGGTGGCAGCCCTGGTAAAGTTATTGAAAAATATTTCACATGAAACTCAGCATGAAGTAAAAGTACAGTACGGTAGAGCACCCCCTTAACCGGAATTCCCTCAAACGGAACTCCACATATCCGGAACTAATTTTCAAAAAAAATTAAAACGTCGCAAAGTTGTGCCATAACTTTCCCACGTTCGCAAGAGGTCTTCCGCTGCTCACACCAGACTGTACATGCCCACTAGCTGGTAAACAAGCTGAATGATGAAGAGACAGCCGGCCTAAGTGGCACAGCTATAGCTACACTGCATTGACACAAGTGACAGTGACTAATGGCAATGTGCGACACATGGCATTGGTTTTAGTGGTGTGACTTTCAGAATTTAGTGTTCTAACGTGTTAGTGTAAATGTACCGTATTTTGGCGTGCGTAAACTGCGCCAGAAGTTTTTGATGAAAAATTAGGGATAATTAATATTTCAAGTATAGGCCGCACTGAATTTTGTATTCCCGTAAATATTGCCGGGCCTCGTCGTGCTAGTGCGGCAACAGCAAACTATGCCAACGTCAAACTAATTAATTTGCCATTGAGTGTTATCGTAGCTGCGCCGCCTGCTGAAAAGTGGCAACAGCGCAGTATTCCGTGTAAATAAAACATTTGTATTTATGTCAAAATGCCTTAACACTGCGTTTGAATTGTGGAACATGTGCGCCGTGCGTAGCCTGCCAGCTCGGCCAGCTGTTGCCGGGCAGGCAATGGTATAGTGCATGTGTGCGTGCGGCATCACACACACACAGCTACTGCTGGCTGTCTCATGCGACCAGAGCGAGAGAGCAATAGCGAGAAACAGTGACAGCTAGACAAAAAAAAAGTGGGAAAGGAAGGAGAAAGAAAAGAAAGGGTGCGAGCAAACTTGCTTGGTGCTGGGTGACTGAGGTTGATGACTAATAAAGGGGGTGGAGGTGGAAAGGATGGTTGCCAAGCGAGAGGGATAAAGAAAGCGAGCAAGCTGGACGGCTTTTTTTAATACCAAGCAGAACTGTTGAGGACAGGCAGGCTTAAAGTATGGTGTGACCCATACGCGTTTAAACAAGAGTGATGAGCTATTAATTTGTCATTGTTTCTTTGACTACCTTAAAAACTAAGTTAAAACATCAGAGCATACAGTTAGTTGACAAATTTCTGAACATGGTTTAGGGGTAATTTTCTTATGCCAATATCTCGTAAAGAAGGCGCACCCCAATTTTTGTAATTTTTTTTTGTAAAAATGCACGGCCTATACACGCTGAAATACGGTACTTTGTGAACTTTGTCTGTGATGCATCAGACCTGCTCTTGTAAATTTATATTGTGCCGACGTGCTATGCAGTAAGGGAAAGACTGTCCACGGAATTGACTATACTTCAGAAAGTTTTATCAGTTGCACGCCAACACAAACAGTAACATAATGTCCCAGACCTCGTTTATACAGACACGCGCACAAAGAGATAACAACCCCTGCTAACAGATTGTGAATGGTCATTAACGCAGCGTCTGGAGTTTTATGACTCACATTTCATAACCAGTACGTAGTGATTTTTAATGGTTTTGTAACTGCTCTACTGTATTACCATCTTAAAAGTTCTTTGCTGGATTATTTCAAGCATGTGCGTCTGTATATNGTTTTGTAACTGCTCTACTGTATTACCATCTTAAAAGTTCTTTGCTGGATTATTTCAAGCATGTGCGTCTGTATATATGTAATGGCAGTGTTTTATTTTGCAAAACAAGAAGTTGTTTACAACAAAATAGGTTGACGGAATATCTCTCTCTCTCTCTCTGTCTCTCGCTCTATATATACATATATATATACACACACACACACACGCACACACGCAAAACATCAAATGTTTAATACTCACATTTTGGGTTTATAGAATTAAATGTTTTTCGCTTGCATCGCATATTCATTGAAATTCTCAAGATTAACAACTTTACGCTTGTGGAATATCCATTAATAATACGGTAGAATCCCGATAATTCGTANGTTTTGTAACTGCTCTACTGTATTACCATCTTAAAAGTTCTTTGCTGGATTATTTCAAGCATGTGCGTCTGTATACATGTAATGGCAGTGTTTTATTTTGCAAAACAAGAAGTTGTTTACAACAAAATAGGTTGACGGAATATCTCTCTCTCTCTCTCTGTCTCTCGCTCTATATATACATATATATATATATATATACACACACACACACGCACACGCACACACGCAAAACATCAAATGTTTAATACTCACATTTTGGGTTTATAGAATTAAATGTTTTTCGCTTGCATCGCATATTCTTTGAAATTCTCAAGATTAACAACTTTACGCTTGTGGAATATCCATTAATAATACGGTAGAATCCCGATAATTCGTANTTGAAATTCTCAAGATTAACAACTTTACGCTTGTGGAATATCCATTAATAATACGGTAGAATCCCGATAATTCGTATTGTCAAGGGACTGAATGTTAAATATGAATTATCGAGATATTCAAATTAGCCGGATTACCAATAATCTGGAGCAAAAAAAGAAAAAAATACATAATAACGAGATTAATGCAAATTTGTATTAATATGTAATGATAAACGAATGGCTACATATTATGTATACATATGTATATATAAATCAATAATTACATCAATAAAAAACACATTAAAAATTTTCGNATTATGTATACATATGTATATATAAATCAATAATTACATCAATAAAAAACACATTAAAAATTTTCGTTTTAAAAAGAATCTATTTTCTTTTGGTGCAAGCCTTGTAGACGAGTATTGTCGATGGCTTTGTCAAGCATGTTCAAAGCAGAAAATACTCAATCGCCAACGTCTCATTTCGCTAAGAAATGGCGCATGATGTTGATGTATTGTTTAGCCACTTTAGGTGTAATTGTCGGCACGTCATCTTCGTCATCACCTTCACTATCAATGTCCTGATATGGAGCCACAATTTCGTTATCAATTAGAATCCCCGCTACCGTTAGTCCATCATTAAAATGGACGAAATCTTCAAACGTTATAGAATTTTCTTCATTTTGAGGAAGACAATTCCAATTCACAGGGCATTCTAAGTCTTGTTCAGTAATTGCTGATGAAAGTTCCACCTTCGTGAATCCACAAGCACGAAAACAGTTTTTTATTGTGCTTTCGCTAACACTTTGCCACGTCTTGTGAGCAATGTTCATGGCTGAAAATAAGGTGATTTTATGATCCTTCCCATCCTCGATGCTGTCAAGGAGTTGCATCACTACTTCCTTGCGGTAAAAGGTTTTGAACGTTTTAATTATGCCCTGGTCTAGAAGCTGCAGCTTAGAAGTAGTGTTGGCAGGCAAAAACACAGCATTAACATGACTGAGCGGTGGGGTATTGTTGTGGGCCGTACAATTATCCACAAATAGTAGAATTTTTCGCTGCCTTTTCTCCATATCAGCATTCAGTGATCGTATCCATTACTTGAATAATTTGCCCATCATCAACGCTTTTTTGTTTGCACAATACGTCATCGGAAAAGTTTTTATGTTTTTAAAACATCTTGTTTTGGCTGATTTGCCTATCATGAGCGGTCTCAATTTCTCAGATCCATCCATGTTGGTGGCCAACAATATGGTTACACATTCTTAACTATTTTTTCTGCCATGACACATTTCTTCCTTAAAACACATTGATCGGTCGGGGAGACACTTATAAAATAACCCCGTCTCATCTGCATTAAAAATGTTGTTGGGCTCATAAGAATCAATTATTTTTCCCAATTCGTATTTCCACTCAGAACAAACGTTGGCCGATACACTCGCACTTTTCCCACTGACCTTCTTAAATTTTATGGTGTGCCTTTTTTTAAACCTATCAAACCAACCATCACTCGCACGAAAGTCTTTAATTCCCATTTTTTCTGCGAAAACTTTTGCTTTTTCTCTTAAAATGTTTCCTCCAACTAGTACGTTTGAATTCCATGCTTGCACAAACCACTTTTTAAAATTCTCTTCTAGTTGTGGATACTCGCCAGTCTTAAAGCGCTTTATTTTGCTGTCCGATGTCTGGGAGGCGATTTTGTCCTTGTTCTTCAGAATTGATGTTATTGTGGAAGGAGGAACGTTATAACGTTTGGACACGTCAATTGTTTATAACCACCAGCCATGGCGTTAATGATTTCTTTTTTTCTCTAATGGAAAGACACTTCTTAGCTCTTTTCGGAGGCATGGCTAAGACCGAACTGACTAACTTTTCACTTGTTCTTCTCCTTCCTATCCTCTCATAACCCTAGGCCGGACAGCAAGGCGCATCTTAGTTCTGAGAATCACAGACACATTGCCCCACAGCCTACTCGGCGTCATTACCTTCTCTTCAAGCCCTCTTACTTTTCCCTCGCTCTGCTCCTTCCTACCCTCTCATAACCCTAGGCCGTACACCAAAGCACCTCTTAGTTCTGGGAATCACAGACACATCGCCTCACAGCCTACTCGGCGTCATTACCTGCCCTTCATACCCTCCTACGTCCCTCAGTACCTTTCCAGTCTTTTTTACCCTGCCCGAATTGCATAAATCTAGAGCTGGTGTACAGTCTATGGTTAAAAAAATTAGGAGTTAAAGAGATTTTTAAGTTTGAAATAAGAAGTATAAGACGTTTTAATTGACCTTGGGCACCAAAATAAATACGCATTATCAAGGAGACCAGAATGCATTGTTTTTTTTTATGAATTAAAGGGATTTTCTCAAGGGAACGGCAAATTTACACGAATTAGCGGGATATATGAATAATCGTGATGCGAAATATCGGGATTTTTACTGTATATACTTGACTTTTATAATGGGTACGTGTATGTACGAACACATGTACACACAAAGTGGAATGTAAACAATGCATGTAAACAATGCCATGTGACTGCCACATGACAGTCACATGGCAATGTTTGTTTACCTTTGGCGGAAGGATACGAAATGTTCTTGAATGTAGATATTTAGCAGGGCTTCGAGAAAGTCTCTTCCAGTTGTGAACCAACTATATATTTTGTTCCGAATTTTACTTTCAAAAATTTAGGAATCGTCTTCTTTTCGCATCACAAAAAAATTGAGGGTAATATTTATGCATAGGTAATAGTAATAGCACTTAGTTCATAGTTTCCAGAGAAATATTCTAATGTTTCGAAAGAAACAAGTTTGGTTAATATTATCAAAAGAAATAAAACACAATCACAAGGAAAAAGCAAGGTTAACTTCAATTTCAGTCATGTTTTTCTTCGAATAGGCTCTGTTACTGATCTTTAATCCAGGCGCGCAAATATTTCTAATTATCGCGAAAACACCTGACAAAACATTCCCTAAACTAATGGCACAAGTATTAAATATACATAAATGGGTCAGTGCATTACATTACTGGCGGTTATGTTAGGTTATGTTGCATTTACCAAAGATACGATTGCAACATGGTGGTAAACTAAACATCTTGTGATCTAGAGTAACTACGTGATCACCAAAATGGCATCATGTCTGTGAACGTGAGTGATCAAAGTTGTTTGATGACCAACTTTAGGGCTAACATTCAACATTCCCAGAGTGAATACGTCTGGGGTTGTGAGTAGGAGATAGTAGCTGTATCTAAGAGTTATAATTAATTTTTCATACTTTGTTTACTCCTGGTTGAAGCAGTTTTCCGGTTTTGAATTGAACGTATTGGTAAATGAGCACATATTAATAAATTATGAGTGACAACATTGAAAAAAAAAATCATTGCCATCACAACTGAGAAAATTTGAACGTCGTAGTTATGATGCGAATTTTAAGCTAATGGTGATTCGTATGCAAAAATGTATAACAATTCTGCTGCAGCCAGGCATTTTTCCGTTACTGAAGCAAATGTTCATGAGGATCATTCTACTGGGGAGTGTGATTCAAGTGATGAATAATTAACACAACAGTTTTTTATAATACTGCATTCTTTTCTCTTTCTTGTACAGAAGGTTTGATGACTGGTAAGCTTTTACCTATTTTACTTATATAAAAAATGATTTTCATGGGACTTTTGAGTTTTTTATCATCAGGGTCTGTCAATAAGTATTTGTGGTAAAATTGAATTTTTCCCATTAGCAAAGGGCAAATGTATGTGGTAATCTTATAATCGAGTGAATTCGATACCCCCCCTCCAAATAATAACTGGCTATTTATCACACCTGATCCCAACCCCCTCACCAACCACCACCATTTATCCACTATAGCAAAACCCCCAACACTACCACCAGAATATGTTAGTGATTAAAACAACGATGTATATTTGCTCCTTCATGACTGGTTGTTGCTCACATGACATCTTGTCTTCTGCACATAATTCATGTATCAAAAGGCACGCCTTGTAACAGTTCATCTGATTCAACAGGTGACACATAAACATCGCTCTCTCTCAATCTCCCAACCCTCTCCCTCTCTATCTCTCTCCCCCTCCCCTACACACACACGCACATGCACACGCACACACACCGTATATATATATATATATATATATATATAAACCTTTCACTTTCCAACTCCTAGGCATGACCTAAAACAGTAACAATTTGGGTTTTGCGTCACATAAGCTGCCAACTACAATCACCACCCTTGCTCAATAGTTGCAAATGCTGTATTTGTTAGTTGTCACCACAAAGCACAAAATATTAGTAAAGTCTGCAGTGTTTAAAAATACTACGCAAATGTTCAGTGCATAATTATTACATTCCACAAAAAAAAAAATTATATTCATCTGTGTTATATATAAGTACTATTAACTTTCGTCATATCGCCAACATTTTTGGATAGAGATGTTTCTTTACAAATAAAATAAACGCAGGCATGATTCTGCCAGTGAATGAGCGCCATAGCAATTCGCCTCAATATATACCAAATCATACAAGCAACAATAATCTTTCGGCCTTGCTACCAATTGATTTACAAATTGTTCTCTTGATTTAAATCTTGTTTATGTTTTTATAGTCAACAATGCAATCACCACGCAAAAATTAATTAATGATTGTTTACTTCTGCCGTTGATGTCAAAATTGTAACAGTACTTTGCCAAATATTTCTACCAAAACTACTTCCATTAATACACATGTAATATTTGTCTTTACTGTGGAGTTCTTCAAATAACCACAAGTTAATTATTATTCTTTTGCTATATACAAACCTTCAATAGTGTTTCTGTATTCTACAACTACAAAAATTTTTTAAAAAATAGGAGAAATAGTTTTCCACTCATTTTCCAATTTTAAAAAATTACTGAGAAGTGAGAACATTTCAGAGTACCAGAACCAAACAAGATCTTGAGAAACTGGACCAAGCCACCCTATTCCATACTAACATGCTTCTCAACACTTATAAAGACTGAACACAGGACTCTTAATAGACAACTATGCGACACTTACTCTAGTTCCTTGGCTCCAGAGAAGAATGTCCTCGCTCCACGTAGCAGCTTCACAGCATCGCTGTACTTTTCTGCACAGAGTGCACCATACACATTTTCCAATATGGACTCCAGTGAGCACTGCGAGAAGTCCGAATCTTCCTTGCTCTCATCTGCATAACCGATAAAACAGATGTTCCATGAAAAACACCATGTTATTTACATGATTTTCCTACGCCACCTGAACCCAACACCATCTTCACAANAAAAAAAAAAAAAAAAAACAATATAGTGCAAACAGCACGTCCTCCATACATGTCATGACAGCACCTTAATTTTTTTCACGCTGAGTGATGTAGATATTTTTAAAAATTTACACACTGTACCAAAACATTACAAGACACTTAACATTGGATTGTAGATGGAGGAGGGGATGGCAACACCTCCAGTAACCTTAATGCTCCTCTTTCCCTGCAGTCTCTCGCTCCAGGCCATGGCAACATAAATTAGGGAATTGTTTGTGTCTGGGTATGGACCAGTATATACTCTCCCAAGTTTACCCATATCGAGAGCATTCATTGTTCACACCGTAATCTATGCAATGTACACATAGCAGTCAATCCAAGTCATGTCATGTGCTGCGTAATCAGGGTGTTCCTACCGCTTCCCAGGAATGGCATGTGGAGAGCAGAGAAGTTTGAGTGGCTCTTAACAAGGTCTCTAGAGCCAATGAAGGTGCAACAAGGTGGATATGGAGCAGTGCTCAAATGCAAGGATGGGGAAAATGGGAGATTCCAGAGAAAACCCACCAACCAGAAGCATTGTCCAGCACAATTCCCACGTGCAGGGAATCGAACCCAGTTTGCCTTGATGGGAGGCGAGCATTCTATGCCAACTGCAGCCCCTGGGGTAGCATGTGGCTAACTACTGCTGTTTCAGGTGCTAGTGATAGTACCATCTATGGGCATGCAGGGCTGACTAGTGAGTAACACCCCCAAGTACAGAAACTCTTTTCCAGGAAACCATGTTGCTATATGCCTAACATATAGTAATTACATCTACCGTATTTACTTAGCGCGCCCTCGTGTATAGTGGACACCATGATTTTTGCAACAAGTATCAGGAAATTTTTTTTTAAAAATCAAATTGCACCAACAATTTGTGGTGCCTTGTTATTAAGAATGTAACAAATTATTAATGTGTGATGATTGTGATATGTTTGGAAAATACTTTAATTAAATAACTCGTGGTGCTGAAAGCCAAAACATTGTGGCGTGCTGTAAGATAACTGTAACCTACGGTCGTTAAAAGAAGAACGCCAACAACTGTGGTGGGCGACCGGCTTCCCTTTTCTTTTGGTTTCTTTTACGGAGTGACGTTCTGGTTTTTTTTTTGCCGTGCTGGAATGCGACACCTCTCAAAAACCATGTTGTGTCGCCTCTTACCTTCTCCTCCCCCTGACGATAGTTGGCTATCCTCTGCCTTACACGGAAACAAAGGAGGCTTGGAGGAATTTATCGATCGGCAACATGACTTAAAAAAGGGAGGGGATAGGAAACATAAACATGTGGAAGCTCTGCTTTGCTGCGAGACAGGATGCAAGCTTTGAGGATGCATGTGACTGCCGTGAATGGTGAAATGGGTCTGCGACTTACACGTAACCTTGAGACGAGGACTGAACACAGTCACGTAATTTCTGCGTGCAGTTCAGGTTACATTACTGATAATTTTTTTAAGGACATAAAGTGAAACGCTGCAAGCAGCGTGTACTAAATAAACACCAATAATGCATTATCACTGTTAAGAGAAATATTTACTTGCAAGTTATGTTATAATTACTTCAAATAAGCATTTTATTGCTGATTTTATATACCAATAAAAAATATTCATAGCTACTGGAAACAGCCATCGCAGCACAATTTACATTTTCTTAAGCATTTTTTATGACTGACAGCTTAAACCTCGCAGTGTGAGAAACATGTGAACTTCCGGCATTCATTATTACTCGTTTATTGCCTATGTATTGCGTAAGCATTAGCAATGAAGGTTACAGGGGTGGGCTGGAGGGGCGAACTGAAGGGGGCGCTGAGAGGCAATAAAGAGAGAGAAGGGAGAGGAGTGATGATGTAAGAGCGAGAGAAGAGATAACAGAATGTTCCGCTACACCTCCCTCTAAACATCTCGGGACAGTTTACGACTGAGTACCACTCGTTCCTTTAATTTTTTTTTAGTGTATAGCGGGGACCCCAGAAATTTTTTTCATTTATTTTGGAAAAAAAAAGGCGTGCTATACACGAGTAAATACGGTACTTGCCCCTCTCACTGTCACTACTTTCGCACCATGGAAAATGGATGAACTTGGGCCCAGAGAGTATCAGGATTCTTCCGAGCATTTCTGCAAGGTCTAACAATGTTCATGTGTGACACAAACTGATTTACACCATCTGAGGTAACTTGTTAGGACCCAACTGAATACCACCCAATCAGGTGGATTATTACCTGCCCATGTATGATGCTCGGATGCCTTGAAGAGAAATACAACTAAAATATTGATGATATACAACTACTAATCACAAAGATGGTACATAGTTTCACAAACCACTTCCAAAGCCCTCTGGGTTTCCACGGAGTTCATCCCTTTTGACAACCTTGGCATGACCGTAAGTCCCACAAGAATGGCTTGCTGGCAACATCTGCCAAAAATACCCACCCAGTGTGGTAATGTGACGGGCATCAATAAGTCAACTTTACTTCTACTAAATGAGTTATTATGATTGGCATCTAGGCTGAATCTTTATTGCAGTGTCTAGCCCTAGCCGCCTTCACATCACTCAGAATGTACTGCCAACATGCTGGATAACTTCAACAGTGAATAAAACATGCATACTCCAGAATACTCAAAAGAAAATGCTGGAACATTAAGTCCTCATATGTACCTGGCATCCCTGCCTGAATACTTCCTTGCCAAAGTGCCACACACAGTGGCAGAGGAAGAGGACCTTAAGCAAGAAAACAGTGCACCACATGCATTCCTATTATGTCTTTGTGCTAAGGTTTCCCTCTCGCTTGCAGTGATATTATGCTAAAACCGTGTGTAACGATACCTACCCAGCAAGCACAGCAATGCTTTCAGTTGAGAATTCATCACACACATTCATTATGGTCTAAGCCAACATTGCCAGTGATCTTCAAACAAAAATAACTACAGTGGAACCCTCTTATAAGGTTCTTCAGGGGTCCACAAGAAAGTGACACTATAAGCAGGAAAACACTATAAGAGGGAAACCCAAAAATTCAAGAATTTGGACACCAAAAGATATAAAATTATGCACCGTAATAAACACACAACTCTACATAATGAGCAAAACAAATGTTTCTTTTAAATACATAATCTTTTAAGAAATTTTATTTCATGGTTGCAAAATCATAAAATTAGTACACGAGTAAAAGATTATTGTACACAAAAAACAAGCACATTGTTCGTGGCAGTTTGTCTCATGGTACCAAAGCACACAAAATTGTCTACAAGCAAAATACATAACATAAAATCTTTCACGGAAGTTTGTCTCCTGGTTGCATCAATGATTCGGTTCAGAGTAGTCACTGGGATTTCCAAATTCACCAGGATTACTGTCCACGTGCTTGATTAAGATTAACTTTTCAGCTAATGAAAATGTTTGTCTTTTCTTAGAGGCACTCATTTTAATTTTTCACTAAAACAGTTTCAAGGATGAATTAATTTTCACTACATAAATATTAACTGGGCATGTGCGAAGGTCGTTTTTTAAATGCGAAGTCGAAGCGAAGCTTGCATCATGCGAGGAATTTCGAAGAGCAATCAAAGCTGAAGGATTAAAAAATATATATAGTAGGCTACAGTTTTCAAGTATATTCAACTCGTTTGTACTGTTACTGCCAAAAAATGTATGCCTACTAGACAGTGAGCATTGGAATTAAACATATCCTAATCTTGTACTGCTGAAAAACTGAAATATCAAAATCTGTAAGAAAGTAATCATTATACATTTAGATACCTACAAACTTTATAAAAACTATCATACTCCATATATCCAGTCCCATTTGGCATCACCACCGCACAGTGATGCCTATGGATGCCTATCAACATTTGGTATCTTCCCTTTCCTTCTCCAAGGACCCTTGTCAATGTCAGGCTAGATAGTAAACTTGCT
>NQII01000254.1:52439-93250 GCA_002778355.1 Clitarchus hookeri
TCATGGGCCACCACCAGTATCAGGCTTGCGCGGTATGGGGAGGGGAGCCTACCACCAGTATCAGGCTTGCGCGGTATGGGGAGGGGAGCCTACCACCAGCAGAGGGATGAGGTGGGGGGAGGCACCTTTCACACAACCACAGCTGCAGCTCCAGCCATGCCTACCTGCCCAGCTGCTGTAAAAACATTCACTCCTCCCCTTTGCAGGCTCACTGACCCTCGTCAATGTCAAGCTGGTAGATTATCTCAGCAGGGTGGAGCTTGGGATAAAAACTACAAACTTTGTTTGAAAGGCAATGTAAGTTGAGCATCTTTTCCATTGGCGTTTTCCTTTCCCAGTGTGCTTTCTTGCATTATTCAGGGGAAAATGAAAACATTATTTCTGGGAATGTTTGTTATTGTTCTTATGGAGAAATATTGGGTGCTGGAAAAAAATGCATTATAGGCTGGAAAACCTTTTAAAGGGGAACCTTATAAGGGGGTTCTACTGTAATGCAGTTACAATGCCGCTCCTCCGCAGGTTTACTCAGGGAGCTCTCATTCCCCCCATCCTTGCATTCTGGCACTGCTCCATACACACCTCACTTCACCCTCATCGGCTCTCAAAACCTCGATGTTAAGAGCTAATCTCGCCTATCCACTTAATGCAGCTCCCAGAAATACTTGAAAATACAGTGTCCACTGAAATTCCATTTTGCAATTCCCAAAGTTTTCCAAGAAGAATATTACCATTTCCCCTGACCTATATTCAGGAATACTGAAACCTTTCAATAGAACACATTTTTTCACTGCCGACAGAACAAATTTGCTATCAATGATGTTAAATTAAATTACAGTGCAAAAGACAAAACAAGCAGAACTAATATTTTAATCAGCCCATCTATATTTCTTGTGATACATGATGTGTGTGCTCATTACAAACACAATAATACTCCTTTTTGTACTTAGAGGCACTATGTCAACAGGTAAAAATTAGTGATGTAACGATTCCACTTTTTCTCTATTCTCGATCTCGATGCTGATGCCACTCTTGATTCTCCATTCCAAAAATCGCAATTCCTTTAGTTACAGACAATTACTTTGCAGAATTAAATACAGTATAGCAGGGAGTGAAATATAATTATTTAAACTAGCCCTACATTAGGAGTATTACTAATATAAATAATATAACACTTGAACAGTGGGAGCATATTCATATGAAAATCCAAAAAGTTCAAGAGGGATATAAGATAATATAAACAGGCATTGAAAACATACATCTTACCAAATAACAAAGTTCAATAGTAACACATGCTTAACACACTAAGATCAACTTTGAAACTCGTAGATTTTTCTGTTAAATCACTGGCATACCGCAAAACTTTCGTCTATGCAGTTTATTCGAAAATAATTCCAAACCTCACTTGCCATGATAAATGTTCACAAACACATTAAATTATTAAAAAGTTTCCAAGAATAGCACAATAAAAACAATTAATTTAAAAAANAAAAAAAAAAAACATTTCGGGCGGGACTGAAAATAAATTTTCCCACGGGAATAGGACAAAAAATCTCCATTATTACCTCTACATATAAAGGCATTTTGCAAACATTTTATTTGGAAGACAGATAAATTACAGTGCTCATTTCTTAAAACTATCGTATGGAAATATTTTTCTTGTTATAATCAAACGCATACGTTTTGTTTTTTGAATGGCGTGGTTTGTTTGCTTCTATATTATCAGCGCTGCCGCCATATTAAGCCAACGTGCTAGTAGACTAGTAAACAATCATGGTAGACGCCAGATGGTCGTTCCAAAGCCGTAAGATGTCGAGAAACTTAGTTTCCTTTTACGATAACACTTTTTTTCTCGGAAATATTACGACGGTACAAATATAATTTCTTCTCGTTCCTTACCAAGTCATAACATATACAGTGAAGTGTGCACACGTATTTTATGACTTTGTGAATGAAGAAACTTCATATCAAAGCCACAAGAAAGCACAGTGCAAATGTGAATATTCCATGAGTGGAATAAAAAGTTAATTTCTGTTGTGTGCAAATTAATGAAGTGCTATGTTCTTTATATAAATCCTTTGCTGTAGAAACGTTGCAATCATCTGCTATGTGGTAGGTTTTTAAGAAGTGAGGCCGTTTTCGAATTAGCACTTTCAGTTTACTGAAAGGTCACGCGACCTGAATTTATGGACATAATAATGTCATACTTGGTACATTAGTATTTATTTAATTTTTAGTATGTAACAAAACTTGCTAAAATACTAAACTAACAAATCACGACCATCTTTAAATAAGTGATTGTCGNTTTCCTTTTACGATAACCCTTTTTTTCTCGGAAATATTACGACGGTACAAATATAATTTCTTCTCGTTCCTTACCAAGTCATAACATATACAGTGAAGTGTGCACACGTATTTTATGACTTTGTGAATGAAGAAACTTCATATCAAAGCCACAAGAAAGCACAGTGCAAATGTGAATATTCCATGAGTGGAATAAAAAGTTAATTTCTGTTGTGTGCAAATTAATGAAGTGCTATGTTCTTTATATAAATCCTTTGCTGTAGAAACGTTGCAATCATCTGCTATGTGGTAGGTTTTTAAGAAGTGAGGCCGTTTTCGAATTAGCACTTTCAGTTTACTGAAAGGTCACGCGACCTGAATTTATCGACATAATAATGACGTACTTGGTACATCAGTATTTATTTAATGTTTAGTATGTAACAAAACTTGCTAAAATACTAAACTAACAAATCACGACCATCTTTAAATAAGTGATTGTCGACGGCGATCAAACTGAAGCTCCTAAATACTAATGTATTAAATGGTGAATTTGAACTCGGCCAGCATCGTTTTATTTTCAGATTATTTACGCATCTAATTTTTTCACACACAAAATAATATGCTAAGAGTAATTCAATTATTGGCATAAATCAAGTAATTTTAAACAGTTTTGGAGAGGTGATAGTTTATCTGTTTGTAGTAATTGGTTTTTNTGTTTTGGAGAGGTGATAGTTTATCTGTTTGTAGTAATTGGTTTTTAATTCTTTGATTCTTGGTCTTCCGATTCTCGATTCCACGATTCTTCAAGAATCGAGGAATCAAATTTGACATCACTAGCAAAAATGTATTATTGCAAGTTCATAAGCTTAAAAATTGAAATAATAAAATGCATATGCTCAATTACATTATCCTGTATTCATAAAACTAATAATTTTTAAACAGCAGCAATTATTTACATTATCGCTGACCCAGGTGAAAACCATGACATTCCCCTTACTTTTCCATGTCACATGAAATTCGTTGACTTTTTCCTGTTTTCCTTGTGGATAGATACTGTGTTTAAAATAGCTCGTGATATAAGTTGAGTAATTTGACACATAAANTAGCAATGAAGGTTACAGGGGTGGGCTGGAGGGGCGAACTGAAGGGGGCGCTGAGAGGCAATAAAGAGAGAGAAGGGAGAGGAGTGATGATGTAAGAGCGAGAGAAGAGATAACAGAATGTTCCGCTACAGGAGGGAGATTTGTAGAGCCCTGTCAAATGCTGACTCATGGACTCGTTCCTTTAATTTTTTTTTAGTGTATAGCGCGGACCCCAGAAATTTTTTTAATTTATTTTGGAAAAAAAAAAAGGCGTGCTATACACGAGTAAATACGGTACTTGCCCCTCTCACTGTCACTACTTTCGCACCATGGAAANAAAAAAAAAGGCGTGCTATACACGAGTAAATACGGTACTTGCCCCTCTCACTGTCACTACTTTCGCACCATGGAAAATGGATGAACTTGGGCCCAGAGAGTATCAGGATTCTTCCGAGCATTTCTGCAAGGTCTAACAATGTTCATGTGTGACACAAACTGATTTACACCATCTGAGGTAACTTGTTAGGACCCAACTGAATACCACCCAATCAGGTGGATTATTACCTGCCCATGTATGATGCTCGGATGCCTTGAAGAGAAATACAACTAAAATATTGATGATATACAACTACTAATCACAAAGATGGTACATAGTTTCACAAACCACTTCCAAAGCCCTCTGGGTTTCCACGGAGTTCATCCCTTTTGACAACCTTGGCATGACCGTAAGTCCCACAAGAATGGCTTGCTGGCAACATCTGCCGNCACGGAGTTCATCCCTTTTGACAACCTTGGCATGACCGTAAGTCCCACAAGAATGGCTTGCTGGCAACATCTGCCGAAAATACCCACCCAGTGTGGTAATGTGATGGGCATCAATAAGTCAACTTTACTTCTACTAAATGAGTTATTATGATTGGCATCTAGGCTGAATCTTTATTGCAGTTTCTAGCCCTAGCCACCTTCACATTACTCAAAATGTACTACCAACATGCTGGATAACTTCAACAGTGAATAAAACATGCATACTCCAGAATACTCAAAAGAAAATGCTGGAACATTAAGTCCTCATATGTACCTGGCATCCCTGCCTAAATACTTCCTTGCCAAAGTGCCACACACAGTGGCAGAGGAAGAGGACCTTAAGCAAGAAAACAGTGCACCACATGCATTCCTATTATGTCTTTGTGCTAAGGTTTTCCTCTCGCTTGAAGTGATATTATGCTAAAACTGTGTGTAACGATACCTACCCAGCAAGCACAGCAATGCTTTCAGTTGAGAATTCATCACACACATTCATTATGGTCTAAGCAAACATGCCAGATATCTTCAAACAAAAATCACAAATGCAGTTACGATGCCGCTCGTAGATTTTTCTGTTAAATGACTAGCATACCGCAAAACTTTTGTCCATGCAGTTTATTTGAAAATAATTCCAAACCTCACTTGCCATGATAAATGTCCACAAACGCATTAAATTATTAAAAAGTTTAGAAGAATAGCACAATAAAAACATTTTCGTCACATGCAACTGATAGGCACAATAATTGCAGGACGTAGATTCATAGTACTATAACAGGCTGGTGTTTACCATAAACATAACATAGCGGGGCGGGATTGAGATTTGAGCAAGGAAAATTTTGGGCGGGACTGAAAATAAATTTTCCCGCGGGAATAGGACAAAAAATATCCATTATTGCCTGTATGTATAAAGGCATTTCGCAAACATTTTATTTGGACGACACATAAATTACACTGCTCATTTTTTAAAACAGTTGTATTAAAATATTTTTCTTGTTATAATCCAACGCATACGTTTTGTTTTTTAAATGGCGTGGTTTGTTTGCTTCTATATTATCAGCGCTGCCGCCATATTAAGCCAACATGCTAGTAGACTAGTAAACAATCATGGTAGACGCCAGATGGTGGTTCCAAAGCCATAAGATGTCGAGAAACTTAGTTTCCTTTTACGATAACACTTTTTTTCTCGGAAATATTACAACGGTACAAATATAATTTCTTCTCGTTCCTTACCAAGTCATAACATATACAGTGAAGTGTGCACACGTATTTTATGACTTTGTGAATGAAGAAACTTCATATCAAAGCCACAAGAAAGCACAGTGCAAATGTGAATATTCCATGAGTGGAATAAAAACTTAGGTTCTGTTGCGTGCAAATAAATAAAGTGCTATGTTCTTTATATAAATCCTTTGCTGTAGAAACGTTGCAATCATCTGCTATGTGGTATGTTTTTAAGCACTTTTTTATTTGAGCGTGTAAAGTGTAGGTCTCGCAAAAAGTGAGGCTGTGTTCGAATTAGCACTTTTAGTTTACTGAAAGGTCACGCGACCTGAATTAGTCGACAAAATAATGACATACTTGGTACATTAGTTTTTATTTAATTTTTAGTTTGTAAGAAAACTTGCTAAAATACTAATCTAACAAATCACGACCATCTTTAAATAAGTGATTGTCGATGGCGACCGAACTTAAGCTCCTAAATACTAATGTATTAAATGGTGAATTCGAACTCCGCTAGCATCGTTTTATGTTCAGATTATTTCTGCATCTTATTTTTTCACGCACAAAATAATTTTCGAAGAGTGATTCAATTATTGGCATAAATCAAGTAATTTTAAACAGTTTTGGAGAGGTGATAGTTTATCTGTTTGTAGTAATTGGTTTTTAATTCTTCGATTCTCGATTCCACGATTTTTCAAGAATCGAGGAATCAAATTTGACATCATTAGCAAAAATGTATTATTGCAAGTTCATAAGCTTAAAAATTGAAATATTAAAATGCATATGCTCAATTACATTATCCTGTATTCATAAAACTAATAATTTTTAAACAGCAGCAATTATTTACATTATCGCTGACCCAGGTTAAAATTCCATGACATTCCCCTTACTTTTCCATGTCACATGAAATTCGTTGACTTTTTCCTGTTTTCCTTGTGGATAGATACTGTGTTTAAAATAGCTCGTGATATAAGTTGAGTAATTTGACACACAAAATACTGAATGCTTCAAGCATGACTACGTACAACCTTACTAAAACCACCCTTGACTGTTTCCAGAAATAATGTCGTTAGGACAAGTCGGTCACTATACATATTTTCGGGAATTTTGGAGCGATTTTGACCCACACCAAACTCCTACACAGGAAAATGTGCCAATTTTTACATAACGTTTGGCAAGTTAGTAATGCCCTGTTCCTTAAAAAGAAATTTTAAATTATAAACTTCAGTTCCATAGACAGACGTTGTGCCAATTTTTACATAACGTTTGCGTTCAATCATTACGGGACAAGGAATTTTTCTTTAAAATTTAATATAACTTCAGTTCCATAGACAGACGTTTTGTGAAGAAAATAATAACCAAGACACTTATACTTAACCTCCCCTTATCACCCAAAATGTTAAAAACATTGGGTGGCTTGATGATTTATCGAACATTCTAAACACATTTTCAATCACGTGTGGCATAAAATCAACATGATTTTTGAATAGAATATTTATTTAATTAAACTATCAGGGTGTCTTCTGAATAAAACAACAACACAGACGGCTATGTGCCGCCTCATATGTCACCTATCAATTACACAATCTTTGACACTGAACACAGTGTACTTTTTTTCACTATAAATAATTCAATGTAGATAAAAGTGAGTAAATTTATAATTATTTATATAGGATTTTACCTGGACCACGGAAAATTAACTGTGGATACGGTTTATCTGTACACCGAGGATCCACTGTAGTCTCATTTGGCAGAATGTAATATTAAATTTGCTTTGATGGAAAGCCATTTTTAATAAAGGCAAAATCAAACTTCCTATAGAAATTAAATTTCCTACCGAAGTGGTGGTTCAACCTGTGGTGGTTCAACCTGTGGTCTCATATGTGTAATACTAATAACTTTTTAAGTTGCGAAGGCCGTGTTTGAATTTACTATTCAGCTTATTAGTATTTTATTATTTAGTAGTGATCAATATGGACACTATCGATAGTCACTTGTTCAAAGATGGTTGTGATTTGATAATTTAGTATCTCAGCAAGTTTTGTTACATAATAAATACTAAAATATCAAATACAGCATCATTTTGGTCTACCAATTCGGGTCAAAAGTAACGAGTATTGGTAAAGGTGTCTAGTATTGAAAAGCAAAGTTACAGAATCGATCAAGGTATTGGTATCGAGAAAATTAATATATGAACCCATCACTAAAAAAACTAAAGCCTGATGAGTTTGCGGGAACATGCAATGTTCTGTCATAAGAACTACCAGTCGGTACTTAAACTCTGCAAAATCATTACAAATAAAGGTGCACAGAATGGACAGAGAGCAAAAAATGTACATACGGAAAGAAAAATCATAAATAAGCGAAAGACAGCAAATTAAAAGAACTGGAAGATATTCATCTTGAGTGGTTACATCGGAGCACATGTGCCAGTCTCTACAGACCTGAAAATTTTATGATTGTGGTAACCGGAAAAATAACATGAACTACTGTTCAAAACCAGAAAGTTATAATTTTCTGCATTTCAAGGTAAAATACACAAAATGTGCAAAAATGATGTAGTATTTTTCTGAGATCATCCGGTTATTAGGCCACTGTGCTGTTCGGAACGGATTTTATATGCATTTCCGAATATAAATGCGAAAATGGAGTTAATGACTTGCTTTCTTAAATTATTCAATCACCATGTATGCAAACATGTATGCTTACGTTAGATCNGAAAATGGAGTTAATGACTTGCTTTCTTAAATTATTCAATCACCATGTATGCAAACATGTATGCTTACGTTAGATCATATCTGTTCAGTCAGATAATATGAGCACAAAACTAAACTACTCATCCATAAGAAAGCGCTGCTCTTGTATAGTACTCACATCTATTATGTACCACGTTATTCATGGAAGCATGGAAGTCGTGCAAGCCGAAGTCACTCGTCACAGAAAAAATAGACTCCCAACATTTTGTTTATAAACTAAATGACCTCACATCTTACTTAAAAACTCTTAATTTTTCATTAGATAGGTGTGAAAATTACTTATGTGTGTTAATCCTGTAACATTGTAGATAATTACATTTTTTTGTTAAAAATTGACAAAAGCATCCAGTGTGTGCAAGACAGCGGGTAGAAGAATTACATGACAATGGTTTTTATTAGGGATGTAACAATTCCACTTTTCCTCAATTCTCGATCTCGGTGCCGATACCTCTCTCGATTCTCTATTCCAAAAATTGTGATTCCTTAAGTTACCGACAATTAGTTTAGGGAAATAAATACTGTATAGAAGGGTGTGAAATTGAATTATTTTAACTAGACCTACATTAGTAGTAGGCCAATTACTAACACAAATAATATAACAGTTGAACATTGCGAGCATATTCATATGAAATTTCAAAAAGGTCAAAAGAGGCATATCAGATAATATTTAAAACATACACATATATTTATATAAATAAAGATATATAAAAATTTATAAATATAAATACACACGCACGCACCCATACAGTCATATATATGTATACTGTGTATATATGTATATACATATCGTCCACATAGTTTATTCCAAAATATTTCCAAACCTTACTTGCCATGATAAATCTTCAACAACACATGAAATTATTAAAAAGTTTGCAAGAATACAACAGTGAAAAAAAAAAAAAAAGTTTTATAACAAAATAACGAAAGGAATCTTTTTGTCACACTCAACTGATAGACACAAAAACTGTAAATTGATAATACTATAACAGGCTGATGTTTACCATAGACAAAACATAACTGGGTGGTATTGGAGATTTTGAGTCAGAAAAATTTTGAGTGGGGCTGAAAATAAAATTTTCCACGAGAAAAGGGTGAGATTGGGAATGCATCATTCGTAAATAAAAAAAATCTCCATTATTGCCTCTACATGCAAAGGCATTTCGTAGACACTATATTTGGCATTTTGTTTGTAAGAACTTACACTGCTCATTTTTTAAAATGATTGCATGAAAATGTTTTTCTTGTTATAATCAAACATGTTATGTTTTTCAAATGGCATGACTTATTTGCTTGAGTACAATCAGCGCTGCTGCGGAATTAAACCAACGGCGCTGGCAGACTAGTAAACAACCATGGCAGATGCGAGACGGTCATTCAAAAGCTGTAAGATGTAAAGAAACTTACTTTCCTTTTACGATAATGCTATTTTTTAAATTTATTTCTCAGAAATATTGCTACGGTACAAATATAATTTCTGCTCGTTCCTTACCAAGCCTAACGTAAACAGTGAAGTATGCACACGTAATTTACAATGCTGCGAATTAAGAAATGTCATATCAAAGCCACAAAAACGCATAAAAAGTGCAAAAGTGCAATAAAAAGTTACTTTCTGTCACGTGCAAATTAATAAAGTGCTATGTTCTTTATAAGTATTTGCTGTGGTAACGTTGAAATTATCCGTATGTGGTAGATTTCTAAACATTCTTTTTTATTCGAGTGAGAAACAGTAATCAAAACCGAAAAACAGTAATCAAAACCAAGAGAAATTCAAAAACTGTGCACAAATGCAAGTCATAATAAGCAAAACAATAAGGCAGCCCATCCTCAAGAAAACTATATAACAATGGCAGAAAAGTGCATCACGAATGATAGCTGTAGCGTGTACAGAAACTAACTGGTGGTTGAGGAGGAGGGACATGCATAGTCTGCGTGCTGCTTACAGTACTGTAATCGCACTTAAAAAAAAAAAATTGATCAAAATGAGCGTAACAAACTTATTTCTCAACATATTTCCCTGAATTTTTCGACTTTTTAACACAAATTGTTTTGAGTTCAACAAAAACAGGTCATAAAAGAGAGGTGGTGGTGACAACAAAAGGGGTTACAACAGTGAGGTTCTACTGAAATGAAAATATTGTAATTACAATACTACATATTTTTTTCCCACGCATGGCACTTGGATGACAGATACAGCAACAGGCATGAACCTGCCATCCAGTGGTAGAGTTACACACCTGTCTGAAGGACGTCCTTGACAGCCTCCCGGATGTGCGGCTCCATCGTCTCGAAATGCGACTGCTTCTTTGCTGTACTCACACCGTGTGTCTCCTCCAGTGTCTTCAGGAGCTCCGCCTCTTTCTCAAACTGAGCTTCTAGCTCTTTCTGGCTGAGCTGCAAATGAGCAGCAAGAATTCTCGCTATATTACCAACATATTCCCTAAAATAAATATTGCCACATTCCATACTAAACATACTTAATGCATGCATGAAAACATGAAAATGTATACAAAAAAAACTTAACTGCACAGTAATAAAATCATTGATAAACTCTGCTTTATAATTAGAAAAAATTGTGATAGAAAAACCGTACATTTCTGAGATTTCAATTAACTTTGGGTCTAGTCTACTACATAATATTAACAACAAAGAATATGTATACGTTAAACATTAATTTAAGTGCCATGATAAAAAATTTGAGCTTTTTCAATACCACCTCGGTAACATCACCAATTTTTTTTTCTCAACCATTTATCAACGCTATTTTTACTAACAAAAGCAATAACTTGTTTACTACTTAGGTCCAAATACTGTATAATTGAATTTATTGAAAGACATTATTTTTTTTATCTATTGTAAAAGTACTTTTTTAAAACATGTTATAGTACTGCTTTTTCCCTAGGCACTTCTTTCAAGAAATGAAATTACAACTGCATACAGAAGCACAAAAAACTTTATTTAATCCTTGAATCCAACACACNCAAAAAACTTTATTTAATCCTTGAATCCAACACACACATCATAGAATCTGCCATCCACCAATCACATAAGAAATAAATGTATGTTATCTAACAGATGTAGTTGACCGTACAGTGGAAACACTATCCATCAAATTGCAGGGGACNTGGTGGTTGAGGAGGAGGGACATGCATAGTCTGCGTGCTGCTTACAGTACTGTAATCGCACTTAAAAAAAAAAAATTATCAAAATGAGTGTAACAAACTTATTTCTCAACCTATTTCCCTGAAATTTTCGAATTTTTAACCCAAATTGTTTTGAGTTCAACCAAAACAGGTGATAAAAGAGAGGTGGTGGTGATAATAAAAGGGGTTACAACAGTGAGGTTCTACTGAAATGAAAATATTGTAATTACAATACTACATATTTTTTCCCCACGCATGGCACTTGGATGACAGATACAGCCATAGGCATGAACCTGACATCCAGTGGTAGTGTTCCACACCTGTCTGAAGGACGTCCTTGACAGCCTCCCGGATGTGCGGCTCCATCGTCTCGAAATGCGACTGCTTCTTTGCTGTACTGACACCGTGTGTCTCCTCCAGTGTCTTCAGGAGCTCCGCCTCTTTCTCAAACTGAGCTTCTAGCTCTTTCTGGCTGAGCTGCAAATGAGCAGGAAGAATTCTCGCTATATTACCAACATATTCCCTAAAATAAATATTGCCGCATTCCATACTAAACATACTTAATGCATGCATGAAAACATGAAAATGTATACAAAAAAACTTAACTGCACAGTAATAAAATCATTAATAAACTCTGCTTTATAATTAGAAAAAATTGCGATAGAAAAACCGCAAATTTCTGAGATTTCAATTAATTTTGGGTCTACTCTACTACATAATATTAACAACAAAGAATATGTATACGTTAAACATTCATTTAAGTGCCATGATAAAAAATTTGAGCTTTTTTGATACCACCTCGGTAACATCACCAACTTTTTTTTTCAACCATTTATCAATGCTATTTTTATTAACAAAAGTAATAACTTGTTTTCACCTTCCCGATTCAGTACAAATGTTTACTACTTAGGTCCAAATACTGTATAATTGAATTTATTGAAAGACATTATTTTTTTTATCTATTGTAAAAGTACTTTTTTAAAACATGTTATAGTACTGCTTTTTCCCTAGGCACTTCTTTCAAGAAATGAAATTACAACTGCATACAGAAGCATAAAAAACTTTATTTAATCCTTGAATCCAACACACACATCATAGAATCTGCCATCCACCAATCACAGAAGAAATAAATGTATGTTATCTAACAGATGTAGTTGACCGTACAGTGGAAACACTATCCATCAAATTGCAGGGGACNAAGAAATAAATGTATGTTATCTAACAGATGTAGTTGACCGTACAGTGGAAACACTATCCATCAAATTGCAGGGGACTGAAAAAAATTCTATAAATGTGGACATTCTGTAGATGTGGACTAGACATACTAGTAAAAAAAAAACCCAACCTCATTAAACTTTATGTTTAACACATTGTTACGCCTGTGTTAGGAATTTGTCAAGTTTAACTAAAATAAAACAATGAAATAAGAATATTAAAGAAAACATTCATAATACAGTAGAACTACGTTATAAATTTCTCAAGGACACCAAGAAGTGTTGACCTNGAATATTAAAGAAAACATTCATAATACAGTAGAACTACGTTATAAATTTCTCAAGGACACCAAGAAGTGTTGACCCTATATGTAAANAGAATATTAAAGAAAACATTCATAATACAGTAGAACTACGTTATAAATTTCTCAAGGACACCAAGAAGTGTTGACCTTATATGTAAAAAAAAAAAACACAAATAAACAATCCACTCTAAATTTTTCCAGTATTCACATTAAAACTTGATAAAAACCATATTTAAACACCTCTTTTGAAACCACGTGCACAGAAATAGCTGCCGACGGAGCAGCAGTATTATCACTAGAGCAACTAACAACAGTCGCAGTTACTAGCAACGAAATAATGTTTTAAATATTGTCATTGATAAAGTGGAGTGAATTTGATTTTCTTAATTTTACGTTGCCTTTTTCTAACTTTCCGTGTATATTTATTAGAGTTACATTAATACATAATGCATTTAAAATTTTCATGAAAAAATATTCAAGTGAAAAACTTGCGAGTGTTGTTGGCAATGTCGCATCGCGAATCGATATCTCAGAAATATGGCACCGCTGTTTCTTGTCATTGCTGGTTGTTACCAACATGGCTGCCGCCGTAAACATTGCAATTGTTTGCTGAAGGTATAATAAAATTCTATAGTACATATTTCACTGTATTTCCACATTTTTTCAGTTTTTTTTTAATTTTGTGCTCTTTAAATACATTATGTGTAGTCTGAGACGTCTATTGTTATTATTTATTATTTTTTGTTACAAAGTATGAGTTAAGTGTGACATCGTGACGAAATCAACAACAGGTTATTTCGNTTATTATTTATTATTTTTTGTTACAAAGTATGAGTTAAGTGTGACATCGTGACGAAATCAACAACAGGTTATTTCGGAAGTGGTAAATTATATAAATAGGACTGAATGCAGGGCAGTAAAGCAAAAACAATGTTTGTTGAAAATTTATTAGTATTACTTGTGCATGTGTACATAATGTACTGTATACCGAATTAGTATGCCTTGGTGAGTACAGTTGGTACTTTTTGTTAATACTTCGTTGTTTAA
Source organism: Clitarchus hookeri (assembly GCA_002778355.1). NCBI lineage: Eukaryota > Metazoa > Arthropoda > Insecta > Phasmatodea > Phasmatidae > Clitarchus > Clitarchus hookeri. The sequence continues at coordinate 66,289 of NQII01000254.1, forward strand.
TGACCGGAGCACGTAATTTTCAACCATGTTACAGAAATTTGTGTTCGATCCAAATAGTAAAAATTTAATTTTGAGTTTGACAAAAGTTGACTTTTTTTAGCATTATTTACAAAGGAATTTTGTTGGGACCACAGAAAGTGTTCTGTGGACATGGAAGTTTGGTCCAACCGTGTTTGATGGTTTGAATTTCCACTGTATATGCGTACTAATGTTGCCACACTCAAAGAGTCATCGCTAGTGCTAGGGTTGTGTAACAATCCCATTCTGAGCAAAGTGCTGCAAGAATACACAGTATCTGTAGTACACAAAAAAGTTCTTTATGTTCAGAGTTGTTGGCAGTGTTGCAAAGATTTTAGTTTGTTCATAACAGTTTATCACAATTATACCTAAAATATATAAATTTAGCTCTTTACCATGCATAATGCAACTTCTTTTCTCTAATTTTATTGTAGTTATTTCACATCTGCAAATTTTCTGGGACCTTAGTAATATTTCTAACACTGATACCAAAGAATTGGCACATACCACATACAAAACAATACACTATGGTTTGTGAAAATTGCAATAACCAGAAAAAAAGGTCCGAATGAATAAAAACTCACGGAATATGTAGAACAGTGTACATACAATAAGTGATTACGAATGCAGAGAGATGACGTACACATAGGCCCAGCAGCAACCTCTCATGTGTGACCGGAAAGGTCCGTGTTAGGCCAAGCTGTCAGTGAAGAGCTGTAAAAATGAAGTGAAAGCAAGGGCCAGCGTGCCTCGTCCACGTCAAAGGGCGTCATATCAGTATGTAAGTGAGATAGAGTGGGGCAGGATGATAGTTCTCCGGGAAACAGGTTTGTCATACCGTGACATGACGACTCGTACAGGGCATGCTGCTATGACAGTGATGCATATGTGGCACCGGTCTATAGGAGAGGGTAGTACGCAGCTACAAGTGGGTACTGGACCACGCAATGTGACCACAGAACAGGATGACAGTCATCTTATCTGCATGGCTGTAATGGACCGTACAGCCTCGTCCAGCGTTGGCTCGACACTGGAGCACTGCGACGGGTGAGGACCTGTCTGTGCCGACGGTTGAACGCCATTTGCTGCGGACTGGACTGGCTGCACGCATGTCATTGCGTCCGCTTCCATTGTACAAAAACCACAAACGCCTCAAGACTGCAATGGGCACGTGAACGCCGTCGCTGGGGTACTGAGCGACAAAATGTAGTACTTTCAGACAAGTCCCGCTACAACTGTCCTACAGTGATGACCGCATACATGTTAGATGCTACCGTGGTAACCGTAATCTGGCAGCCTGCATCGTGGAGCGGCATTGCAGACATGTGCCAAGTGTGAAGATTTGGGGCGCCATTGGATACACATACATGGAGGGAGATTCCCCAAGAACATATCCAGGTCCTCTTTGATTCCATGCCACGACGTTTAGGGGTTTGATTGAAGCACGTGGCATGCAGCTAATCTGTAGTATAAAGTTCATTTCAATCACATGTATCCTTCTTGGTGTTGCATTTTCTATAAACGTTAGCAGTGTAAATGCACGTATCACAACACAATTTTGGGTGATAACATAACAATACTGCATAACTGTATTGGTCCTCAGTATTACCTATTTAATACATAATTTAAGAGACAATTACACTCATGTTTCTGGAAAATGTAACACCATGAAGGAAACACCAATATAGTAGGAAATTTATTACAAAATTGCCAGTATTATTACAAACAAATACAGTGCACTTTAAGAACAATGCAACAACCTTACTTGTACTAAATCACTATGTTGTAAAGCCTCCATGAGCTACAATAAGAGCTGCTACATCATATCAAAAAGGTTTTGAGTATGTTCCTGGGGAATCAACTGCTCGGCTGCTTCCACCAAAGTTCACACAGTTCATTGCTATTAGCTGCTAGATGTGAATGACTGGCTACAATACTTTCCCCTTTAATTTCAGTCCAATGTAAACAAAAAGAACTACCATATTTACTCACATTTTATCCCAATTCTAAAAGTAAAAAAATAAGGTGTGACTTACACAATGTGTGTGACTCTAATTTGATTTGTGACATGTGCCTCTTATACGAAGTGGTCCACTTATGTAAGTTTTCAACTTCATGTGTGGAAGTAAAATTTATGTAAATTATTAGCCTGTGCAGGTTTTTTATAAATAAAACCTTGTCAAAAGTTTCCATTGACAAACCATGGGTGACATACGTGATCACTTTTGAGACTCCGCCTCAGCTGCACTCCCCCTATGAAAGCCATGCCACACCAACGCCAGACCCCTGCTACATCAGCTCCGTCACCTTCGAGTGGGCCCGGGAGGTCCACTGCCAGCTGGACGCAGGTAACCTGTGCTGCATGCATGCCTGTCTTGGCAACTCTGCCACTTGAAGCAGCCTTCCAGTCCAAGGTACCGAATGTGCATCCCACTCGCGCAATGGGAAGACAAGCTCTCTCTTCTCTTGTGCTCTCCTTCCTCACTTACCTCCAACCAGATGGTTATAAATAGGACTCGCATGGGCCCCTCGGGGCAGTTTGTTTCCGCCTGTACAGCAGATCTACCTGCTCACCATGCTGTCCAGCTGCAGACAGTCTTTCTGCAAGACCATACGCCGTGCTCCGCGCATTAGCCCATCTCTCTCAAGACACTCCTCCCAATCCAAGGATAAGCATTCCATACTGCCATGCTGGCAAATCTGTGTCGGGCGCCTTGAGCCTTGCTGTTAGAGCCCCCACCCANGGATAAGCATTCCATACTGCCATGCTGGCAAATCTGTGTCGGGCGCCTTGAGCCTTGCTGTTAGAGCCCCCACCCGCAAGAGACGAGGACAGGATGTCCGACAAACAAGAATAAAATAATTCCATGACTTTTCCAGTAGAAAATGAAAAAATNGGATAAGCATTCCATACTGCCATGCTGGCAAATCTGTGTCGGGCGCCTTGAGCCTTGCTGTTAGAGCCCCCACCCACAAGAGACGAGGACAGGATGTCCGACAAACAAGAATAAAATAATTCCATGACTTTTCCAGTAGAAAATGAAAATTTNCAAGAGACGAGGACAGGATGTCCGACAAACAAGAATAAAATAATTCCATGACTTTTCCAGTAGAAAATGAAAATTTTTTACACAAAAATGGAAACAATACAAGACATAATATACAAATACTTTAGAAATTGCTATTATTATTATAAAATATTGGTTGTAAACTTATCACAATATGTTCCAGGTAGCAATGACATCTTCCACAGATATTGTCTTCCCACTACTGTACTTGTGCCCTCTTGATTGGTACAGAATGTGCATTAAATAAAACACTTCAACATTACAAGCACAAATACAGCTTACTGATGTTATTTATTAATTCACTTCATGAATGGGCATATTGTCCAATTAATTACATTCAAATAAGTTTACTCTCTAAATATAAAAAGGCAAATTAAATTTTGACTGTTGATGATAATACAGAATAATTTTCAGTTTTTGAGGCTCAGCATTTTTTTTGTCTATTAGAGCTGCTACCTTGGCAGCATTTTCAAGTATCTTGTTTTTGGGTTTCCAATTCCGTTAATGCTACAGTTCATCTTTGTTTCTCTTTTTATGCTTTTGTTCTTCTTCCTGATCTTTCCTTTTTTCTCTACAACGTCCTTGAAGTGTGCATAAGAATTCCGTGCAGCATGGATCAATTGTTTTGATATTTGTGCTTTGCCAATACCACCTGCAGATACCACAGCATCAAAAATCCTATGATGTACGAAATTTAAATACTCATTTATCATATTTTCTACAAGGCACTCTTTATCAACATAAAAGCCTCTTTCCAGCATTTCTGTGACAATATTACGACCAACTTTATGAAATGAGACAAATGTTTAAAACTACCAAATCCTAATATGTAGCTCAAACCAAAATCTGTCTAGTACTATAGAATTTTGTCTATAAGTAGCCAGTTTATCCTGTACATATTCCAAAACACACAATTCTTTATACTCTCTAAGAACTTTGTCAGCTAAGTTACCAGATATCCATTAGCTTTTGCAATATATTTCCAACATATCTGAAAAACGTTTGTAAGTAACTACTGTTTGTGTAACTGGCAATGGGTCAAAACTAGAAAGAGCTTCGGTTAACTTAAAGTGAAGTGGAGAACGAGATATTATTTTTATGACCAGAGTTTGTGAAACTGTATGACACTCATTTTTGAACTCCAGGATCTGTCGCCCTGATAGTTTTAGCTGTGCTGTCCTGTCACCAATCTTAAATTGAGACGCTCCTCCAAGTTTAAGGAAAGGGAACCTCATACTGCCGTGCTGGCACATCCATGCTGGATGCCTAGAGCTTTGCTATCAGGGGTCAAAGGAGACTTGGTTACCAGCGATAATGCTACATTTCCGAGTAGGCATTGTGAGGTCTCCCACCACCCCTAAACGATAGTGCAGCTTCTCTGAGCATCACTGAGTTGGAAAATGGGGCTCCCCACCCTCAGGTGGAGGGACGTCCTCCGATGGGAAGTGAACCAAACCTTGGACACCAATGCCAGAGAGAGACTTCGGCTCTCTGGAAGGCATGCCCTTCCCTAACACACAGTTTAGGCCACCTTGTCATGCCACTAAGCTTGCCTAACCTGAACTTCCACCTTGCCACATACCCCACCATAGAGCAGGAAGGGCAAAGGCTGAGATCATAGCTGCTACTCAGGTTCAACAATCTGCTGAGCAGGGGGCCAGCCGTCAAGGAGTCTATTCTCTCTCGCACAAGAAAGCTGCTTGTTTGCGGTCTGGAAACACCATAGCCGCCACCACCAGGACGAGCATCTCCAGCTCAGCAGTATCAACCTAGTGACCAGGTGCTTCAACATGCTGAGGTCAGTATCACCCTTACCACCGACCCTGCCGAAGCGCCGCCCAGAGCCCATCAGGCCTACACGAGCTACAGCAGTGAAACATCAACTCATGTTCCCTGGGCATCTGCCAACAGCTACGCCTATCAGTACAGCAACTGCATTCACCCTTAAATGCTGTTCACGATAAACTGAGCACTTTTGAAAGCCCTGCTTAAGATTTAATTGCATACATATTGTGTATTCTCCCGCTGTATGTAAAATTAAAAATTGCCATGGACCTGATCACTTTATTCATGTGTCGGTCACGTGAAATTGTGAAATTATTAGGAATGTAAATATTTCACATATTTGCCAATTCTTACACTTAGATGGAAAAAAAATAAATAAATAAATAAAATAAATAAATATATATATATATATATATATATATATAAATAATAATAATTTCAGATTGCACAAATGTTTAAATAACATTTTAATTCAACATTAAGATGTGGAACTACTTTCCCTCTGTCATTACCAACTTTACAAGGTGCATGCCACTAAGTTCGGCTATAAAAATATATGCAGGTAGAAGCAATGATATTTTTCAAAGGTTGATTTCAAAAGTAGGGCTAGGTCGATACCACATTTTCTTGATACTTGATACCAATTTTGATTCCAAAACATTCTCTTGATACTCAATAAAAATACTTTTATCGATAACAAATTAAATTTGTCATGAACACAAAACAACTTGGCCACAAAAATTGCTCATTTTACTAGTGTTGTTGACGGACACTAAAACTACATAAAAACCTACATTACACTTTAAACAAACTGTGGACGGCCTATAACTCAAACGTCCTTAACCAATGATAAACTAACACCGTCTCCTTCGATGCTATAGAATCATGTTTCCGCAGTGAAAACTGTAATTAAACTTTCAGGAAAATGATAGCTTAGTACACACTTATTTTGCAATTTCGCAGTTTTTTATTTTATTTTGTGACTTTAAGGAAATTACTGTAATGTTTGTTTACTAAAATGTCTGATAAGTGAGAGTGAATTGAGTGACAAGCATGGCAACTTTCCGTCCATCCAGTCCAGCGCTCGGCACAAGGTGTGGTTTCGCTTTCTCCCCTTACATGCCTGGCGAGAGGGGATGTGGTTGCCTAGCAAATAGAGCGCTGTCCTCGTAATGTCTCTTTCTTGGTCGGCGGATTTTGGCTGTTCTCGGGTACGCTCGGTTTTAGTTCGCCCTGGCCAGGCACAATGTCAATTCCCCCCCGTTACACGCCTAGCGACTAGCGTGGCATCCTCGTATTCTCTCTCTCGTCTCTCTAGGTCAGTGGATGTCGGCTACCCTCGAGTACGCTCGACTTTAGTTCGTTATGGCAAGGATTAATGTCATTTCGTCCCCTTACACGCCTGGAGAGAGGGGAAATGGTTGCCTAGCAACTACCACGGCAGCCTTCCCACTTCCGTTTCTTCTTGAGGGCGGGGAACTACAACTCGTCACGGTACTTCCAGCTTCCGGTTCTTCCCCTCCTGTCTGTTCCATGTGTTGTGGCGTGGCTGGAGTGAACGACTTATAGACGGTTTTCCACTTTTCTGTAATTAAAAATTATTTTGCAACTGTTACGCGGCGGCAAAAATTATGCAATAAAATACAGTATGCAAATATTATGAAAATTTTGTAATTGTGCTTGATGAAAAAAATGTGCATGGTAAATATTATTAGCCAATGTTAAAATTCAATACTTTTGGATACTCGAAACTATAAAGTATCGAGGTATCGCAGGATCCCATCCCAATTCAAAAGTGCTTACTTTATTGCACACAGCCTTCACCTGTGCTGCTACTCGCCCTGCTGACATCTTGGTGCCTCCACAGTCTGAGACGAGTTATAAGAGTTACTGATGAAGGACCCTAGGTGCTAAAAATACCCAGTGAATGGAGTAACTGGTTTCAGCGCATTTGGTTGGGTGGAAGGAAGGGGGAGACGCTCACTATCAATACCGACCCAGGTTGCACATCAGCATTACATAAAATGTCTTGCACAAGTAACATGAACGAGTGTCATGCCAGATGGTAACTGCATTGATTCAATGTCACTTCTCTTGAGCTACTGACTGTGGCTTGCGGGGTCATATATCTAAAAATAAACCAGTTCACTGCTTTTATTAGTATGTGTAAAATATTTCCCATACAGTTGGAAATATAGTTTTACCAAAGTGAAATACTGGTGGGACCCTTGTAGAGAAAAAAGTAGAAATTAAGGTTGAAAAATACAGGTGAGAGCCTTGCATGAGAGTAACCCTACTGTGGGTAAATAAGGTATATCCCTTCACCCCAAACAATGATGATTAGCAGCTGCTGAAACTACATAGTGGATTCTTTACATACCAAAAACACATTTACTAAAAAACTGTATCCACCTAAAATTTTTCAGTAATCCTGCAAAATACCTATATAAATAGTATTAAAATTATCTGCTTTTACTGTTTATATAATATAGCTTTGATTAAAAACTCTTTGGTCCTGTCACTTGAGATTACATGCAACGATCGTTGTTAAACTGTTTCAAGAAACATTTACTAATTGGGTGAGAAATACATTAAGATCAGTAAGTCAACTCATGGAGTCCTGGAGTCACGCACCTTGCTTCCTAACCTTATAGGCCTGACAAGAGGGGCAGCTGTTACCTAGCAACCACCATGATGTCCTCGCATTCTCGCTCTCCCTCTCTCTACTCACATCCTCTCTCTCTCTCTTGACCAGCCGGTGCGAGGTGTATATCAGCTATCTTCAGGCACACTCTGCTGTAGCTTATCATGACCTTCCACAATATTGCCTGGAGAGAGGAGAACTGGTACCCTTGCAACTACAACAACATACTGCATCTCTTGTTCAACCCCTGTGAGCCTCCACACAGTCACATTAGCATCTGTACAGTGCCTGCCATCTTGGGGAAATTACTAAAAGGAAGGGAGGAGAAACACCTTGGTCATCCTCCACTATCTTCAGTTGCAACTGACACAGCACGAACCACTTCGACTTGGTTCCTCTTGCTTTGTGGAGGGAATGGCTGACAAGACTGCACTTCCATTGAATTTGTTGGGTAGGTCTGGTGTAGGGCACAACTACGAATGTTTGAACAAAGAATATGACATTAGACTGTAATTGTTTTTACTTTTATTATCACTTAAAAATTATAGAACAATTATTACGCAATGGCAACAATTATGCGATAAAACACAGTTCACCTTATTTCCTCCTGAAAAACACATATTTTCTAATGATGGGCTTAGACTTGAAAAATTGAGTTGAGTTAAACAACAAAGATCAACTCACCATTCAAGTCGAGTTTTTTACAGTAGACATTGAGCTACTGAATGTGGAAGTCGAATCACAGTGCTTTTAGATTATAAACAACAAATATTTGCATCTAACAATCACTTTTCGTGTCTAGTAATTCAATAATTTTATGTTGCTAAACCATTAAAGTTGCGCCTGAATGAAAACAATAACTCTGCTACATGCCTTGACACTTAGTTGTATGCACAGGTACACTTGTGTGTATGCACATGTTGACAAGTACTAGCCTGCGAGTACTTGTGCTTCTGTCCTTTTGTACATTATTGGCTGCCTAACGGCCTACTTGTCACCTATGTCTATTTGCTTCAAAGGCAATTTCAGATGCCGATAAGAAAATGTACAAATTAAAAATATTTCAAACAATTCTATTTCCATAATTTTTAACGAAATTCTCTGAACATGTCACTTTACTGTATCAGCACAGGGTTCATGCCCACAAGACAATTTTAGCTACCGCTGCCAGCATGCAGACAACGTAGTGCAGTAAGTTAATAGTGATACACCAGAACTGTGGAAATACTCATCAATCCTACTACATGGTGCATGGGCATGTCGCAGCTAACAGGCATCAAATGATTTATAAAGTAAGCATGGGAAATACAATCAGTATAGAAACACACACAGAATCAGTTGTAAAAATTATCTTTCGTGTAGGTAACATAAGAATATTTCTTTTTTGGTTATGTAGAAGTTTTTAAATAATAAACTCATTAAAATGTGAACTACTTTTAGGTGAGTTCACATACAGTACGAAAGTGAATCAATCAGGTAAGACTAAAAGCCAAATGGATTTGTTTACCTTGGGACTATGATAAGCGTGACAGGGTGGCTAGCAGTATCCTCAGGCCTATAGCAATTTCTTTGACTTTTTCAGTTATCCTCTTACATTTCCCTAACCAACATATGCAGAAAATATTTCAAATATTTTTTAATGTTTCCTTAAATAAATAAAAACTTTAAATGGGTAGCAATTAGCTAGCCTTTATTTATGTATGTTTTCCTATGCAGTAACAAATATATATATAAAAAAATTAAGTACATAAATGGCAAATGGAGAAAGATGACACAAAGGTAAAATACCAGCTGCCTCAGGACCAGAAAAATGTGACGATACAAAGACAACACACAACAAAATGTATTAATTCAATGAGAATCACTGTGTTCAAATTATTATTTTAGTGAAGTGAATATTTTATTTGCAAAATCCTACACTTACACCTGAAATCATATTTTTCACTATGCCAATGTTTTCTATATCAACCAAAAAAATATCAGCCAAAAAAATATGTGTAATAATAGTTACAACTACATATACGACAACAAAATTATGCCCAAGCTATGAAGGTGGAATAAACTAAAGTAAAAGTATAATTCATAAGATAGTATATAGTAGAGGTGCTAGAATACAATATTAATTTTATTATTAAATACATTTTCAACTGTTTTATCTCAATTCCCTGACCTCATATAAATTTCCCTGATGCTAGCCATCCTGTGTATTTGCAGAATGACCATATCTCAGACATGTTTAATAAGTGACATTGGACAAACATGCTGGTCAAGGAAGAAGCAGTATCTGCCTTGCTTCAAAGACAGCTGGACATATCTGGCAACATATTGTCAGGCGTTGTCTTGTTGGAATATGACTCCAGGAGTGTGCTGAAGGAAGGGTACGATCTCAGCCACCATAACTTCCCTAATGTAGCAGTTGCTCTTGAGTGTGCCCACAAATCCTAGCAGTTCAGATCACCTATGGTACCCAATTGCTCCCCAAACTATCACACCCATCGGTTGTGCAGTATGATGCTGGACAATGAATAATAGAAAATGGCATCCGGCTTGATATCACTGAATGTGTTTGCGAGTCAATGTTTTAATCCAAGTTGAAGCAGGACTTATTCGAATACATAACATGTTACCACTCTGCACCCCAGTAGGTGTGTTCGCTAGCCCATTATAGCCTGAGACGTCAATGGTTAAGTCTCAAGGAAATACTTCACAAATTAATACGTATATACACGCAGTCCTCTGCGAAGCAGATACCATCGGAGCACGAAAGCAGGCATTGGCAGACCTGATACCATGTTCCAAAGTTCTGCTAATAATCAAGACAAAGCTGAATGGTCCATCACGGACTTGCAGATGAGTTGTCTAATCATCCCATAGTGCCATCACATTTCATGGTCCAGTTCCATGTTTTGGATTCATCCTGTTCTCTTCAGTCCACTACTTTCACACACACACCACTGTGTGGCATTATGCACCGTATGAGCAGCAATTTTGCAATCTGAAAATCCTCCTCCATGCAAGCCACTCATCTGGCCCAGTTCAAGCTCTGCAACATGCTTACAAGGTGCCCTTTCATGTTGATGAGGGATACTGATACCAGCAGTAACCCTCACAGTTCAGTGACGAACAACTATATTTGTCTGGATCCTCGACAANCCATCACGGACTTGCAGATGAGTTGTCTAATCATCCCATAGTGCCATCACATTTCATGGTCCAGTTCCATGTTTTTGATTCATTCTGTTCTCTTCAGTCCACTACTTTCACACACACACCACTGTGTGGCATTATGCACCGTATGAGCAGCAATTTTGCAATCTGAAAATCCTCCTCCATGCAAGCCACTCATCTGGCCCAGTTCAAGCTCTGCAACATGCTTACAAGGTGCCCTTTCATGTCGATGAGGGATACTGATACCAGCAGTAACCCTCACAGTTCAGTGACGAACAACTATATTTGTCTGGATCCTCGACAANGATGAGGGATACTGATACCAGCAGTAACCCTCACAGTTCAGTGACGAACAACTATATTTGTCTGGATCCTCGACAATTCTCTATTTAGGTATAGGCTTTTTCCACGTAAGTTCAAAGGGCACTGCTGCATCTAGGCATGCACAATGATTCTCAAATTCCAATTATTTGCATATCGTACCCTGCCTTCGAATTTCTGAGAGTTGTTTCATTTTTATATTTCCTCCATCATGATGTATTTTTCACACATATGAATGTATAAGAGCACGTGATTCTGATCATTCTTATAAACCCAACCGTCAAAGATGTAAAAAACTTAAAATTAAATTATTTCTCTTTTCCAAAATGCTAGAAATAACAGAGACAAGACACAAATTGCAAACTTTCAGTACAATTGATTAAATTCATGGATAGGGAAACAAATGTTCTGTACCGGGATTACATTCTGTGATTTGTCTAAAAATTTAAATTATTTTGGTTTTAAGTTTTAACATGAATTTTGATGCTGTGTAGTTTGTTAGAATTCCTGTCTGTGTTTATTTTTATCACTGTAAACATGTTGTTTTAATTTACTCTACTCAACTGTACCAAACAAGAAATAAAACAAATATTCTTTGAAACACTCACATAAAAACTATTCAGTTATAAAATCACAATATTTTAACACTATGTTCATATCCACCACAGAAAATGGCATCTTACTTTCATGTGTAATAACAAGCCAATGATTTTCTGTTATGAAATAAGCTGTAAACCAAGTTCCTTATGTAGGATACAGTTTGACTATAAGGGCAAAAAAGATACATATGGAAAAGCCAAAAGGCAATGACAGAATAATTTCAGTATCCCCTGATTTTACACTGAAATTGTAAACAGCTCAGTATTTATTGGGTACAAATGTGTTGCCAATAAAATAGGTATGAGATATGCCAAAAGGTGGGCTCAAGCATACACTGAAAAAAATTAGAGTAAATAATATAGGACTCAGAGGTTGCAATACTAAGTGTCCAGACACTCACCCTGGCAGCGAAGGGGTTGCTCTCCAAGAAGGCAGTCAACAACTGGACAGCGTACTTCTTAACATTGCTGCTCTTATCATGAAGGCGAGAGGTGACTGCAGTCAGCAAGGGACCCTGCCATGCTATAGGGATGGCCCCTGCACGACACAACTTCAACCACAGCTGCAGGACCTGGCAAAAGACAAAGTTCTCTGTTCCCGTGTGGTCACAATGCTACCAAGGACACGAACTGCAGCATGCAGTTACTGCTGACGTATTAAAAAAATTGCACAAGACTGAAATGGCATTCAGTTGCACAGTTGTGTAGGTGCCAACCCTATTACTTTATGCCAAAATAACACTTCAAGTGGCTTGGAAAGACGTCGCCGGGAGGCCTACTCCCGTCAGCACTACACACAGTGCATGTTGAAAAAGTGAACTAAAAGTACATCGACCGAGCCAGCGAGGCTTCTTAACACCTGAAAGTACGACTTCTAGCAGATTGTTGTGTATCACCANGGCGGCACACAACTGTTTAAAATTGTTGTGTATTAAGACACACGTTTCATAAATACAGCAAACGTGCACTGTCTATACAAATAAAATGTGAAATACCTTAAAAAAAATATAACACACATTAAACACACACAAAATGTACCAAAATAATTTTGTAAAAAATTTCATGTTGTTAAGTACGTTTTTATTATATGTGAAGATCCCATACAAAGGGAAGCACACATCATCTAACAAGTAATGCGGCAAATATTGCACCCATCAGTTGTGCAATGAATTTTGAGAGCATTCAGGATATGAACATGCTAAGGTCACGACCGCGAAGATGCAGAATGCATACTGTAGAATCCACGAGAGTTAGTGGTATAAATACCTCAATTTAGCGGTATAGCAAAAAAACTAAAAAAATATTTGATGATTGGACCCGAGGAAATAACCAGGGCTGACTACACGAGACATGGTCTGCATCGGAGTCGTGCTGGCAAGGGGAAACTCGCTGACTTCACTGCCGGTAGGATTCTTACAGACCATGGATCTATTAAAAAAATCCAGGTAATCGTTGGAAACCGTGGAAATTTTTAAGGGTAAAGAAGTCTATGCCCATAAGGCCTAATTCATGTAACAAATGCGTTTTACTTTCACACTCAATATCAGAAACATTTAATAATTGTTCAAATATTAAAAACCCATAATAATAAATGAAAATAATCAGAATATTAGAGGTTTAAGAAGCAAAATTGATGAGCTCTCAGTGTTGGACAAATTATCTGCAGAACGCAACTTGGATGTACAAATACAAAGTCAAGTTGAAATTTGTTACAAGGTTTCGTAGATATAGCAATGTACTCTAAATTGTTTATACTGCTGCCATTTTGAAAATAGTCTGATAGAGGCCATTGCACACCCTACTGAGGTAAAATAGTGAATATTTTACCAGCAAGGAAATTGCAATAATTGTAGACCATAGCAACAGAAAAACAGCAGCAATTAAAACCTAACACAAAAAGCATAAATGGAAATGTTTTGTTAATAGATAGTTAAACTAAGTGAAGCTTACTTTAATTGCAGAGGTAAGTAAATGTAGCAAATGTTTTTCTCTACCTTTTCCTCTTTAAAAAAAATAAAATTTTTTTCTTTCCCCCAAAACATTGTCCTGCACAGACAAAAGCAACGTCTAAATTTCGAGCAACACATTTATCGCCATCTCAATCAATTGACAACAGATAACTGCTTCAGGCTACAAATAATAATAAACTTGAAACTACAATTTTAAGTTCTATAAACACAGAGATTGGATGGTAAATGTAAACCAATGTGACAAGGAAAAAATTGTNTGTTAATAGATAGTTAAACTAAGTGAAGCTTACTTTAATTGCAGAGGTAAGTAAATGTAGCAAATGTTTTTCTCTGCCTTTTCCTCTTTAAAAAAAATAAAATTTTTTTCTTTCCCCCAAAACATTGTCCTGCACAGACAAAAGCAACGTCTAAATTTCGAGCAACACATTTATCGCAATCTCAATCAATTGACAACAGATAACTGCTTCAGGCTACAAATAATAATAAACTCGAAACTACAATTTTAAGTTCTATAAACACAGAGATTGGATGGTAAATGTAAACCAATGTGACAAGGAAAAAATTGTNGAAACTACAATTTTAAGTTCTATAAACACAGAGATTGGATGGTAAATGTAAACCAATGTGACAAGGAAAAAATTGTGAGAGTTGCTGATGTCATCTCTGCTTGAAGTAACATAATTTGAAAGAGCTTTTTCACTCAAAAGTAATGTTGCCACAGTAATTCACTAGTAACCTATGATTAAAATAACATATAGCAAACTAAACAAGAGTGCAGCTGCCTAACACTGCAATAAATATACACAATCACATTTTTTTTATTTCCTACCATTCTGAACATAAGCATTCGCGTGAAAATTATGGCACACAAGTAACATAATTTTCTATTACACATTACACACATGTAGTTGAATGACTTGAGATGGGGTGGAAATTTCTATTCTTCGATTCCTAGATTATTTAGATTTTAGCTATAATCGACATAATTGAGGCTAGAAAGAAATTACGTATTTATTAATTTCTGATTATCTAGATTACCTATGCAAATTATGAGTTTAATATTTCATTACTCAAAGTGTGTAATTTAAATTCGTCTTTGTTTAAAATTAAATTCCAGAACACATAATAAAACAATGATAATGGATTTCCCTTTCTGATATTTGGTGAAAACATACTTATTTAATTTTTTGGGATGCGTGACGAGATTTTCGATTAACTTTTCGAGATTCTTCAGGCGACATAAATTCTCCTACAAAAAGAATGTTACCTCCATTAAGGTTAATTCTACTCAGGTTAAGAACAAAACGTGATTTCTTATGGGAGAGTTTGGCATTGGGAAAATTTCCTATGCTAGGTGCACAGTGTTCCAAAAAGGTCAAATTTAATAAAAATTTTAAGCTACGTAAATATCAAAAGAGTAAGATTTTACTATTTTACGGAGTTATTTTATATTTGATTTATGATTATTTGAATTATTTTGTTTTGTTTTTAACATAGAAAATAGAGAAAATATGGTACACAAGTGACACTAGCTCTTACCTAGTGGCGAAATTTTTGGCTACCAAACTTATAACATTGATTTTGCCAACCTGCAGTAGAAGTAACCTTATCTCCGCCCAATGCATCTGTGGCGTGACTATAGTCGTGGTTACAGCCAAAGCCAATACATCNGTAGAAGTAACCTTATCTCCGCCCAATGCATCTGTGGCGTGACTATAGTCGTGGTTACAGCCAAAGCCAATACATCGCGTGCGTCACAGTATTTAAACATTTAGTGAAAAAAAAATAGTAAAGTGTCATAACATTATTTCTGCTCTTTCACNCAGTATTTAAACATTTAGTGAAAAAAAAATAGTAAAGTGTCATAACATTATTTCTGCTCTTTCACTTTGTAATGAGAGCGCCATATATATATCAGACAGGGCCGGGCACTTTTTGTGGATCCAATTTGATCACTAATGTGGGAACTATTTTACAGGTTCAAAGCCATCACACGACAAAGACCATGTCATGTGGACTTTCTATGCAACAAAGGTGTGGCTCTGCAGATATATCAGTAATAGCTGAAGATGAAGAGTACTTAAAAGAACCCCTGTGTCCTGCAGATACAGGCATTTTTCAGTTCTGGAAAAAATGAAGTTAACTTTCCACGGCTAAGAGCTTTAGTAAGAAAGTTTTTACCAGTGCCTCTCGCAACTATTTATTCTGAAAGACTCTTCAGCACAGCAGGTTTAGTGGGAGATCCACAAAAGGAGCTGTTTAGACCCTGGCAAGGTGAACATGTTGGTGCTTCTCAACAAAAACCTGAAATAAAACAAGTGAATTATGTTTCCAAGAATATCTTGTGCCACAGAATTCACAATAATAGCATAAATTTTATTGTGTTGTATTTTTTTAACTTAACATTTAAAACGATTTGTTGGCGTGTGCTGTTAAAACTATTTTTGTGTCTCAAAGGATATGTTTTGATCCGTTTATGCATTAGAAAATTTGACCCTGCTAAATATTTTGTATATGCTATGGAATACTTTAATCTAAGTGTAGGCTAGGTATTCATACTATTCTTTTATATAAAGCAATTTTAGCTACTTAAAATTTTATAATGCTGTTTGTTAAAAAGGCCAAAATGCAATTTGCACTCGGATATTTATCAGAGCACTGGTATTAAAACATTTTAAAACAAAAATTTAATTTATTTCAAATAAGAATATTTGTGATGTAAAAGGAAATTACTTATTACCGTCATTGTAAAGTAATCAATAGTTTGTGACTTAATAGTTTTAAAAGTATTCTTGGCAAGGAAATTGAAATATGGTTTAGTTTTTAAGGAAAAACAAGAAATTTTTATTGTTGTAAACATCAAAATTGCACAATTTAGCTTGCAACTAAGAAAATTGAGAATCTAATAACTGGGGAAATTGAGTGTGTAAAGAGAATCGAGAACAGAGAAAAAAATGGAATTGTCCCATCTCTAGACTCGAGGCTTGCGGAAAAGTTTCCATATACTAATTTCCAACCACATGAAAATGGTTTACCATTTTGCAGCATGAAATCATCACCCCCAAACAAGAAAATACAACTATCGGAACAATACATTTTATTTAACTAAAACTCATTAAGACATTGTAGAAATGTAAATGCTATTATGCACACACAGCTATAAAAACTCCGTAATGAAACTTGAGAAACTTGCACGCCTGTGTGAATAAAAACTACGATGATATAATCCATTCACGGTGTCTTCGATACTTTTGAAAAGAACCTTTGAAAAATCACCCTAGGAGTTACATGTTCAATTGGTTATAAAAAAATTGTATATGGAAAAAGGTTTTGTCTTGCTTTTAGCACTGAAGCACTGTATAAATTGGTTGTATTAAGTTTTAAGTATAGTTTTTCAATAAATTATAATAATTTGTTAAAAGTCCATACGAATTAAAAATGGATTTTGAAAAGACACGTTGGTTATAGCTGAAAGGAAATAGTTCGTAGGTTAAATATTAATAGGTATAAATATTATGCCGTAATTGTAAAGTTAATATTGCTAAACTATATATTTACATTTTTACGTAGCACTCACAGGTAAAGATTTTACTGTTATCAATTGAAATTAAATAAATTTCAGTGTGTCCAGCGGACTCATACACTCCATCTCGTCCGTTTGGGTACGTTTTTTTCAGAAGTATAGCCACGCCATATTGGATATTGGAGACGCTGAATTGTGGTTATAAAACAAAGTTACAAAACTAACGTAACACATTCTTTCTACTTATAAGATAATTCTAGGTTAAGATGTAATTTTAGTATTAGCGTTGTTATTTTTAGCCAACATTTTCCATAATGGAGTTTCTACTCGTGTTCGTGTGTTGTCTCGTTTTGGCGCTAAGTGTTTTAGGAATGATGAAATGTGTGAAAGAAACGACCGGTCACCAACGCCAGCAAGATATTATCAACGTTGCGGAAAACATCTACGTGTTGATTAGACAGGGCGACATTAAAAAATGTAACGTCGTGGAGATGACCGCTTTTCAACTCGGCAAGTCAACCGTCCTCAAATGAGTAGGGAAACATTAAATGTTGTATTGTCCTCGTGTTCTCATTTTTATAATCAAAGTTGTATTACGGGCAATGTTCCTTTAATTTCGGTAACAATCTGTCTTAGTGGGCGTCTGTAAAAAAGATAAAATGCCCTGCACAGTAGTCGCAGCAATACATTTCTTCCTTATAGGCCTAAAAAGTTTTTGATATGGCACTGTTTGTTTACAAAACATTTGACAGGTGTCACATGGCAATGTTTTGTTTACATACTGCGGAAGGATACATAATCAGCTACCTGAAAGTAGATCTTGAGCAGGGCTTCAGAAAATCTTGAAGTTACCGTGAATAGACTATAGCTCCGAGAATTTAGTATGTACTACAATTTGATTAATGCAGCTTATGCTCTCGTGCATGTGTATTACGCTATGAGAGCTGCTACTGTCCTGAACTGTAGCTTTGGCAACAGCCACAGTACATATACTGTAAAACTGAAAGTAATTTAAGGCTGTGTTCGAACAAGGGGGCTGCAAATATTAGAAATTTGATTATTATTGNACGGTACATATACTGTAAAACTGAAAGTAATTTAAGGCTGTGTTCGAACAAGGGGGCTGCAAATATTAGAAATTTGCTTATTATTCGCAAATATTTTGTTATTCAATTCGAAAACTCAAAATAAATTGGTTTAAAAAAAAATCGAAATTATTATTTATGTTTTTTGCAAGTACAGTTTAAACTCGCTACGAGTATGGGCACTAATGAGACATTCGTAACAGCGAGAGTTTTGTAATACACCATCAGTTTCTACATAAAGTTTATGGTAAAAATGGTTGATATTTACAAGTGGTATTTTCAACTACACACTCGTAGAAACGAGCGATTTAAAAATATGGTGTAACCACAAAACTAGCTGCTGTATAAAAAAAATTATTGCAAATTTGCCAATTAGTAAATCAGCAATGTGCAAAGATGCTAATATTTGTTTACGTGCACAGCTGCAACTGAAATGGCAGTCGTGGCAACTATGGAATGGCTGTCACATCTGGCAACGCTGCCCGGTGAGTATTGATTGTTGCCTGCTGCTGGTGTGGGTGGCCTTGCAGTTAGAGATGAGCTAAACCAATATTTTCAAGTATCTGTGATGTCTGTTACTATGGCACACAAATATCTGTGATATATATCTGCGATTTTGTCACAGTAACTAATATACATACATATATATATATACACACACACATGCATGTGCATGCACACAGAGAGAGAGAGAGAGAGAGAGAGAGAGATAGATAGATAAAGAGAGAGATAGAGAGAGAGAGAGAGAGTAAGATAGAGAGAGAGAGAGAGAGTAAGATAGAGAGAGAGAGAGAGAGAGAGAGAGAGAGAGAGAGAGAGAGATGGCACAAATGTGAAATGTAACAGTGGTGGTGATTGTATTACCAGTGTTGATTTGAAAACATCTGTATTCACGGGGAATTTATAATAAAGGTTATTTTTGTAAGGTTGTCATTTTCCGTCTGTGGTACTTTTTTATCACTGAAAAAATTTCACATTAGTCTACAAAATTTTGGACGCTACCAATTAAAATAAAATGTTCAATAATTAAGAGGGAGAGGGTCAGACCAGGCACTTACCAGCTTCTACAACCGAGTCATGTAAATTTTGTGTTTGCCAAAAATACCATAAAAGTATATAGGTATAAAAAAATATTGTACTGTAATTATTAGCATTGAATGTTTTGTATACTAACTATAAAAATACAAAAGGTTGGAGAAAACAGTAAAACTAAAGGAATTTATGTGAAGAGATTTATTGCAGTTTTAAACGGGAGTTATTGTTAAAAGCACCCAGCTGCCATATCTTGCTAAACTTGCAAGGCTAGCTGTGACGCTGCGATGTTGCAGGCTGCTGAAATAAACTGTGACAAAAGAAACTGCTGCGCTTGTCACAGTTAGTTTCACAAGCTGTGAACATGTCATTGCATGATATATCAGTCACAGATACTTCAATGACTTCATCACAGATATATCTGTGACAAAGTAGCAGGCTGTGATTTATCAGACATCTCTAATTGCAGTGCGCCAGTGTGTGATGGCCGTGATGGTGCCGCACATCACTTTCAATCTAAACTGTAATGTAAGATGCAAGGAAGACAGGCATTCACTGTAAACACGTATTTATGATAAATTATTGATGTATTATTAAGGGAACGTACTCATCTTAGTTTGTTTACCGTTAGATTGCCTGTAACATCCTTGCTTTGTGGAAACATTTTGTTCTCATGATGGGTGGTCACGCTTTCTTTGTATTTAGTGAGCGAGTCGTCCTTGGTGAGTGAGCGAAAATGGCAGATGTTAACAAAGTGAAATGTAAAAGAATTGTGGTCATATTTTGAGCAAGATGACGATGGCGAAGAAACGTTTATACAATGCAACAAACGTTTAAAGATGCCAAAAGGTTTGTTGAAATAAGCCTACATATTTTTGTTTGTTTAAAAATGAAGCGTCAACTTTTGTTAAAAAATCAGAAGCACGTAAATTTATTTTAGAATTTATTACAGAAAACATATGCATTTGCCTACTTAACTTGTCTGTAGTTGTCTTGAGCGATTATAAATGTCGAAACTGTAGTTTAACCTAATTGCAACATTCGCATATTCAGTGGGTGGTATATTATGTAGCTGACATGGCTTGCACAGAATTGCAAAATCACATATGCCTAGGCCCAAAGCAAAGTACTAACATCCAAAATAATTTAATAATTTAATGGACACAATCTGTAAAATACCAGTCAGGAAAAGTATATGAAACTTCACTCTTACTTGGAAATTTGTTATTAACAATGTATGTATAGCCCTGCAAACACTAACAATATTAAAATCAACACTGACACACGTACTAGCCTTTTTTTAAATACTTTGCTTTAACATAGAAGTTTTTTTTTAATGTAATTATAATCGCACTTTGCAGACAGGAATTAGTCTGTACCCTTTAAATTACACTGTATGTGAANATTCAGTGGGTGGTATATTATGTAGCTGACATGGCTTGCACAGAATTGCAAAATCACATATGCCTAGGCC
The DNA here is from genome assembly GCA_002778355.1 of Clitarchus hookeri. Lineage (NCBI taxonomy): Eukaryota > Metazoa > Arthropoda > Insecta > Phasmatodea > Phasmatidae > Clitarchus > Clitarchus hookeri. The sequence continues at coordinate 86,976 of NQII01000254.1, forward strand.
CAAAGAAAAGTACTAACATCCAAAATAATTTAATAATTTAATGGACACAATCTGTAAAATACCAGTCAGGAAAAGTATATGAAACTTCACTCTTACTTGGAAATTTGTTATTAACAATGTATGTATAGCCCTGCAAACACTAACACTATTAAAATCAACACTGACACACGTACTAGCCTTTTTTTAAATACTTTGCTTTAACATAGAAGTTTTTTTTAATGTAATTATAATCGCACTTTGCAGACAGGAATTAGTCTGTACCCTTTAAATTACACTGTATGTGAANTTTTTTTTAATGTAATTATAATCGCACTTTGCAGACAGGAATTAGTCTGTACCCTTTAAATTACACTGTATGTGAACAGTCTCTTAAAAGTCAACAAGTAGGCCTGCCTACCTTGTAGTGGGCTATAGGTACCCATCTTACAGATGAAGTTATGCAAACAGCAACCGTTTTATTCAATTAATTACATTAAAAATTTTCATATTCTAATCTAACTTTTTGTTTATTACTTACAGTTATTTAACTTGAAGAGTAGCTTAAATCAAGTGCAAATCCAGAACCACTGTCAGGTACAACTGCCATCACATTCAAACAAAAGACATTAACACACCTTTTCCAGCAAGAACAACCTCTCCCATCCCAAGCAAAAGCAGCCAAAGTAATTTCAGATAAAATTGCACGAATGTTGGCGCATTGTGCCATCTGCCATACACTTTTGAGGAGGAAAAATGTTTTAAGGATCTGATTTAACACAAAAAACCTATCAAATACCCATTAGTACTAATCAACGAACATTATTACAGAACTGTACAAAACTGAACACCAAAAATTACAGGACATGTTATAATATGAAGACTTGTGTTTGGATGCCGATACGGAAGCCACATCATGCCAAGTCTTGCATTAACTACTAACAACTGAACATCACGAGCAGGTGCTGGGTCTATGCCCCTTACACGACATCACATGACACAGTGTTTTCAGTATAAGTCTTTCACTTTGGCAAACACTATTATGAAAGATTCTCACACAGCTGAAAACCTCAGACATGCATTGTCTGATGTGTCAAAGTTGGCATCTACCATCACCCATGCAGGATAGCAAAATAAATATATCCATTGTCCCAGACAATGCCAACAACCTGTGTGCCATTTTCGGTACTCAGTGGAACCAAAGATAGTGTTTCGCTCATACTTTACAGTTGGCAATTAATGATGCAAAGTGTGCTACACCTAATGTAACAAATCTCATTTCCAAAACCTGTACAATTGTTGGGCACTATAATTGAAGCCATGCTTCGAAAATGAGAATAAAAATCCCACAAGAAACCATGGACCTCCCACCATTGAAGCTGATTCAAGACGTTGAAAAGTTGGTGCAGCGAGTTCATGATGCTGGAGCTATTAACATCTTTGAAAGAGGCAGTGTGTGCTGAATTAACAGCATCCAATTCAGATGTTGAGTGTCTGTCTTCAGCAGAATGGAAAGAAGCTGGGGGTATAAGTGAAGAACTCAAGAATTTTGCAGAGGCAACAAAAGATTAAAGTGGAAATGCAGTGGAACCGCGATATAACGATAGTCGACAATGGCAAAATTAATTATANAGGCAACAAAAGATTAAAGTGGAAATGCAGTGGAACCGCGATATAACGATAGTCGACAATGGCAAAATTAATTATAGCTACAGCGAGTTATTGTTGTAACAAAATTTACCATGCCCCATATTTTTTAAAATTGTATTTGTCCTTGTAGATCCTGTGTTTGAACCACCAGACACGACGTTTGCTTTCTCCTCCATTCTTCTTCCCTTCCCCAAAATTTTCCGGCTGCTGGAGGGAGTTAGTTGNCAGCATGTCACTGAAAGTGACACTATAAGCAGGAAAACACTATGAGGGAAACACCAAAATTCAAGAATCTGGACACTAAAATATATAAAATTATGCACCATAATAAACACACAACTTCATAAAATGAACAAAACAAATATTTTTTTTAAATACTAAAGCTTTCATGAAATTTGATTTCCTGGTTGCATATGTCAAAATTAGAAAGACAGAAAATCCACACTGCATTTGTGTTGTGTTGCGGTCGGTCACCCTCCTATTAAACAGCCTTCCACTGGTGTGTCAGATATGACATTTTCTTCGCCTAACAAAAGAGAGAGGTAGAAAGTGAAAGGAAAGCATGTGGCTGCAAAAACATTCACTCCCTCCCCTTGCTGGCCGACGGACCCTCCTCAAGTGTCAAGCTGGTAGATTATCTCAGCAGGGTGGAGCTTGGGATAAAAACTACAAAATTTGTTTGAAATACAGTGTAAGTTGAGCATCTTTTCCATTGTTTTCCTTAAAAATTTCAAAAGGCCGGCACAACATGTGACTGTGTAATGAAATACTTTCAGTTATGAATTGAAGTTACGTGAAATGGCTCGGAGACAAAAAATTAATTACTGAATCAGACATAGTTTGCATTATTCGCGGGAAAATGAAAACATTATTTTCGAGAATGTTTGTTATTGTTCTTATGGAAAAACATTCGGGACCAGAAAAATCATGCATTATAGACGGGAAAACTCTTTAAACGGGAAACTTATAAGCGGGTTCTACTGTATCATAAACAATGTAGCATTGTCTAGCAACTGTTAAGACGTAATCATGCTTTTCTCCTTACACGCCTTGCACGTGGCGATGCGATGACCTTGCAAGCGGCAGTCTTCCTACCCCAACAACATAAAAGGAGTGGTATGCTGCTAGCATATCGCCGCCACCATTCCCCTCCCCATCATCTACACTTTTTACAGCTTACTTACCCTCTTTTCTTGGCCAAGACTAGCTCTACTCCTATTCGTACTTCTTCCCCCTGTTATACCCTCTGCCATATCCCTCACAACACCCACCCGATCATTTTCTCTAGCTCCGGCCAATACGAGTGTTGCAGTGCGACGCAGACTAACAAAGGCTGGCTCGCGCGTGGCAAGTGGGTAAATATCACTTGCAATACGACGTGTTTAAACATTTAAAAAATACGAGTTTACAAATGTTGATATTGCTATAGCGAAAGGCCTCATTGACAGATTTGCGTTATAAACAAAATAATTACATTTCAAATGATAGGGAAAATGAAGGTGCATTTAAAAACTATCCCAATAGTGGACGTGACACTATACGCCATACTCGTTATAAGACGGTTCCACTGTACCTACCATTCATATTCAATGATTCATTGCTTGGAGGCATCTGTCTACTACTCGGCATATAAAAATGAATGAAAATGGCACTGGTGTACCATTTCCTTGAAATTTGGTTAGATCACTAAAAAGTAGATTTCCCTTGTATAAAATGGATCCTGTAAATGTTCTTAGCACATTCACAGATCCTAAGTAAAAACTTGTAGTCTTTAACGAAAATGAAAAAAAAAAAAAAAAAACCATGGAATAAATTTAGTTAAAAGTGAAATATCAAGCTTATTCAATGGCAATGAAAACTTGTGCATTCAAAATGTGTTCCCTCAGTCAACAGAACCAACAACCTCTCTAGCAGTGTCACTGTGGGATGAGCTAGATAAGTCGTCCCTGACATCACAAATGAGACACCACAAATGAAAAATAAAAGGAAATTCTAGAATTTGTGTCGGCAGCAGAATCACCAAGGACTACCAATCCACTTGAATGGTGGGAGAAGAACAGACATCATAATTCACATGTGGCTGTGGTTGCTCGACACTGTTTACCTGTGCCTTCAACACAAGTGGCGAGTGAAAGAGTGTTCACCACTGCAGGAAACATAGTGACGGATCGTCTGGAAGTGCTTTTGCCACAGCACGTTGATCAACTCACTTTCCTCCATAATAATTTGAAATGATATCACAAAAATTCATCTAGTTCCAATCTGTGTAATTTTAAAATGAATATTAGTATACATTTTATTTTTAAGATATGGATGGCAAAAATTATCAAAACGTATTTTCGAATGTTTATTTGTACATTTGTCTTGCAAATTTTTTAAAAACTTTAAAATGTCATACACATTAACCAAGTAAGTAAATTTTTTATGAAAGGAGATGGCAATCAGTGTGCTAAATTATGTCATTACTCTTTTGCAATTTATTACAATTTTACAATAATATATATGTAAAGTATAAGATTTAAATACCTCAAAAGATAACAAAAATATAATGCAGATTTTCTGTCTCAAAAAATTCTTATAGCTTTGCCTTTCTTTTCTTAATTTTATGTTTTAAGTTTATCAACTACAGAATTTGCTATTACTTCCTGTGACATATTGCACCCACCCACACAGGAAACCAGATGTTGATGTCTGGCTGGAGATCAAGTCTGCATGCATGCCTTGCTTGTCAGCAAGCATCAATTTTGTTTTCTTGAAAAACTACCCATAAAGTTTACAACATAATTCAGTTTTGACTGAGATTATATTCAAACTAACGGCTGCGTGTTTGTTTAGAATTGTAAAAGATTGAAAAAGACTTGGTAAGTAATGACAAAAATTGTCGCAAATAAGTCAGTTGTGGTAATTTTAACCAAGGGATTGAGCATGGCTCGGCCGATGAAGGAACACCGAATCAAAATATTAATATAGATAAAAATTCAATTTTGCTCAATTTCAAAAATTTAAGTTTTTAAATTAAAGTGATTATTTAATTACACAGGCAAACAAAAAAATATTTTGTGAAAACGTTTTTAATAAATGCAATTGAATCTCATGTATTTTTGGGTGCTGAAATCGAATCTGGCATCAGGTTTTTTGTATCACCCACAGTTGTCTCACAATATGCATTTGTATTTAAAAATATAATGTATGCGATTAATAAAAATGCAACCATAAAAAAATAAAACTAGTCTACAAATGACAATAAAAATTTGTTGGAGAGTGCCATATTTTGCATCGGCCCAACAATTTGACTGTAAAAATTTAAAGACTCTGTAAATTATGAAATCTAGTTAAATTTATTTATGTTCCTGTTACATAATTTGTAGGTTATAACACCATAAAAAGATTCCACATAATAATTTGATATTTATTCATGTTTTCGGCCATAAAAGCCAGTTGTGTTTAAATAACATATTCATTATTGTATATTTATGTTTTCTGCAACATTCCTACTGTTTGCGAAACGCTCAGATGCGCAGGACGAATCGTTCGTGTTTACGTAGCATATTGTTGGAATTTTATGTTTGGCAGACATACGCTCGTTACATTTGTATTGTAATATTGCCACATCCAACGTTTTACCAAATATAAAATTCTCCTTTGGTAACTCAAAATTGCGGTATCAAAAACTTAAACATCAAGTTTAAAGCAATACGTTTGCAAATACCCAAAGAAAACGCTATTATAAATTTTTTTTTTAACATCTTATTCAATACTATAAATGTTGTTCCAACTAGAGATTGATTCGACCCACGTTTGTTCGAATGATCAATTGCACATTGATCACTCGAACAAACGTTTTTATTACTTCACATGTGAATCTTACACAGTTATTTTATGATTTCGTGCCTTGCGAAAAACAAGTGCCTCTATGAATAATATTATGTATTTTTCTAACAAACTATCTCGTCAACGTCTGCATCTTTAAATGATTTACAACCCTTTCTTATGCAAATTTGTAACAGGAATTTGTGTTAAAATATGCAGTTCTGAGGAATAATTTAAACCATAACGCATCTACCTTATAACAACTCGTTTTGTGAATAAATATCATTGTCGTCTTTTCTAGCAAACATTTAACCAACTGTCCCGTCAGCGGCCCAGTTTTAGGCTAATTTTGCAGTTAATCAGCATTCATATCTACATTTCCGAGGAATCCTTTTACGGGAACACGCCTAACTTTTAAATATTTACATTTCATTAATAAATAATGTGTTGTTTTCTTTTTAACAGTAAAACACACTCATCGGTTGCCGAATGGACGACCTAACAACATTAACATACAAGCTCAAATTTTTTGAGCCTGAAAAATATTTCACGCCAAGCTCACGCTGCAAGCAGGTATTCGGATGGAGCTTGATTTTTCGAATACTCGCAGATGTCTAGTACTTGGACAGAATCGGGTTTGGAATCTAAACATATAGAATACAGGAATCAGCCCATCACTAGTAGATAGTGATACTACTTGCTCCTGTTGCTATGCGCACAGATATGGATTTCAAAAGATGTGGGTAGTGGGAGGGAGAGGCGCATCACGTATCACTCAAGGACTACCATACAAGGGGCAGGGGCTGGCGGAGCTCCTACCTTACGCAGATCGTAGTTTT
>NQII01000254.1:93274-158586 GCA_002778355.1 Clitarchus hookeri
ACAGCAACATTGTAACACATAGGTATATTTTATAACCGTGGTCTTGTGAAAGTATTTTCAATTCATTTTCCTTATTACACTGTTTCTATTGCCCCCCTCCAATCCATTAATGTTGAGGGCTTTTTCAATAGTTCCTGGAATCACTTCTTAAAATCATTGTGTTCATAAAAAAGAGTTCTAACATAATTCAATTAAGTATAATATACTTCTCCTCAGCCTAACAAGATTAAAAACACCCCCATAAAATACAACCACATTTTAATATCTTGTTATTTCTGTAATTTCCAGATTCAAAAAATTAAACATGCTTCCTTTTACACTAAATTATACATGCACACATCAAAAGAACATTGTATAGTTGATGGTGATGGTGAAGCTAACCTTGGAACGCACAAAGGCATTAATGTCGAGCAAGTGGTCCTGCAGCTTGCAAAGGAACTCATCTCGTGTTTCCTTCGCTTCTTCAGTAAGGTTCTCCGAGCTCAGCTGATTCAACACTATGTCACTCATCACAGTGAGCACACAGTTGCGCATCGGGTATGGCTGCACAAACAATACTGACGTCACAGTAGAAGAATCAAAAAAAATCAGAAATGGTTAGCAAATGTTAAAAACATTTTAAATACATACAGTTCTTCTATGACATTTTCTACAACAAAAGTTGTAAATAATGGTAAAGACAGTGGTGAAAAACTGTGTCAGAACATTCCTAAATGCAGTGTTGTATTTCATAACTTTCAGGATGGGAGATTTGGTTTTCATAATGATAGCTTTATCTGTTTCTTAACTACAGTACATGTGAAACAATCGTATAGTGGTTTGATCGCAAAAAAAAAGGCCACAAAAAATTAGACAGCCCAATTAAAAAAAAGAAAGCAAGTGACACGAATACATGTTGTAATAAAATACTTGTGCACAGCACTACATGTCTTGGATTAAGATTTTACAGTTTAATATTGGTTCAAAACAGTGTTCAATAAACCATTCTATTCTCAACTGTGAAAATTTAACTTACCATATTCATCAAAATATATAAACACACACTGGTACAATTTAAACTTTTAAAATATAGGGGTTGTCTTCTTTAAGCACACAAAACATTTGAGGACAATATTTTTGTTTGAGTAGTTGAGAAGGGGCAAGGTTTTTTTTCTATGAACTCTAGCCATTTATTTGTAAACAGATGTAAGCGAGTCATGAGTAGCGCGATAGAAAATCCGCGATGTTCGCCTTTATCCAGGTCTGATTAATATTGTAAAACGTACAACACCATATAACTTTTGAGGCTAAATAAAGCAATAACCTGATTTCATTGTCTATTAGACTATTACCGATACTAATGTATCGGCCCGATACCATTCCCGATACAGATACATTAAAAAAAGGTTAAGTATCGGCCGATACTTGGTATCGTATCGGAACAACTCCATGTATTACAAATACTTACATCTTACTGACACTGTAGAAGCGGTAATCCTGGGCCCCAAAAAATATTTTATCCAAAATTGTTGAGAAAAATATATTTCTAAAAGTGTTTTGATATATTGATATTTTCAGCGTAGTAAACAAGAACATTGAAGTATATCTGGTGAATTACTAAAGAGGAACCAGACTGTTATTTAACTGAAAAATATTATTTATAACATTATAATATTTGTTTAATTGGTTTCGTTATTGTTAGAAAACTTGGCACCTGTTCAGAAGTGAAATATCATTTTAAGTACTATTATATTTTGCATATTAACTTTATTAAATATTCATTCAGAATCATTCAGTGATTTATTTATGTTTTCAATCAAGACTACAAAAAAATCTTTTACTCTGTCACAGTTTGTAGCGAAGTAACCCCTTCATATTAAATACGATAGTTCAATTTCAATAAAACCATGTGATTCAACTGTAAAATATTAAGGAAATGTGTGACAGTGCCCTGTAGGGGAATAATAAAGATTATATGGTTCACTATTGTATATTATCAAATTTTGCTGTGATCACAAATCAGCATTTCAACATGAACATTGTTCATTACAAAATACTTATCTATATTAGCATAACATAACTATTTGTACAAACATTAATAATCTGATAGAAAAAATATAAAATTTGTTATATTGGGTTTGAAAAAACTTTGAAATTCGGGAATAATCTCAGATTTGATTCAATATTTAAAATGCTGATTAGCAGACCTCTATATTTTTCTGCGCTATTGGAAATGAACTTCGTGTTCGCTTGAAGTAACACGGCACACGATGTTTCCTCTTTTTGTCTGTTTATTGAATTAAAATAATATTTCAATAACACATTGTCTGATTTTTCCTCAAAAAGCTACTGGAAATGAACTTCGCACTTGTTAAAGTGACTGCGCCTGAAGGTTACATTTTTTTTAGGACAAGGTGAGTTCGTATAAGTCCTCTGGGGTATATACAATTCGTAAGACATCTGCCTACTAAAATATATCAATATTTCCTTTAAAACATGTTATATTTGCAATTAGAGACAATTAAAGACAAAAATGCTATTTTAATGCAATTATTGGGGTTTTGGTGGGTTAATATGTAATGATGCAATATTCATAATTTTTCGGGACACAGGTGTAAAATTCTTTCGTGTGTATGAAGCTTTGGAAAGCGTCGTAATATTTTTATCGGGTTCAAGTTCAAAGCCGTGGTGGCTCGTTTCCCGTGTTAGTTTATCCGGCAGACGTGTGCTTTTGTAGGTTATGGGGCGGACGTCTGCTGTTTACGTTTTATCAGGAGGACGGTTACAGTTTTGTTTCGAACTTTGGTTTTTTGGGGAAGCGTCAGCATTAATTAGATTAGTTCGTTTCTGTGGATCAGGCAACGTCAACAAGTTTTAGTTCCTTCGGCGCAGTTTTAATGCGTCAACAAATTTTTTTCGAAACGAGAGGTTAGTTTATCTGGATGTTGAATGCGTCGACAGTTTTAGTTCCTCCAGCGCATTTTCAGGCAATGTCAACAAGTTTTTGTTGTACGAGAGGTTAGTTTCTGTTGACGGCGCAGGATTAGTTTGTGCAGTCAGTTACGATAACGTTGTGGAGAGTGTGCGTGGCCAGGCCGTTATCTCAGGAGAGGGGGGTGATAGGCAGCACAAAAAGAGGCGTCTGTCTGTCGCCCTCAAAGCAGTCTTATTCAAGTCAGTCGTCGGAAGAAGGTACTTCGGGGCAGTCGCCCGTGAGGGCAGGTCAGAACAGTAGTCGTCGTAGTACAATGATAGTCTAGGTCGCGTCGTGTGTGCGAATAACCCCCACATCGGCCACTAGACTATATTATTTTATTTCTCTGCCGGTGTGGGAGGTAGCCGCATATGATATTTATTTTTATGCAAGTTTTGAGACAATAACCTGTAAACTACTGTGGCGCTGTGTCGGTACTTTTATATTTTTCTCAAGAGAGGTTCGTACTCTGCATACTAAATCTCCGTCTGTGAACTGTGTGGCTGAATGTTAAATAAATAAATAAATATATATATCAAACTANCTGGAACTTCTTTCTTAAGTAACTAGCGTTCAATTAACTGAGTCTCGTGTTTCTACCTCTGAGCAAGCCGTGGCATTATTATAAATAACGAGTGTAACAAGTGCCGAACGTTAACAAGATGGCGCCTAACTATGCGGCAGCAATATTCTAAATAACGAACGCACTGCCCGAAATATTACAAATATCAGACGGAAACGATTTTGCGAGGTCATTCTCAGGCACAGGCCCCACAAAATAGAGGTTCCACTGTATTATCTTTAAACATGGTATATTTCCAGTCAAACAAGAGATGCTGCATAATTAAAGTCTCCTCACAACATAAACAGCGTAACTTACCATTTTTTATGTTATACAGTCTAACCCAGAGGTAACAAATATGTAGGTAACAAAAACAGCAATCTACGTAACTGTTTTCCGGAACCATCAAAAAGTTCCAAAAATTTATGAAAAGAATAAAATATTGTTGCTAAATTGTAACAAATTGCAATGAAACCCTAATAAAAATACATTCACTGGCCCAAGGCAATAATATGCAAGAATTTTTCAGTAGGTACCTGTAAACCATCTGCCAAAAAAAAAAAAAAGTTAAAATGTCTTTCAAAAAACTACGGCGGCGATGATTTGGGCTGAGCACGCACGCATGCCTAGCAAGTTAGACTTTGTGTGACACATGATATCACGAAGGGTTCCTTTGTTCTTCATCCCCCCCCTCCACCCACCAAACCACTACATCTCTCTAAATCCTTCCTCACTTCACGACTCGTTCCTCGCCGTGGCCAATCAACCCCTTAGCTCCTAGCTACCCACCAACCACGCACGAATAGCAAAAGTGGTAACCAATAACAGTGCTGGTTACAGATATTCCCTTTCCTTCCCATGAGGCACGCCATGTCCGCTAGTGTTGACGACCTGCTTACGCTATTTTTTATTGGAATACAATTTTATTTATGGTTTTGGATTTCAGTTTTGAGCTTTTTATTAATGACTCCTTTACGTTGTTTTGGCTTTGACTTTCGATACAACACAGTCAACCATAAACTGCATGCCAGCAGCGCCCGTCTCTGCTGCAACCCACCTTGCTTCTCTGTCGCACAAGTCGCAGTTACCCTTGAAAAGTACGTCACGTCCTTCGCACCAACCGTGTGACATTATGTATGCCGCTACAGGCCGTCAGTGTGTTGGATAAATGAAGGAATGATTGTGGTGCAGCATTCAAACAATTGTTTGTTTGTTTATTTATTTCATTTTAGTGAGAAAACTGGCCTTCGCACTGGCTAAAAATGTATACTGGAAAATAATATATCCATGTGCCACNGTTGCATGTGCCACAATGTTTACATATTTTTGGCAGTAAGAGGAGGTCCACAGCCTTGTATGATGTAAAAAGTACTTCTATTTGGAAGACTTCTGAAAAAATAAATTTGTGTTTCGTAAATAAATATACTAATTTTTGCACAAAGTTTGAACTTTTTTCTTGTTAACGTGAGGTCAAATTGAATTTTTATTTTGCCAATGTTAGGTCTTTTATGGTCTTGTGGTAATATATTTTTATCCAGAATACTTCTTCCTATTGAAATAAATTAAAATTTTGTTAATAAAGTGTCAAAATTTTTTACAAGGACTTCGGAAATGGATTTTGCACTGGTTGAAAATTAGCAATGCATAATGTTTAAACTTTATTCTAGTCAACTACAGATCCTTTATGGTATTGTGGGGTACTACTTCATTTGTAGAACTTCTACATAGTGAATTATGTTGGTATTTAATTTAAATAACAGTGTTATTTTGCACCATTGATGACAAAACACTGTCTTAATGTGAAAAAAAAAAAGTTTTCGTAACAACTTCCTGTGAGTTGTAAAATTAATAAATTTGGATTTAACAAAACAGCAAAATAGAGTAAAGGTTTTCAGTTTTGGTAATCGGGTTCTACTGTATGCACTAAAAGTAAAAAAAAATTTTTTGTACAGTAACATAATTTGGATTTACTTTTTATTGTGATGAGGGTGGTTATGTAAAGATTTGAGTAAACACAAAAGAAAAAAAATTTAATTTTCATTGCATTGTTGTTATTTAAATAATAATTTAATTTTTTTTTTACTTCACTTTCATAGCAATGTTTAAATGTGGATGAGCGCAAAAAATTTGCACTAATTTCAGGCACTTTAAAAAAAATTATATACACTGCTTGAATCAAGAAGATGTCTCGATTTGCCATGCCATTAAGCATAGAATAGCTACATATGACAGGACTTTCTTATAACAGTGGGCTAACAACTACTTGTGTATTGACTTGGCATCATAAATTGAGTCATGACAAGAGTTGGATGAATAACAGATCACAGAAGAGCAGATCCATTTAGAAGCAGCAATGTGAGATGCAGGAGAGCCACGAAACAGGACGGGGGGAAAAAAGTGATAAACGTACGTACCTCATCATCAAGGTAGGGGGTGAGCAGGTCCATGGCGGGCAGCAGGAGGTCCGGAAGGGCCTGCCCCAGCTCCACCACAAACTGGGAGTAGGCACGCACTCCAGCCAGGTCCTGCAGCATGGCATCCGGCTGCCAGTCAGCAATCTCCCGCACCAGCTCCTTCACCAGGCTGCGGCCAGAGTACTCGTCCACCATCAGTCGCACCCCATGAGCAAGTGGCACCACCAGGTGCTCGTACACCTTCAGCAGCTGCAACAAACACACCCACCCATGTTACCACTGGTTAATGTCAGCCACTTCAGGGGTAGTATCAGAGCCGCTACCCACATCTCCATTCCTTTTATTAATAATACCATAAATATAGATTCTCAGCTGGTCAAATTCAACAAATTTAATGCAATAGCTAATGTTCCCANAGTCAAATTCAACAAATTTAATGCAGTAGCTAATGTTCCCAACTACAAGAATAGATATGTCAGAGCAGCAATGAAAATATTAAAACATCCTCATAACATCGACNGGTCAAATTCAACAAATTTAATGCAATAGCTAATGTTCCCAACTACAAGATTAGATATGTCAGAGCAGCAATGAAAATATTAAAACATCCTCATAACATCGACAGGGAAGATGAATTAAATTAAGCAAAATCTTGACTCCACTTTTCAAAAACTGCCAAATCGAGCTGAAACAGAAGACGGAGGCAAGCTTGCACCTGATTGGCCAACCGGCCTGGCTAACCAGGAGGAAAGCAGCCTCGAATTAACCAACATCTCCAGCCAATCAGGAGCATCTCTGCTCAGACAAGTATATAAAAAGTCAGGATAGTTCCACAGTGCTTCAGTAGTTAAACAGTCTACTGCTGCTGCTCTACCCTGAAGATGGAGACTGCAATGTCATCAGAAATATCAGGAAAAGTGACTGTCACTAGGGTACAACCCAGAAGCCGAAATCTGAAAACAGCGGCCGAAAAAACCTTCACGGGCCTGTTCCAAATAAGTATGGTCCAATACTTATGAAATATTTCTGCACACTTGTAAATGACTTAGCCATACTTATTAGTTACAAGTGAATTTTTCGTAAATTAAAAGTACTCTGTTTGAAAAAAAAATAGTAATAGTGATTTATTTGTAACTTTTATAGATTTCCTTACAAGTGGAGGATAACCAGTAAATAAATGTATTAGTGGTATTCTTTTGTGGTTAACACAAGTTATAATTGGGAAAAATGTGTTCTTGCGAAAGTGAAGATGAACATTTCCGACATGCTCATAGGTTCAGAGAACGGATAAATTTTGCTTTCAATTCACCTGTAGAATATAATGAACGTTTCAGGTTAAGTCAGATTGCTCTTGAGCAACTGTTACAAGACATTGGTTTTAGGTTAGAACATTTAACAAACCAAAAACATGCTATTTCGGTTAAACAGCAAATAATGATTGCATTACATTGGATAGGAAATGGTGGACAATACTGCGATGCCAGCACCGTTGTGCCTTATGTCTTCGATATTTCAACTCTCAGAGATGGCTTTCTCTATGCTCAGCTCGGCTCCCCTCCCGTTTGCTCTCCTGACTACCCTCATTGAGTATCATCATTTTTTTGGTAAAGTGGGCAAGTTAATAGAAGTTGTTGCACACACTGTGCCAGCCTTATTCTTATTCTACGCCTAGCCTACGACTATTCCTAGTCGTGTTGACGCCTGCTGAAGCTGCAAGAAGATTTTCAATGTGTCATAAATTGTCAATTTACCCGTCCTTGGGGTGTGGGTGTATATGAGGCAATTATAATTTGTTTCGTTGGGTGTGCAGCCGTAATGCGGAGGAGCATGAAATGGTGAGTTGTGGACACAGCTTTGTCTTTTGGGTCAGTTTGAGTGTTTTTAATAAATGTGTGGCGTAGCTTTGTGTAGTGTTGGGTATGCAGTGAGTTAGTCTTTTTCTAGATTGCAGTTTTGGTTGCTTGCCTACATTTGGTTATGCTTCAACTCAATTCTAACTTTGCTGCCTGCTTCAGTTTGTTTTAACGAGTAGTGTTTAGTGTTATCTGCTGCCCAAGTTTACCTTAAAGTCTAAGAGTTTTTGCTGCGTGTCCACGATTCACGCATTGGGCGTAAATAAGTAACCTTTTAAATGTGGTTGTACTTTTTTCTTTTAATCGATTGGAGCTTTTATGGATCTTTGGACTGCCTCCATCAATGTTCCATTTTAATATAATTTTTTTTACAGTTTTTTAATATGTATTTTTAATAATGGAGGCCTTACTTTGCTTCTTAGGCTGCCCTCCTTTGGTTAAATGCTCCATTAATAATCTCTAGTCAACTTTATTGGTATTTGAACTATTTTAAATTATTGTCTATACACACACCGACTGAAAAAATTGTACAGGATGATGTAAACTATAAGGATCGAAAGAGGGACTGTCTACTAAACTAGTAATAATAATAATAATAATAATAACAACAACAACAGTAATAATAATAATAATGTAAATAAAAATAAAAATTATAAAAAAAAACTATTTGCTAGAAAATGGTTTTTGCAGAGGCTTTTGGGTATCGAAGATAGATTAGGAATTTTCATTAGGGACTTGGTAATCTGTGTACCCCTTAGTTTAAAAAAAGTTATAACATGTTATGAGACAAAAATTTTAAGTTAATTTGTGGAATCCCAAATTACCAACAGAGGGGCAAATGTTACGTCATAAATTTTAAATATTTAAAATTTTTTCAGTTTTTCTAATTATAATTGACGTTTTACCATCATCTGTTTCTCTTTTTAATTTGTTGGATTTCGCCTTTTTATTAAACTACCGTACATTAGGCAAGAAGTTTGTTTTAATTTTGAGTCAGGTCATAAGAATTTTTTTGTTTTGTTTTGACAGTGTAGCATTGGAATTTAGGCAGTGTTTTTGGATTTTATTTGGTTTTGTTAGTTTTTCTAAATTTTATGAGTAGATTTTATGACCAAATGGCTGAAGTCTAGATTTGTTTGGTTTGTCGAAGTCAGCTACAGGCTTTTCTGAGCTGGACTTCCATCCAGCCTGTCAAAGCTGCGGTTGTATGTGCACGAGGGCTTGAGCTGACCAGATGTGTTAGCCCACAAGGCGGCTGCGGTATAGCATGGGAACGCACTGAGCTTAGCTGAACCGCTTGACTGTAGTACGTAAGCTTGAAGGCATTCCAAGGGGTGAGAAGTGGTAAAGTAGGCAGCCATAGGAACTGGTGGAAGCGAGAGCGCACGCGAGGGTGCTGATGACTGCCTAGCAATAGGCCAGGTAGGGTATGAGTGAAGAGTGAAGAGATTTGGGCGACACTATTAACATTGAGGTCTTACGAGCTAATGAGGGTGAAGCAAGGTGAGTACGGAACAGCGCTGGTGAGGAAAGGGCGGGGGAAATGAGAGATCCCTGAGAAAATCCACCGACCAGCTGCATCATCCGGCATGTTTCGCACATGCGAAAATCCTGGAATAACTCCACCGTGAATCAAATCTTGTTCATCTAGGTTCGAGGCAAGTAGCTTAACCACTACACCACCATGGCCCCAACAGGTAGAGTATGGAATCTGATGAAGAGTGAGCGTGGTTTAGCAAGAGTGATGCGGTTAGTGCACCAGGCAGGGGAATTCTATTATGGTGTTAGTGAATGGCAGATTGGAGACTGTGCGTAGAGGTTCATAGGCCTAGAGGATCCCTGGAAGGTAGCACCATGATGTACACTCCAGTTGTAATCTTCTGTTGTTGATTTGTAAGGTTTAGGCATGTAGTTGCTCAGGCCAGAGCATTATGCGGTAAAATGTTTGGATAAATAAATAATTAAATTTAGATGTTATGATGTTTAGGCGAATAAAGTTATTAAAGGTACAGTTCAATAATAAGTCAGTAGCCTATACGAGTGTGAATATGATGTATTTTGTCAGGACGAATAATGTATTTATGGGTAAATATACTATTTGAGGCAAGGATGTTTCAGTAACAAATTAATTTCTAATAGATCTTAATTTATGTGAACTGAGTGGTGTTGAGGCAAAATCCATCGTTAAAAACGTTCTTAGGAATTTTTTTATTTAAAAGTAGATAGCTGGATCTTTAAAGTTGTAAGCCGCAAGAGTCATTGGTAGTTAACTGTTATCCAACATAAAAGTATTGTTTCGGTTATCAATTGAGTTGACAGTAAAGTTACGATTTACTTATTCTCTGTTTTCAGAAGCTTGTAAGATAAGTGATTCTTATATTGAAAACAAAAGCAAAAAGTACCATGAAACAAAAATGGTAGTTCATTATTTTGTAGCTACAAAACAAGACCTTGAGTTATGTTTATATATATATTTATTTTAACCTTAAAGAGTAGTTTGCAGTATAGAAATCGAGACTTTTCTATCGTTTGACTGCTCACTAACACACTAATATTTTATTATTTTAAATTTAAATAACCTGCAGTTATTCTTGGCCAAAAGTGAACCGTTAAATTTTCTTTCTACACCTGATTGTGTGTACCTCACAAAATAAATTCCTTTTTTTATTTTTATTTTTGATAGTTTATGTTTGTTATTGCTTTACAATAAGATCTGAGAAACGATCAAAGTTTAGATTTGTTGAATCTCTGGGCGCTTGTTAACTCTTTCGCTGAAGGAATTTTTTTTTATAATTTTTACCAAAAACTGTAAAAAAACTTTTTTTAAATTTTTTTAACATATAATTTATTATTATTAACTTATTTCTAACACAGAAACTATTTATAAAGTATATACAGGTTATTACATGTGCAGATTTGTATTTACAGGTTATTAGATGTGCAGACTTTCATGTAGATTTATTGATATGGTACTCCTCAAAGCAAGGCACAGGACAGAGTGGAGGATGATTGGGGCAATTCTTGCACATGTAGATGGTTTGCTTCCGTTTACAGTTTCCTCTTCCTTTTTGATTGCATTGGTTAGGCATTATGGAGCAAACAATACAATTTGGCTTGTGGTTTTTGTCACTTTGTAGTCCAATAATATGGCGTTCATTCAGTCTGGTAAGTGGGACAACATCAGCACAAATACAGCAATTCTTTTTTGGCGCTGGTCGAGAATATTCTTCCAGAAGACCTTCAACGACGCAGTTCCTGTATTGTATTGCAGACATTGTAGTATCTCGCGACATATTGAAGGCAATTTTCCCATTCACGAGTGCTGCTTCAACCATGAAATGCCACAATACATGATACCACTTCCTGTTTTTGTGATAGTAACAGTATGATGATGACAGTTGATCAAAACGATCTACACCATTCATGTTCCTGTTATACTCAAATACCATTTTTGGTTTAGGAACAATTCTGTACCCATTATCAGTTTGTTTAGCTCTTGTTCTCACTTAAGTCAACTCATTGCCATGCACAGTTGACCACAGAGTAACTCCTCCAGTATCTTGCCATGAGCACACAATCATCCCCTCTGCTTTGTTCAGCCAAAATTTTGGCTTGTCACCTATCATTTTGCCAACTACTGGTTTACACTCAATTGGCATGCCATGCCTGTTTGTTCGAACTGTCCCGCAAGCTCCTATGTCAATTTCTCTGAGGAACTGAAACAGTGACGGACTAGAAAAGAAATTGTCACAATAGAGAATTCGCTGTGTGTGTTCAAATCCCAAAAGAAGTTTTTGAACCACTCGCTCACCTAACCCCGGGCTATCAACATTTACTTGTAGCCCGCCTTTTCCGACACAAACATCGAACCTCAACAAGAAACCTGTTTCACTGTCGCACAGTGACCATAGCTTCACACACCACTTTGTAGTTTGTAGAAGGTTTTGATGGCATGTATTGTTTGAACCATAGACGTCCTTAGAAGCAAAACATGGTTTCATCAACAGATAAGCTACAACCTGGTTCAAATTCATGTAAGTAAGTGTCTTTCACTATGTCTATGATTGGGCAAATTTTGAAGGGAGGGTCATAATCCTGATGCACTTTTGGAAATTGCTTTTTGTTGTCAGCAAAGTGCAGAAATCACTTGAGAATCTGGTATATGTCACGAGACATAATGTTTGAATAATTTGTGGTAGCATTTATTCAGGATCTTTCACAGAAATACTGTTATATTGATGTTTTGTGACACAAACCCATACCAATTTCTACAGTTGCCATTGCCTGTATGTCCTCATGAGTACACTCATTCCACTGATGGTACCTTGAACGAGGTGATAATTTTTCTGTTGTCATATTTTCATAAAACTGGGATGCATATACAATAGTTTGGTCTGCTACTGTAGCAAAAATAGACCTGGGAAAAAATTTGTAAAAACAGTCTACTGTTGTGCCACTTGAGGTTATGTTTTTTAGTGACGAATGTAATGGAGATTTGTTACACCAGTCAAGTAAAATATTTATATTTTCACTGTCCGTGTTCAACCAGTCATTACTATTTACACATATAGTTTCAGTTTTCTTCCCTTTCAAAAACTGTTGCCCAGGATCGTCACTCACTGTGTCACAGTCACTATCACTCACAATTTCTGACACCACACTACAAGTTATCTCATCTTCTGTATTGCAAAAAAAAAAAAACTTTGTTTTCAAATTCACTTACTTCCAAATCTGAATCTAAATCAGCAAACAAAATATTGTGACATTCTTTTTGCGACAATCCTTTCCTACTACCCGATGCCATTGTTGGCGAGAATAACACCAAAGATAATACACTCGCAGTATGTAAATACTGTCTTTTTATAGTCAAAGATAGTTGCATAACATCGAGGTATCAATTTTATAGATAGCAACACTTATTAGAATACAATTACATGCCGAACGCACACCGCAACTTAATCCACCCAATTCTACTAGTCACATGCCGCAAGTAAGTGATAATTCTTGGCATTAGAGAATAGTCAAACATCACAGTTAAAGAGTTATACATGCTTGGAAAGGAGAGATTTGGGTGGCTCTTAGAATTGAGGTCTTGAGAGCCGATGAGGGTGAAGTGAAGTGAGTATGGAGCAGCACCGGAATGCAAGGGCAGGGGAAACAGGAGATCGTGAGAAATCATGCAAACCAGCGGCTCCATCCTGCATAATTCCCACATGCAAAAATCCAGGAGCAACCCCACCGGGAAACTAACCCGATTCACCTAGATGGGAGGCGGGTAATCTAACCACTACACCACCGTGGACCCAAACATGCCCAGTGTTGGATGCCCCTATGACCCCTTTTATTTTATTATTAAAGGAGTCCTCTTCTTTCTTACCTCCGTTCCTGCCTTTATTTGCTCCCCTGCCTTTCCCATGCAACTCACCCCCCTTCTTTTGTCCTTTCCCAAATCCTATAGTCACAGTATATACAGTTCTGGGATATGCTGTTATTCAGAAAGACATCTGTCTGTTGAAATAACTTAAGATTACATTTTAAAACCTGTTGTTATTAAACCACAGACAGTTAAAAACAGACTTAACATGAAAAATGCACATTTAACACCATTTTTGGGTGTTTGGGGGGATTAAAATCAGTCTGCAATGATTTCACATTGACAGTAAATTTACACTGCCATTCTCAGGAACCCTGAGGCCTAATAAAATAGGAGTCTGACTGTACCATAATTTCAGCCAAACATTTCTGGGGCAACATTATTTGAAGCTGTCCAGTTTAAAGTGCAAACCTCCTCTTAAGAAGAGCAAATTACAATAGATTCTGAACTTTGCTAGTGCCATCATTTCAGCCAGAAGAAAAAAAAAAAAATAAAAAAAAAAAGTATCATTTTAACAAAATAAAAATAAAAAAAACTTTCAGGGGTTTTGGGAGCGCTGCAATCAGCACACCAAAATAAAACCCAAAATGATTACTCAGGTTCATTTCCTACTGATCCCAGGCCTGATACTCTATGCAGGAAATGAACAAGAAGCTGCCAATGCAGCCAACAATTTTATTTGGGTATAACAATTTTCCCCATCAATATATTTCAACAAGTCATGATTCAAGGATGACTGGCCACTAATGGTCACGTCTTTAGTGTTATCTTCATCCTACTGTGCAACCCTATACTGGACAAAAGTAGTTAACTGACAAAAATTTACAAGTTGCTTTGGTACTTGCCTGCATTGACTTGATGATGAAGCTACGGGCATGGCGGTAACGCTTCACTAGCAAACCCAATACGTGCATAATGGACTCACGAGTGTCCTTCATGCGCGCAGAGGCAATATTTGCATCTTCCAGCAGCTTATAACAGCAGTTGGCGATGATACTGTAAAACACACATCATCCTCAAGTCAACCACTGTTTGAAATCCTCATAGCTATAGGCTGTTCATGGTAAAATGAGCACTTTCGAAAGCCCTGCTTAGGATATACTTATGAGCTTTCAGTATAGTCTTCCGCAATATGAAAATTAACATCACCATGGCTGACGATCACTTCATTCATGCCTTGGTCAAGTGAAACCGTGGTACTATTTTAAAAGAAAATATAGTATAAATTTATAAAATCTTACACTTATATGCTTTAAAAAACTGTAAACAAAATCATTCAAACATTTACCTAACACTATTAATTCAATGTTAAAATATGGAACTACGTATGTACTTAATCTCTGCCGTTATCAACTGTACTGGGCACATGCCACTCAGTGTGCTAGTTAAAATATATGCAGGTAGGGGCAGTGGCATTTTTCAAAGGTTGAGTTTAAAAGTGCCCGCTTTATCGTGAACAACCTTATTAGAACTACTTCATAAAAGCTTTGCAAAGAAATTTTAAGTAAGGATGTGAGATAATGATTGTTTACTGAAAGAAGAAATTTCCACAACACGCAACTCGAATATAGTTAGTAGTCTGCGAACATAGCATAAACTAAAAACCGGATACATAAATTTATTTATTCAATTTGAACACCATACTGATTGGATACACTGCAGAAACATGTAGGCTAAACAAAAATTTGTAATGAATGGAAAAAAAGAAAAAGTCATGAAATATAACATTGCTTTCTAAACCAAATAAAAGATAACTTAACAAAATATTAGCTATGTTACACTTCGAACACAGTCAATAACAATACTAACACTTATAATATACAATGCCATGTCTACTCTTTGCTAGCAGACATTAACAATTGTTTTAAAAAAAAATAGTACACATGCATAATATAAAATATACTAGTTCCATATGATGTTGCATTATCAAAATTTCCATTACTAGTCTGCTGAATATATGTTGTATATGTATTAATCACCAATCGTCTTACTTCATCGATTAGTGAAACTGATGACTTTCCACGTCCAAATGGCACAGTGTAAACAAAATACACAACATAGAAAAAACTATGCACAGACGGCCGGGCAAGAAATCAATACCAGTAGTAGGAAACAGTCGGTTCCAAAACAGGTGGTGCCTGGCGCAGGACGCATGAGTTGTGGGGCGTCGTAGCGGGAGAATCTCTTTATTTCCTGCTCTTGCATTCCTTCATGACAGCGGCCATTTTGTCAGCCAGTACATATGACCATATTGTTTCCTACTTCATGCTCTTGCATTCCCCCTAATCTCTACCCTACTTCACGCTCTTACATTCCATACCAGGAGGTTTTCTCAGAGTCTTCCCAAATCCCTGCCACGATGCCCTGAGTGGTCCCTACTTCAAGCTCTTGCATTTCATGCAAGGGGGTTTTCTCAGTCTTCCCAAATCCCTGCCATGATGCCCCGACTGGTCCCTACTTCATGGCCTTCTATTCCATGCTAGCGGTTTTTCTCAGAGTCCTCCCGAATCCCTGCCACGACTGGTCCCTATTACATGATCTTGCATTCCATGCTAGGTTTTCTCTGCATCTTCCCAAATCCCTCCCACGATGCCCAGACTGGTACCTACTTCATGCTCTTGGATTTCATGATATGGGGTTTTCTCCGAGTCTTCCCAACTTTGTGCCATATCTCTTGCGTGCAAAACGTACATAATTATCTTAGCGGTTATGTGATATATGTGCATGTCAAAATTGACACTGTGATGGAGCTCAAGTAGAAAACTGAAAACCTGTGTTTCACTAATTTACTTCATTTTCTGTATTACTGGAGAAAGCATCTACCTTCTACTGGCTGGTAAACTTGTGCAAAATCTTCCTTAGGTGAGAATAAAAATAATTTTAATTTGTTTTGCAACTTAGCATTGCATTTCTCTTTGAAACCATAGTCACTTAAAAAAACAGTGCATGTCACTCAGCCTTAAAAATTTTCAGCCTAAAATAGGCTAAATTAATTTTAGGCTGAGCAATTTTTATGCTAAGCAATCTTTCAACCTAGCAAGAGCAATTTTGGGCTGAATGAATTTTGTTTAGCATCTGTATATTTTCTGAGTCAGTTCTACTTTTAGGATAAGTGACTTTAGGCTGAGTGCTGACCCAGCTCTGCTGTTGTAAGAAGAGGAGAGTTGGACCAACATAGAAATTGTTGTAGTACATTTAACTTGCTAGAGGGCAGAACTCGTGCAATGTATTGATGATTTAGTGAAATACAAAGCACAGATGGTGCTACGAGGGCTATATTTCTGTCATTCAGTCATAGAATACTGTGGCTTCAGGACGGTCACCATGTTTATTGAATTCTAATACTACTTTTTACTGATATATGAATAAAATTATATTCTTTAGTGTAAATTTAATCATTTTTTATTAGTTTTATATCATACAATTGGAGTTAAATACAGTCAACTCTCAATTCTAAGACCCTTCACATTTCCAGGAAAACGGTCATTTTGAGAGGGTGGTTAATGGAAAATTGTTTTATGATTCCCCAAAGAAGGGTTATGTAGAGAGAGTTGCAATTGCAAGGGTCTTAGAATCGAGAGCTGACTGTACGTGCATGCTTTTGTATGTTTATTATCATAATTTTATTTACACACACAAACATACCTTTTTATAATTGATATCTGAAAAAAAAAAAAAAAAAAAAAAAGTACATTTGTATCACATTTAAATAAAAGTCACATTCGTAAAATTTATATTAGATTTCTTAATTTTGTTCTATACAACAAAATTTTCCTTCTAGGCAAGATCGCACAAGTGGCTTTTTCTTGGCGATATTAGTTCCAAGACACATGGCAACTGCACACACATTTTGCACAGTTTATACTAATTTTCTTAAACTTATAACACAACAGTGTCTCTTAAAAGAAGTAATACCTTTAATGCAAATCGAATTCAATGGTAACGTGCAAGAGTAAGATTGTTGATTTTGGTTTCAACATACTCTGGCAGACAAATAAGTTTACCAGCTTAAAATGTTAGAAGGATTATTGTAACAGTATGTTTCTCTATCTGCCATGGCAGTCAAGATGTACATACTGGATATGGAAACTTTTATTTTCTTCTGTAATTATTCATTAGTATCCTTTATTTCATTTTCAATTAGCAACTTTTAGGTATACATTTGAATGCTCTGTCTTTCAATCTAAACCCAAGTGAATTTATTACTTTTTTAATATTTTAACAATTAGTTTCAGTAAGGTGAGAGTATAATTGAAGTAACTAGTGTACAAATAAAATTTAAGTTATTTAATGTTTGTTTAGTACAAACGTCCATCAATGATTTTTGTTGCGGATAGCCAATTTAGAAATATAAGTGGTCGTATCACTAGCAACAGGCAGCTGTATCTGAAAATTGTGATACAAGAGATTCGGACGGCGCTTAGCAGATGAGGTATTTGCATCAGTTGAAAGTTGCAGAAAGTGACCAGGAGAANATACAAGAGATTCGGACGGCGCTTAGCAGATGAGGTATTTGCATCAGTTGAAAGTTGCAGAAAGTGACCAGGAGAAAACTTCATCCAGAACACCTGGGGAAATATTTTGCTTTCAGACACTTCCTTTTTGTTTGAAAACAGCACCATTAATTTTCCAGGAGTATATGGACAAAACCCTTGGAGGTTTAAAATGGGGTTCATGTTTGGTCTGCTTGAACATCATCTTGGTTGCAGGGCGTACTTTTGAACAGCATTCAGACAGGCTGGAGCAAGTACTGAAGAGGTTTGTAAAAGCTAATCTCACTCTAAAACTATCAGTGTGTTCTTTTGGGTAAGAGGAGACAGAAGAGCCAAGGCACTTAGTGAATAGTGAAAGAATCAGGCCCCACCCTAAAAAGATCAGAGCAGTAAGTGTGTTTCCGAGACCCNAAGGCACTTAGTGAATAGTGAAAGAATCAGGCCCCACCCTAAAAAGATCAGAGCAGTAAGTGTGTTTCCGAGACCCCTAGATGCAAGAGAGGTGCGTAGCTTCTTAGCTTAGGTATGGCCTCCTTGTACAGGAAATTCATTGAAAATTTTAGCCAAATTGCAAAACCTTTGTTTAGTCTTTTGAAAAAGAATCAGATTTTGGTCTGGGGTGAGGCCCAGAAAATTTTTTTTTCAGGCTCTAAAGTTGAAATTTACCTCATCCCTCACTTTAATTCACTTACAATAGAAATTCATACAGACGCTAGCATACAGGACATAGGGGCCATTTTAATGCAAAAACTAGAAGGAAAGCTACATCCAGTTGCATATATGAATCAAACGCTCACACCTGCAGAGCCCAGATATGCTATATCTCATTTAGAATGTCTTGCTTGAGAGTATGCTTTAGATCAGTTTTGACCTTACACTTATTTGAGACCATTTTCCGTGGTCACTGACCACCATAGTTTGTGCTACCTGAATAAATTAAAAATGAATGCTCATAGCAGTGGTAGGATAACTCATTGGGCATTAAGTATATTGGAGTACACTTTTGAAATAAAGTATACGAGTGGTAAAAGCCACACGCATGTAGGCATTTTAAGTAGAAATGCAGTGGATATCTTGGTACTAAGGAAAAAGCCTTGGAGCTGCTAGTGTTTTCACTACCAGGTTTTCAAATGTCAAAAGCTCAATGCACAGACCCCCCTNGGAAAAAGCCTTGGAGCTGCTAGTGTTTTCACTACCAGGTTTTCAAATGTCAAAAGCTCAATGCACAGACCCCCCCTTTGGCACCTTTAATTAAAGACATAGAAAAATACTGAAATGATTATTCAAAATTAATGCAGGTTAGCCAAGAATTTTTATTTAAAGGATAACATCATATGTAAGATAAACACTAGACCTGAAGATAGGCAAAAACTTTTGGTAATCCCCAGCAAGCTCAAAAAGGAAATTTGAAGTGAGTGCCATGACGACCCTTTAGTGGGTGGACATCCGGGCTTGGCCTGAACTTTAAATAAGATCAGGCAAAGATTTTATTGGAAAGGCATGTTTAAAGATGTAGAGGCCTACGTTCCCACATGCAGAGATTGCCGAACTAAGAAGGGTATTCATCAAAAACATGCTGGGTTGTTACAACCGATTCCCTCTGAGCCATTTGATAGGGCTGGCATAGATCTGTTAGGGCCATCTCCTAAAACTACTTAAAGAAACAAATAAGTGACAACCTGCATAGACTATGGCACCAGACTACAAGAGGTGGAGGAAGTTATAAGGGGTGAGCATTACACCAATGTATATAGGTACACATTTACATTTATGGTGCAAACTCGAGTTTAACTGAAAAATTTTATACTGAACTCAAGTTTCATACAACTTGACTCGACTCAAAGCTGTAAAAATTTAACTTGCCTATCACTACCTAAAGATGACATTAAAAACAACGTATTGAAGTAAATTTAGATTAAATATTTACTTTAAATTATTTATTTTAATGTTATTGTCCAGTGTTTTTGCAAACCATTACTTGCGAGCCATTTCAAAACTTTTTAAACTTAGACCAAGTTGCAGGAATAACATTAATCATATCAAACTGAGATTTGTATTTGTCACAAGGCTATATTAAGCTAATTCTTAGTTCTCCATTTAAATACAAATTGCAATCACAAAGCACTGTTACATCAATTTTTTTCTCTATAAAACCATGTTGAAGATATTCCTGTAAAATAGCAACAAAAATCAATACTGTCTAGGAACTTCAACATGGGTTAGAAAAAAAAGTTAAAACCCTGAAAAGTGATATTTATAACCTGTGGTAATGCTCTGCATTATGTTAGTAAAAATAAAATGCTTTCTTTTGTTTATGCGTTTGCATAAACATAATAAAATTTTTATGCAATTATGCATATGAGGATAAAATTATTGTCAACTAATCTATTTCAATAATAAAATCTACGTTAAAATAATAGTACAATTTTGGCTCTAATAATGCACAATTTTAGATATAAAGTTTCAATTTATAAGTTTTTCATAATCAAACCAATATCTGGTATTTTTAAAAACTAAATTCCCCTTAAAATAAAACCACAAAATCTTGTCCGTCCATCATTGACCCCTAGCTCCCTTAGACTGCTGCTACAGTAGTGTGGATAGCGAATTGGGATTATTCAGTGCCAATGGACTGCTACACAGTCGGGTGTGCCTCGCTGATGGAACTCAAGTGGCACCCCCCCACATCTGCAGGGACAGGTTAAGCTGGAGTCCCCACGAGTGTGTCCATTGTGGTTTGGTGTGTGCGTACAGACACTTCCTGTGTTACAGCCTTATCGTATACTAGTCATGGATGGTGCTTCTGACTGAAGAAGAGGTACTGGGTAGTGTCGTGCAATGTATTTGTGCAATGAAGTTCGTGTGGCCTGAGCTGTTATTTATTTTGCTGGGATTTATTAGAAAGTGTTGCATTAACTTAACTTATGTGTAATTTGGGAGGGAATCATGAGATTTCTTCTTTCTTTTGCTTGTTAACTTAAGAGATATTTTGTTAAGACCGTCGGCACACTGTTTCTCCCCGAGATGTTAAAGATATGTATTTTTGTGTATGAACAGACGGAAAAAGTTATGTCCTCTATTGCAGAATTTGGTTTGNCGAGATGTTAAAGATATGTATTTTTGTGTATGAACAGACGGAAAAAGTTATGTCCTCTATTGCAGAATTTGGTTTGCCCATTGTGTATCATCACTGTGAAAAGGGATACCAGTTACCATCATTGCTGTGGTGGTTGATGCTGTGCTGACTTTGTAGCAGTTGTATGGAGCCTGATGTGTCTCGTGATGCGGCAGCAGGCTATGCATGATGCGTGCCAACCTGGAGATCCTACTGGAGTTGAGTTGTCTGCTCAACCGAAACCAATGTAAAAGCAGGATCTTTTGGAATTCATAAATCATCCAGGCGGCCGGCGCTGCGAGTCGCCAAGCGGGTTCATTCATTCATATATTATTGAGAAAGACAAAGTGTGTTTTAAAATTGACTTTTCCAAGCAAAGAACCGACAACTAAAAACCAAAAGTAAAATTCAAGGACTTCAATTTTGTTTTAAAAAAATTGAAAAATAAAATATTAATTAGATATTGTGAATGAAAGGAAGATCTTTGCCTGAAAGTATTCAGTTGGCACTTGACCATTAGTACAATGTAATTATTTCGGGTCCTCGTACATACAGTGTAACCTCGCAACTACGAATATGGACCTTAACGAGACCTTCATAATAACGACAGTTTTGTAATGCACTGTCAAATTTACATACACTAATCCTGGTAATTATATTCCGTATTCACGGGTGGTATTTGTGCTCACACACTCGTAGATAGGAGTGATAGGAAACATCTTCCTACTGTGCAAAATGCAATAAAAAATTACATTAAACATGGTAAACAAAAACGCATGTAATAATTACTATTAAAAATATTTGTGCGCATTGGATGCATTGTCTCAGGCGTGGAAGATGTAGCAACGGTGGAATTACCACTGTATCTGGTAACACTGTCGTAACCTTGTTGATCCTTTGTGTGGATGGATACGCTTTACTCTCCTCCCACATCTTGAACTTGACCCAGATTTTCCATCTCTCAGTTTTTGTATCCGTCATCGTTCACAAACAACCTTTTCTTCTCATGGTCTCGTATTGGTATTTTTGTTGATATCGCGGTTACGTCTTTAGTATCTGTTTCGAACTTTAACAGTGAGAACTAGACACTGCTGTCATTATTTATTGGGTAAATTTTCTACACAATACATTGCAGCTTTTTAAGTACCATAAGTGGTAAGCCGTACTCATTTGTAATTATGGTGAGTTCCAGGACTGCCAGTAAACAAAAAGCTGCCACAAAATATGAAATAGTGAAGGTGTGCGAAGGAGGATGTTGTTAGTAAGAGCGAAATAGGCAGGCACTTCGGGCTTAGCAGCTCAATGCTCTTCACTAATTTAAAGAATATAGATAAGATTAAAGACGCAATGTTAAAGGATAATTTCACCGGTCCCAACAAAACTTTGCGTGGTGCAGATCACGCTGAGTTAGAGAATGTTCATTTTGAATGGTTCTCGCAGCAATGTGCAGCATGTTTACCTATCAGTGGGCCAATGTTAAAAGCAAAGGCCACAGAGTTTGCGCTGTGCATGAATACTGATGGTTTTGTGTGTAGCAAAGGGTGGCTGCAGCATTTAAAGAATTGGAGGGGAATTGCGCTAC
Organism: Clitarchus hookeri; assembly: GCA_002778355.1. Lineage (NCBI taxonomy): Eukaryota > Metazoa > Arthropoda > Insecta > Phasmatodea > Phasmatidae > Clitarchus > Clitarchus hookeri. Next base: position 115,621 of record NQII01000254.1, read on the forward strand.
ACAAAATATTGGGCAAGTCCGGAAGTGTTAGTGAAGCTGCAGTCGGTAACTAGCTCTCGGTCCTCAAACAAATATTGAATCGATATGAACCGAAAGATGTATATATGCCGATGAATCTAGTGTGTTCTATTTGATGCCAGAAAAAAAAAACACTTGCAGTGAAGGATGACCCTTGCAAAGGGGGAAAAGAAGTAAAGAGCACCTGACAGTTCTGATGTCTGCCAAAATGGATGGCACTGATAAATTAAAGCCATTCATTATTGGGAAATCCGAAAAGCCTCCTGCCGTTCGTGGTGTGCGGACATGCCCTAAACCTACACTGCCAACAAAAAGGCTTGGACGAAAGAAATTTTCAAGCAGTGGCTGCATTCATATGATGCCCGGATGGGGGCAAAAAATAGGAAACTTGTGCTCTTTGCTGACCACAGCACGGCGCATCCTAATGTAAACCTCAGGAACATTGAACTTGTGGTTTTGCCGACAAACTGCACGTGTCCTGCAACCTCTCGACCAAGGTGTGTTTCCGACTTCTGAAACACCACTTCACAACCATGCTTGTCAACTAGTTGCTGAGAAACGTGTGAGTGGGCAAGGATTTGCTCAAGTGGAATGTCATGGATGAAATCGGAGCCATTGCTGTTCCGTGGGAAAAATTCCAGCCAGAAGCTATTGCAGGATATTTCCATCACGCTGGTTTCCGCCGCCAAAACCCTGACATCGAGGAACAGCCGGAGGTAGAATTGGCCATCAAGTTCGACGACTTCGTAGCTGCAGACTAAGGTGTCCATGTGTGTGGGGAAATGACAGATGACAAACTTATTCAAATGGCAACCTCAACCAAAGAGAGCTCCGACGATGAAGATGATGTTCCACAAGCTCCGATGCAAGCAGCAGTATTGGAAACTCTGGATGAACTAAGTACCTCATACAGGTCATCAAATGTGAGTGTAGAAGACCTGGCCACTTTCCAACAAGTGAAAAGTTTTGTCATTAAAAACAGTGGCAACAATTTGAAGTCAATGACTCTTGATAATTTTTCCCGTAAATAGTGCCTTTTGTTTTTTCTCCCCATAAATGATGCTGTTTGTTTTTAAAGTACAGATTTGTACATGATGTAATTAAGTAGCTTACTTAAGTTCATTGATTTCAATTTGTGTGGTACAGTTAACATTTCTGTATTGGCAAAGGTAGCCAAAGTTGTTCGTTGCAGTTTGTGTTGTGAATTTAATAAACACTTTCAGATTGGGAATGTTAAATGCATTCCACGTGGCACACTGTTTGGAAACTGCCGATGCTACAAGCAAAGAACGAGCCAACATTTTTTCAATATTATTCTGTCGTTTCTGTCAGTTATGAGGTATGTAATCTGGGGGTAGTATTGTTTCTGTTGACAATCTTCCGTGTTGCTACATGACATACAGTCTAATAAGGACATGTATTACGTGTTTAATGCTGTCGGATGTGTGTGACATTCTAGTCATTTTAAACTTTTTAAATTACATATTTCTATATTGAGTCAGAACATGTAAACGGTACTACAGTACAGCACCCCTCAACCGGAATCGTCGGGGGAAGGGCTATTCCGGTTGTGGGAAATAAGGGTGGATAGTGTAAAAAATTACACCTTTTTTAGTCTGAACTCATGTATATGTGGCACATAATTTTAACTTAAGAAATCAATGAGTGTAAATTATTAGTTTTATCCTTAAAGTTACAAAACCCTTAAAAAAAACACTACGTACTGTTTATGAAATGTGAGTCATAAAACTCCGGGCACTGTGTTAATGACCTTCATTCTAACCTGCTAGCGGGGTTTATTATCTCTTTGTGCGCGTGAGTAAGCTAGGTCTGGATATAATCTAGTGCAGCAGTGACATGTTACTGTTTGTGTTAACGTGCAACTGGAAAAACTTCCCGAAGTATAGTCAATTCCATACAGTCTTGCCCTTACTGCATGGCACGTCGGCACAATATACATTTACAAGAGCAGGGCTGACGTATTATAGAAAAAGTTCACAAAGTACTGTATTTCAACGTGCATAGGCCACATATTTTTACAAAAAAAAATGACAAAAAGTGGGGTGCGGTCCATTTACGAGATATTGCCATAAAAAAATTCTTCCCCCCCAAAACTATGTTCAGAAATTTGTCAACAAACAGTACGCTCTAATGTTTTAACTTGGTTTCTAAGGAAGTCAAACCAATAATGACAAATAAATAGCTCATCACTCATGTTTAAAAGCATCTCTCGCTCTCTCTCTCTCTCTCTCTCTCTCTCTCTCTATATCTATCTATCTATCTATCTATCTATCTATCTATCTATCTATCTATCTCTCTGTCTATCTCTCTCTCTCTCTCTCTCTCTATCTCTCTCTTTCGTTGGATGGTACAGCCAGCAGCAGCTGTGTGTGTGTGTGTGTGTGAGACCGCATGCACACATGCACTATGCCATTGCCTGCCTGGCAACAGCCGGCCGAGCTGGCAGGTTACACATGGCGCACATGTTCCACAATTCAAACGCAGTGTTAAGGCATTTTGACATAAATACAAAAGTTTTATTTACGTGGAATACTGCGCTGTTGCCACTTTTCAGAATGCGGAGGCCAGGCGGCGCGGCAACGATAACACTCAACAGCAAATTAATTAGTTTGACGTCATAGTTTGCTGTTGCTGCACTTGCACGATGAGGCCCGGCAATATTTAAGGGGATACAAAAATTCAGTGCGGCCTATACTTAAAATATTAATTATCCCTATTTTTTCATCTAAAACTTCTGGTGCGGTCTATACACGCCCAAAATACGGTACATTTACACTACACGTTAGAACACTAGATTCTGTAAGTCACACCACTAAAACCAATGGCATGTGCCGCACATTGCCATTAGTCACTGTCACTTGTGACATTATGCAGCATAGCTGTAGCTGTGCCACTTGGGCCGGCTGTGTCTTCATCATGCAGCTTGTTTACCAGCTAGCAGGCATGTACAGTCTGGTGTGAGCAACGAAAGACCTCTCACTAGCACGGAAAAGTTATGGCACAACTTTGCGATGTTTGAATTTTTTTGGAAAATTAATTCCGGATAAGGGGAGTTCCGTTCGAGGGAATTCCGGTTAAGGGTTGCTCTACTGTACCTACAAACGCTTGTTATTCATCTTTTTTTCTTTGCACATTTACGTTAAATTATTGCATTAAAATATTAAATTTTAATATAAATATTTTTTAGAAAAATTTGACGCGTGACTTCAGTGCAACTGACGGCGACGTCACTGTCAAACAAGGGTTCTATAGTGCCTGACAGAGGCACGGGCTAACTTACTGTAGTTAAGTTTGGTTTACTGGTAGCTGATTGGTCCCTGGCTGTGGTATAGGTTAGGGCGCGTGTCCCTACGGAACAGCACAAAGTCAGGTGTGAGGTTATTAGCGACTCTCCACACTGGTAGTGTAGACACACACACTATTACCTGTAGTGAGCACGGCCTCATGTAGATCTTGGCTTAGTAACTACTGCTGCTGGCTTGAACTAGTGTTCTGTCCTGGGGCGGTAGCAGTGCGGCTGTGGTGGGGGTGGTTGACTCCAGTGGTGGACTGCTAGTTCTCGTAGTACTGAAGTACGGGCTGCCGACGCCCAGTGGTACTGGAAGCCCCAGTCGTTTCCTCACCACAAGCGGGTGTAGCTCGTCGGTGATCTTATAAGTTGGCTGAAAGAGGGAGCTGTGGGGGAGAGGAACTGGGAGGTGAGGCCTCTCCACTTGTCGGGCAGCGTGAGCTCGATCCCGTGGGGAGGGGCTGCTGAGGGCAGATGGCACTGGGTTGCAGAACAATTGGCTAGGTTCAGATGCAGTAGCTGCCCTCTTAGCTCACCACCTTGCAACACTTCTATGGGTAGCACTGGCTTCTGCCGCATGCGGGGGTGATTAAAGGACACGTGATGTCTGACATAGTGGCATAGACTGCCTTGTCCTTGGGTGCCCCTTGCCTAGGAGTGAGCTGGTGGTCTCTGGATGCAAGTCATCCTGGGTGCAACAAACCTCGCTTGGGGTGATGTGATGTCATGTGAAGATGAGACGGAGTCGTATTTAGTAATTATGTCAGTACACATCACGCGCCAATCGCCCCAAAGCCCCTTTCCATCCAGTTTCGACGTAGACTCATCTGGTAGAATTTTGGTGCGTTTGTGCATGAATGACGTCTCAAAATTGTCTGTCTCTCTCTAGCACGCAGGCTGGCAGGGCGAATGGCTTGCTAATGGCTTTTACCCCTTGGGGAGGAAAGTTGTCACACGTAATGTACCAGTGTCAGGTGAATGCTCGTGTCCCTTATTTTGTTACAAGAAGCGTGTCGCTCACACAAGTCAGCTGAGGGCTGTGTTATAGTTACATAATTTGGCAGAGTTTAACCTGGAATAAACCAATTTTTAGGCATACACGTGAGAAAAAAACTGACTAACACTGAGGCATGTATTCTGTCCCACTCATGAGGGGTGTGTCAACTTACTGTTTACCTGCCGTGGCGCTGAAGGAGTTTTCGGCTGGCTCTGCTCTGTAGCCTCCTGACTGGTCACACGGCAGATAGTTTACGTGTGACAAGTTGAAACGCTAGGCCGGCCGTAAGCCTTCCGTCACTTCGACCGGCTTCTACTTACTTAATATACAACATGCAATTACCCTTTCAAACTTACTTACACCATCAATTGTCGTAGAGGCCACCTACAACTAATAAAAAAAAAAATTTTGGTGTACCACTGTACACTTTGCATTACTGCAGTCCATTTTCATTCCTTACAGCTGTGGGTTTCACTCAATGTGGGAAGTCTTTGGTTTACACGAGCGGCCTCGTACTGTGGATACAGCCACGTAATTTTTGCCGTGGGGCAACATGGTGACTTCCTGTACTGCCCCAGTTGACCTTGGGAGGCGGAACGGCAAGTGCAGAAAGGCACCTCCCGTGTTCGGCTGGTCATTGATCGGCTGCTGGGCTCATTAGGGTCGACCTCTGCAGTGGCCAGCTTGGGGCCACCAGGCACCAGGCACCAAGACACGACTGTTGGTCCCCTCCTCCTGGAGGGGCGGTGTTAGGGTAGCCATCAGAGGCACAGACACTCCTCTGCATCCCCTGCCCCTTTGAATGGCCTTGCTGCCGTTTGGTGGCAAGGCCTGGTCGGTAACCACGTCCTCCTGGGTAAACATGGTCGGGGTCGCCGTCAGAGGTAGAGGCTCTTCGGGTTCCCCTATCTCGCCCGCGCAGGCAGTGACCTCGCCTTGGTTGGCAATGCTCAGATTTACTCTGACATATCTCTGCTAGTAAAATTGAGCGCCATTGGGTGTTCACAGACTCTCCGAAGTCTGGCTGGTTATGGTTTGATTCCCAGCTAGATTAACTTAGTTCTCGAGGTCGTGGTGGCCTAGTTTTTCTTTACTACTCAACCAATAAAGAGCTGTGGTCCCATGTTGGGCGCCACAAAAACACCTAACGCGTGACATCAGTTGAACTGACGTCAACATCACTGTTAGACAAGGGTTCTATAGTCCCGGACAGAGGTGCAGACTAAATTACTGTAGCGAAGTTAGCTCTATTAGCCGCTGATTGGTCCCAGGATGTGGTATAGAATAGGGCGCGTGCCCCTATGGCACTGCACAAAGTCAGGTGTGGGATTAGCGGCTCTCCGCACTGTTGGTGTAGACAAAGACACTCATTTACCTGCAGTGGGCATGGCCCGGGGTAGATCCTTGCTAGGCCACTACTGCTGGCTGGAATTAGTGTGTCCTACGGCGGTGGCGGTGTGGCTGCTGGTGGGGATGGTTGGCTCCCATGGCGGACTGCTGGTTCTCGTAGACATAAAGTATGGGCTGCTGATGCCCAGTGGTACTGGAAGCCCCAGTCGTATGCGCACAATGAGCAGGTGAAACTCTGCGGCGATGTTATGGAGTGACTGGAAGAGGGAGCTAGGGGGAACTGGAAGGTGAGGCCTTTCCAGTTGTCAGGCGGCGTAAGCTCGGTCCTGTGGGGAGGGCCTGCTGAGAGCAGATGGCACTGGTTTGCAGAACAATTGGCTAGGTTCAGAGGTAGTAGCTTCCCTCTTAGCTCACCACATAGCACCACTTATATTTGTGACGGATATTTGGATAGGTACTACGATCTACCACACTAAGGAAAAGCAGGCGACGAGTTCCCTAGCTAAGAGTGCAGCCAGTCAGGACTAGGCCACCCAGAATCAGTCCTATTGTTCCAACCGGTGAAGATAACGTGGTGGATGGAGCGATGAGCTGATCGGGATGTCTAGCTGCATCGTGGTGTGTGGTCCAGAAGGGGTCAGACCGCCAGAACCAGTCCTGTCACTCCAACCGGCGAAGACAATGCAGTGGATGGAGTGGGTTGGCTGATCTGGATGTCTTGCTGCTTTATGGAGTGTGTTACTAGTAGTTGGTGCTCTGCCGAATGTGCGCACCAGGTACCTTTGCTTACCTGGTCAACAGTATGAGTGGTTGTCTATTGGGTATGTATTGCGACATACGTGCGCCTGGTTAAGGGAGTCCGCAGACCTACAATAGTTTCTGCAAAGAGATTTCAAGACGTGATCTCCTGCTTTTTCTTACTAGGTTCGACTTCTACAGGGATGGAAGTCAGAATCACCCTAGAATAAGTACTCTGGGTTATTTAAGACCACGTGTTTATTCCCCAGAGGAATACACACGGTGGCCGTAACTCCTAGCTATCAACAGTAAACCAGGTGAACGGGACCTGGGGACTAAACAAAACAAGAGCAGAAAAAGGTTAGACAGCTATGATAACAACTGACCCTAACTAATCTAAGCTGTTGTCCAGAAGGGACTCAGGGTTCACTACCAAAGTGGTGTAAAGGGGAAATGAAGACTTATTAGGGGATCACTGGGCGAAGGTCTAGAAAACTTCTGGAAGGTAGCGGTGGTTCTTCGTGAGGAAGGCAGTAGTAAGAGAGTTCCTGAACATGAGTTGGTGGAGCGAGCTGCGGAGTATCAACTGGCATTTTGGAGCAGCGCGTTCACGTATATAGACGGCCAGTTGTGGGTCCATCGCTCCCTTTGGCCGGACGGATATCTTCGGACTAGAGCCCCTCCCTTAGCAGCACAGGCTGCATTCTCTCGGGGGAGGCTGGAAGTGCGGTTTTCCTTGTGTGTGGGTTTCTTCGCTCCCACGAGTTTAGAGGCAGCACTGGGCTGCATGGCTGGCTTCTGTCACACGCGGGGGTGATTAACGGACATGTGACGTCTGAAATAATGGCATAGACGGCCTTGAAAGCAGTGTCCTTGGGTGCACCTTGACTAGGGGCAAGCTGGTGGGCTCTGGAAGCAAGTCGTCCTGGGTGCCAACGCCGCTCGGGGTGACATCACGTCACGTGAAGATGAAGTGGAGTCATATTTAATAATTATGTCTACGCATCACACGTCGAATTGTAATTCTAAAAATTTATTTTACGCCAACATATTGTTATTGCTGTTAAGTCAACCTAACTTCATTACTTCGCCAACCAAAAGACACATATTAGCCACATTATTTGAAATCTATTTTAATTTAGATCTAATGTTCACGTGGAAACTGATATTGTAATCAGTATGGATTGAGTGTAAAAAATATTGAAATTGTTTTTAATATAATATAGAAACGTAGAAGTGGTAGAAAGGCAAGAAATATTTTATCTGCTCTTATGTGGGAACTCCCACACCTCTAGTCACAAACTAATACAAGATTAACCAACACGGTGGAATTTGGCTCTGCACATGCTGGAACGTCTTTCTGAAATAAAACCGTCTGTTACTCTAACAGCAACCAATCTTCATTTGCCTGTAGAATTGTCTGCGACAGTGTGTAATCTACATACTTGGGAAAGTTGTAATGCTTTTAAACATTTTCAGCCAAGCCACACTGGCTGTTAGCTCTCCGACTGTGACAGCTTCTGAAGTGATTCCAAAAATTAACAGCACAATACAAGAACTACAGAAACCTACACCTCAAGGATTAGTAGAGACATGAAGTTTTCGCGATCGCAAAAAATCGTTTCGTGAATTTGGGCATTTTCTGCTGTTTCATCACTAATTTAGGCATTTTCTGCAGTTTCGTCGTGAATTTCAGCATTTCATGTAATATCAATGCGAATACGGTTATCTTGTTACTTGAAACATAAAAGCACACAACATGCAAGTTTCGTGAACTGAGGTTATAACTTCCCCATGTTCGAAAGAAAATTAAATAAAAAAACACCACAAGTAAATACTAGGCGTATATTCCACGCCAATTGAAGTATTGTAATCACTGCCATTTTCTCCTGCGGGCATGATTGTAAACACTTGTTTTTGTACAATTATCATAACTACAACTTTTAGTATTCGTAAGCTGATCCCACCACGTTGTAATAATCAGTCACATAAATGTTAGTTAATGCAGTACATGTATCGCTGTATTTATCTTCCCGTTATTGCTTGATAATGCAGAGTTATGTAACTCACGTCTCGTGAAATACCAAAGACGATATACCACCAGAGATGAGCAAGTCAACACCACACAGCAGTAAACACGCATTCTCAAGAAAAATCGATTGTATAGTAGTGTTAATGGAGATCATTAAAAGTGGTGTATGAAAGTTTCGACGTAATAAACCAAACTTGATTTTAAAAGTAAATTAATTTATTCACTGCATGTTTTATACTATTTTAAATCGCAACAGTTATTTGCGCCACTTTCTAAATTCAGACGTACGTGTAATCTTGAGAAAGAAAAGGATTTACCATTCTCGGAAGTATCGATTTTTCGTCGGCCACGCCAGAGTACGAAAAACGACAAAACCTGAGGTGTACTTGAATAGATTAATAATATTTTTATGGCGCATGCGACAGAAAACAATACTGCCCGGCAAATTCCAGCTCATAAATATGGCATTGCCAGTGTATTAAAAATGAGGATTAGTTACAAATTGTTTCCATTTTACATCGTGATGACAAAACATGATATAAATGACTTTTTGGGTAAAAAAATTTTGTTCAGATGTTTTATATTCTACAGATAGGTCAGTGTTATTTTGCAAATATTGCAATTGCAGAGTCAGCTGGGATAGCAGAGACCCAATTTTAAAACAACACAACAGTGAAAAGCACAAAAAATCTCGAGTTTCTTCCACTTTTACTGTAACACTCCAGCAAACAATTGATAATTGTGCCCAGGCAGCAAAAAATATTTTTTTTTCCCAACACTTAATGTACATTGCTTTTAAAGTAACTGTGATTTTTTAAATTTGAAAAATGTGCCATACTCTTGTTTTAAATGTATTTTTTTACTTTAAAATGTTCTGACTGTATAATTATATGCATAGAATGACTTATGTGTGTATAATTGTGCTTGCATAACGTTTTTCTACAACTAAAAGTGTTTACATAACTGTCACCGCTTTTGCAATTTCTTCTCACCACTTTTGGCATCCATTCTATTTGCTTTTCAGTGATTTTATTCACAGAGAAGTTCATATCCCTAAGGATTAGGGATGCAAGGCGTAAAACATGACCTCCTCGCTTCAATAAAAATGAGGTATGCAAATGTAGATGACAATCTGTTGTTTGCTTCTTCAATACTGCTTGATGCAAGACTAAAAGGACATGTTTTCAGTAATAAGCGGATGTAACAGCAGCAAAGAACTTCTTAACATAAGAAGCTACCGATACTACAAATACTACCAATACTACATTCATGAAGGTAAGGTAGCAATTTCATTTTTTATAAGAAATTTGTGTTCATTGACATTATAACTGAACACTTCATTTTTTTGCAATGTTTTTTTCTCTTCATTAATTTTGTCAGTCATCATATAACCTTTAATACCATTTGAGTAATGCATAAAAACAAAAGAATTTCACCTACAATAGAACCTTACTATAGCAACCTTTTTTTTTATTTATTAAGGCCATCTCTCTTTAAAAACTCATTTTTGAGGAACAGTGAAAAATTCAGTACAAAAAAAAAGTGGAAATTTGAGGGAAATTAGGTGAAAAGTAAGTTGTTATGCATTGTGCTTCTCTTGTCAAACAATGTACTGCAAGTAGTGCATTTTTTTAAATATATGTCACACCTATTTTAATGTATAAGGGTCAAAATCCGTCAAATTTTCCAAACCCTCTATTAAGACAATTCCTCAATAACAACCCTGAAACGGTGAGAGGTCTACACAGTTGGTTTCTACTGTACATACTATGAAATGCAAAATTATTTATTTTGGCAGATTTTACATACATGTATTTTCTCTGACCGAATAAAACTTAAGGAATATGTTATTTATAGTGATTTAGAAACAATGCATACTGCAGAAAAATTAGTCATACCATAAGTGGCTTTCAAGTTGTTATTGTTCCTTACATTTTGTCACATGATGATCAGGGAGCCTCACATATAATCCAACATGCATGAACTGTGTTAAATACAGTGTACATCCATATTAAGAGGCTAAATTATTTAATGTTTGTATGTCCAACTTCTGCCATCAACAAAGGCAGCAGAAGGAAGTCGTGGAACGTGGGGAAATCATCGTACCAAAGTTATGAAATATTCAAACTGCACAACAGATTGCATCCATTGTAGATGAAGTGGAAGCTTGTTTGCAAGAACCACTATTGCAACCTGGATCCGATGTGTTTCAATACTGGAGGCAGAACAAAAAATACCCTAATTTGAGAAGTATAAAAAAAACTTCCTCTGTATACCACCTTCCACAGTTCATTCACATTTGGTATGGTAGGCCAAATTGTGAACAGGAAATGCAGTCCCCTAGATCCACAAAAAGTGCAGATGCTTGCATTTTCAAATAAAAATATGTAAATTAAATTTGTTCCATTTTTCATTGTAATTTGTGGTAATTAGTACACTTCTTTAATTGTGCTCAAATATGAATTAGCTAAAGAAAAACAAAATGTTAGGCCTAATTAAGACACTAATTTTATCTTTATACTGAACAAAAAAAAATTATTCTGAATAGTTTGGCATCCAAACCAAGGCTGCATTTTTTATGGATTTTATCCATTTTTGTGGATTTTTATATCATGCCATTGCATAGACACTTGTTTACAAGTAAAGGTTAGAGCCATAGAACCATATACAATATGGACACCAGCATTGCAATTTCCAATGTACAATAAACACCCAAGCTGCAATAATTAGAACTACACTACAATCGAGCTGTATCAACTTTGAGCCATTAGTAACATACGTATGGAAAAATAACTATTAGGGTGCGTTGAAAATGTCGAATATTACAGTTCGGCAAAACGAACAAAAATAAGATTCGATTTTTCTGTTCCACAATATTACAAATACCTACTTATTAAAATATGTTTTGTTTCATATGTGTCAATAGAAGTAAAAAATCTGCCACCGCACAGCGAGAAAAAAATTGTCAGTCAGGCGAACATGTACCGCAAGTTCCGCTTAAACAAAACGTACGGGATGTTTATGCGCACGTGTAGCATCGTGCATGTCGATTATCGATTTCTAGTAGAATAGTTTTGACATACTTTGTACGTATAACCTAAAAACAATGCGCTCGCAAGAAAATACACGTCACAGGAATGCAGCTACAATACTAATATTCTGATTCTTTGTGTCTGAATGTTCTGCCATTTACGTANCTTAAACAAAACGTACGGGATGTTTATGCGCACGTGTAGCATCGTGCATGTCGATTATCGATTTCTAGTAGAATAGTTTTGACATACTTTGTACGTATAACCTAAAAACAATGCGCTCGCAAGAAAATACACAAAATACACGTCACAGGAATGCAGCTACAATACTAATATTCTGATTCTTTGTGTCTGAATGTTCTGCCATTTACGTNAAAATACACGTCACAGGAATGCAGCTACAATACTAATATTCTGATTCTTTGTGTCTGAATGTTCTGCCATTTACGTAATATCTAATTCTGGTCATTTAAAAATAAAGTTTGTGACATTTCAGGTCACTCAGGTCACTGGTTTAACCTTTATTCTTTATCTCCCAAAAATAAAGATCATTATTTTTAAATCCACTTTTTCTACAGAGCTTGTGAATGGTGCTGGTAACCAAATTGTAGAGAATAAAAAAGGGGAATTGTCAAATATAATTTTTGTAATGGGTAATGTAGATTATTTTGTACAAATGATATAACTATGGCTGTTTGGTATCGCGAGGCACTCTTTTTATATTAATTCGGGGATGTATAGTGATATTTTTCAGTTGTGGCAGTTATTTTCTCCTGAGAAGTGACCTTTGTTTTGTTTGTGTTACCCCTGTTGATAAATGAACTCGTGAATTAAGGTAAAAATGTGGATATATTGTTTCTATGTAATTGTGCTGTAGTGTATTGATAGGCCTGTTCAGATAGCTTAATTTCAGATACCAATTCCTGATACCGATATCACCACCGATTTCCGATACCTCCACTGATACCAAAACCGATACATGTCTACACGATATTATCAAAGGAATCGTATTTGTTTTCACGTAAAACTTATTGTTGTTCAGCAACACGTTAAAAAATAGCCAATTCGTATAGTATTCCTTCTTTTATTAAATAAAGAGGAAATGGGTACTTTGCTGTGCTACATTACAACTATGGTCGTATGTATGAGCGCTCTGATTGCTAAGTTAATATCCATGTTTCGGTTACTATTAAAGTCGGCGATTGTGATTAAATGCAGAGAGGTCTGCACACATTATATTAAACTGTACGCAGGTGATCATGGTCACAGCTTATTAATGTTGAGCTGATACAGATTTTTACCGATACCGGTACGAACGGACACTTCCTTGCTAATACAGCCAATATCTGATACAGATACAATGGACATGAGTAATGAACTGAAAGACTTCTACTTGCACTAAAAGCATCTTGGGAGGCTGTTGGAAATCTGTGTTAAAGTCAGTGTCACACTATGCACTCTTTGATGCTTTAAGCAAACATACAAAACCATAGGTAAATTAATTTCACATAAATTCTTTAAAATTGGAGAATAAAAGCTGCACTCGAAAAATACTTAAGAAATATATTTTTAATTTTAGGTTAGGACAACTTAAGCTATTTGTTTTTTAAACTTATAAAATAAAAGATATTAAATCTACAAGGTTATGTACCACATTTCTCAACATAATTCAACTTTGTTTATACTCAAAAAATTAAAAATTATTAATATGTATAGTTTCAAATTCAGCACTCTCTTATTTTACTGAGAGTAAAATTGAAGCACTGCCAGTTGCCAGGTAATGAATGTCAGATATTTCATATTAGTTTTAAAAGATTTTAAATGACAAGGTGGAGCTGCAGTGTGATGCCTGCAAAACTGGTAATTCAGTGACCCACAATACAGGCTGTGGATGATTTTCTCTTACAACACCTGCCACAGTGGGGTGGGAAGGACATCTCACTCTCCCTCACACTTCCTGTAGATGTCCCACCCACCCTTCCCCATTGTTGGGTGACAGTCTGTCAGTTTAGTTCTTAAAATAATAACTTCAACTGCTGCCTCAAAACAGCAGCAATTGAGCTTGTCTTACTCCAAAATCGCCACCCTATTATCCATTGGTGTTATAGCAAGCATAAATGAAAATATGGTCTCTATATCACCTAAAAATAAAATTGGTTCAGATGGGTTCCGATACAGTAATATCGGCCGATACTTAAATTTGGCAAATACTCAATTTTGACTAATATATTTTGTAAATTATTATCATAATAAATATATCATGGGACCGATTTGTTGTTTTTTGTAAATACATATAGTGTACTGTACATACTTTGGATCATCATTGGGATGTTATGTATCAGTTCAGCAGAACTGAGTTTATTATCTCCGGTCTGGATTTCACTCCTGAAGGCCAACAGCAGGTGAAACTGAGAACCTACACTGATATACGGTCATTTATTAATATCCATCCGTATTATATACACATATATAAGAGATTGTTTATATGTATCAGGTAAGCAAAGCTTTAAATATGTATTATTAAAGTACTAATATTTCTGGAAATTAGTGTATTGCTTTAAATACATCAATTTGAAAGCGTTAGGTGGGACTTGCTTTGATTTTTAAGTAAGTTATTAGTCATGTTTTTGGGATGAAATGAAAATTTTATGAAGTATACATTTCCCGATACCTGCACCGATACTAGTACCTGCGACTTGCGATACTTACGACTCTGCTAGATGCTTAATATCTGCTGATAACCAATACCAAGAGTTGTTATCAGAACAGCCCTAGTATTGATACAGGTTATGTACGTCATTATTTTTGGCATTACTGCTAGTAGTCGGGAAAGAACACGAGTAACACCAACAGATAAAGATAGCATCCCTAGTGAAAGTGATAATTTTTTGGGTTTTGGTAGCAATCCATCAGATCAGGAAACAGAATTCAACTTACCTATTATGGAAGCGAACAGTTCTGGTTTAGGTCATGGTAATACAAACGGGGAAACTCAGAGAAAGGACACATATGAAATAAGTGATCAAATAAGCCTGCTCGCAGGTTAATGACAGAATAAAGAGTAGAGTTACAGGGATTTAGGAAGAACAAAAAAAAACGAGTTAGAATAGTTAACAGAAAAATTTGATGGGTTCAAACAGATTTTTATAATTTGAAATTGACAGTAAACAATCTGCAAGGTGCATTAGATGATAATAATGATGTTTTTTCAGAATTGAAGATGGACCTAAATGTCAAATTGACCAAGGTTAGGGAGAATGTGCAACCAAAGTCAACCATTGTGAAAACAGGGCTGTAGAATTGTCAGAAAATATTTCAGTGAGTGATGGTGAAATTGTAAAATGTCGAAGTAGAATAGAAACTGTAGCACAAAATTACCAAGGTTTCGAAACTAATGTAAACAAAATTCACATAGCACAGCGAAAGGTAAAGGAGCTTGTTTCTGCACAAGAGGAAAAATTTTTAGAAAACATTCAAGAAATAGAAAGGGTGTGGGTACAATTTCATCAACAAAAGAGGGAACTTGCAGTAAAGTTAAAAATATAAATATCAAACAATTCTCGGCTGCACAGTAGTAAAGGAATTGGAAACAAATAATTGTAGAGATATTAAGGAGAAATTTGTGGTTAAAGAAGGGTATTTGTTTCAAAATATAGGCACCACTGGTGCATAATGGATTCTGTGCATACTTGACCAGCTCAGGAAAGAAATTAGTGAATGCATGCACAGTGAATGTGGACATTATGGTGGTACTAAAACAGTAAAGTACATACAACATTTCTGTGGGTTTAGGGATATGTATCAAACAGTAGCCAAAATAATAAGTTTGTGTTTAATATGTGTACACACAAAGGTACTCAACAGGAAATGCAACGGAATCATGGGTCATGCACTGGCTACAGAGTCATTGTAAAGAGTGTGTGNGGGGGAGAGTATACACTTGCAATGGTTGAGATAGTCGCCAAATTTTTTAAACTGTACCGGATTAAGCAGGCTACAGCACAAATTGTCACTGAAAAGGTAGTGAACATTAATGAATTTCCAGTGAAAACAGGTGTGAGATAATTTATGTGAAGAGTTTGTGTAAGAGCAGCCGTGAGGTCTCCTAAATCATGGCCCAACTGTATACTGTAACGTTGTCATGTTGGTTGTGGGTGATGTTTATGAAATCAAAATGGCCATTGTTGCGTCTGCATCATGGCCGTTACACTAGGCCAGAGAGAACGAGAGTGTGAGAAAGAGAGAGAGAGAGATAGGGAAAGGGGGGCGGAGGTGGGGGGTGGTGTGTGTGTGTGTGCACACGCGCGCACATGTGTGCGAGAAAGATAGCATATATTGCATGCGTAAAATTTATATTTTATCTGTGAACAATTGTTACCAATAAATTAATTATTTCATAGTCACTTCTGTTTATTCATCACAACTTTATAACTTTACCCTAGGTGTTTGAAACACAATTGTGAACAGTGCTTACGTTTCTGTGAACTGAATGTTTGCCACAGTCCCAACAAATTGGTAAAGCCCAGCCAGGTAATTTTTAATGTATCCTAACTAATATTATAAAAGTGAAAGTGTGTTTGATTGATTGTTTGTTTGTCCTTTCACGTCGCAACGGAGAAACAGATCGACGTGATTTTTTGCACAGAGATAGTTTGAGGGCCGGGAAATGACATAGGCTACTTTTTATCCCAAAAAAATATCTCATTCCCTCAGGAATTTTTTTTTTGTAAAAATAGCGCTTGGAGTACAATGCTGCGTCAATGTAAGTTGTTAGTGTGGGACGACAGCACAATGTCTCACAAAAAAGCGATAGAGGCCCTAAACCAAACTTTACAGGATATACGAAACAATACAGACATTATGGGAGGAATGGTTGTATTACTGGCTGGTGACTTTGCCAAACTCTACCGGTGATTCAGAGGGGCACACCTGCAGATGAAATTAAAGCCTGTTTCAAGTCATCAAGCTTATGGGCAAATGTCAAAAAATTCAGCTAGACAACAAATATGAGAGTGCACCTCTACAATGAAGTTGATACAGGACATTATGCTGATACAATATTAAAAATTGGAGATGGGCGGTTAGAAACAGATGCAGAGGGCTGTGTGTCACTAACGGGGGATTTTAGCAATTTGGATCAGAGTGATACGGAACTGATTGCTAGCGTTTACCCAGATCTACAAAGAAATATAAATGACTACCAGTGGCTATGTAAAAGAGCGATTCTAGCACCAAAAGATTACATTGTTAGTGATCTGTTATGGGTTTATGGTCAGTGTCTGTCTACTGACAAATACCGTTATTTCTTCCTATAAGTTTGTTATTATAACCACGCGAGCGAAGCCTCTTGTAAAAGCTAGTAATTAAATAAACTTAGTAAAAACTAAGTCTGCAAAGAAATATGAGCAGAATAAAAGTTACGGTAGACTTATTTGTGTGCATGTTCGCAACTACCTTCAAGTTTGTCACTGCTACGTCCACTGTTTTTTTTTTTGTTGGTCTGAGTGCTCTTTTGCTTTAATATAACTAAGACTGTCCTTTTAACAAATAACCCAACACACATCAATAACAAGAAGCTAAATACTTGAGTTCTTTCCCCCAAAGTTGTAAGATGATTAAAAACATTTGTGGCAAAATATTAATGTGTATGATTTGTAATGTGCTATATTGGTAAATGTGTTAACAATATGTATAATAATAACCATCAGAAGTATCATCAATACTGGCATTCTTAAAAAGTTATAAAGCTGACCTAAATATGGTTACAGGTCTAAATTGTAACCATTTAAACATATTGCTTTTTGAAATATGCAAGCATTCTTTGAACAGCGGAAAACAGTAAAATTATATTACAGTTGAAACACAGAAGTCACATGACAGTGTTTTTGTTTGCATGGATATGTAATCGGTACCCAAAAGTAGAACTTCAGCAGGACTTCAGAAAAGTGTGAAGTAACCATGAATGGCCCACAATAGTCAATACTGAATCAAAAAATTAGGTTGTAATGAAATGCTTATNAAAGTGTGAAGTAACCATGAATGGCCCACAATAGTCAATACTGAATCAAAAAATTAGGTTGTAATGAAATGCTTACATGGTATAAATTGTGAAAATAAAACCACGAGTATTGATACAGGAAAATACAATAGCATATGATTAACAATGTTGCCATGAAACAACTCCAACACATGCTCCTTCCAGAAACTGTTTTGCTCACTCAACAAAGTCCTGCTCCACGACGGGTGGACTCCATAGGCGNAAAGTGTGAAGTAACCATGAATGGCCCACAATAGTCAATACTGAATCAAAAAATTAGGTTGTAATGAAATGCTTATATGGTATAAATTGTGAAAATAAAACCATGAGTATTGATACAGGAAAATACAATAGCATATGATTAACAATGTTGCTATCAAACAACTGCAACACATGCTCCTTCCAGAAACTGTTTTGCTCACTCAACAAAGTCCTGCTCCACGACGGGTGGACTCCATAGGCGGTCCAGGTCTTTCAGCAGAATCCCATACAATAGCTTGATAGTTGCATGCCGCTGGTCCTCCCACTCCGACTCCTCACTTTCATTTTTCTTGGTGTTCTTTTTTCTGCCCTGCATGCATAGCATAAACCATAAACCAGAGATGGGTCAGGGTTAGTACGACTGATTCCTTGATACCACCAATGTACCAACTCTAACTGTGATTCAGCACAACGTATTAATGAAGGCAATATCTCAGTACAACAAAAATAAAACATAATAGAAATTGTAAATGTTTTCAACAAGCAGACGCAAAAAAATTGATCTTCAGTTTACTTTGTGACCAATGAGATGGTTTCTTAGTTCAAACACAAAGTTGGATAATAACACTGGGAAGTGACTTCAATGTATGCAAGAAAAATGTAATCTACACGTATAATCTAACACAATAAATTTCACCCAACGGGTATTCAGTCATAAACCCTTTTGTCTTTACATCAGGAAGTAAATGTCAATAAAGGTAATTTGAATAATGTTCTCTGTTTCATATAACTCCTGTAAATTTTTGACAGTTCTAGAAACTTAGTGCACCCACAATGTATCCCTCCACCACAGCTGTTGTCGGTGAGGAAAACGATGGCACTGTAAAAAAAACTCTACGAATCCAACAGCATGCACTGAAAGACTGATAACTTCAGTCCAGTGGGTCATTCCATTTTAAANAAAAAAAACTCTACGAATCCAACAGCATGCACTGAAAGACTGATAACTTCAGTCCAGTGGGTCATTCCATTTTAAATCAACGCATGCCTTTTGCATCACCATTTTGGATTTCATTGGAATTTTTTATAGAATATATTTTATACTTTTAACACACAAAAATTAAATTTTTTTTTCCAGAGATATAGGCAATATAATTTACTGGCGTGAAAAAAAACTTTGACATTTCAGGGTTGTTTTTATGGAGTCTCAATTGTTTACCTCTCCCACAAAAGCAAAATGTTTTATTATGTTCAGAGCAAATGTTACCAAAATTCAAGCCTAACCCACATTTTATGACTCAATTGGACCTGAAAAAACCCTGTTTCTGCAGTAATTGGTTAGTTAAAATTCCTGGGGGATTGGTAATAATCTAATTTTTTTAATGATTAATAGGCAAACACTAGTACTAGTAAGGGAATAAAATATAAAGTTGTTTCTTCATCCCCTTCACAAGATATGACCCCCAAAAACCACCAATATTTCACAAAGTTCCCATTTTCAAGATCAAAAAAGGGCATGTGGGAGAAAGGGTTTTGTTTTAATAGACAGTATTTTTAACAGCTATCTTACAAAATTTCATTTTGTTACTTTGACTGGTTTGGGAACTACAGGCCTCAATTTAAAAAAACATTTGCACACNATCTTACAAAATTTCATTTTGTTACTTTGACTGGTTTGGGAACTACAGGCCTCAATTTAAAAAAACATTTGCACACTGGTATATGATAATTATTTGACTTAACAATTAAAATAGAGCCATTAAATAATATCTTCTACTGAACTTTAGTGCNACTGGTATATGATAATTATTTGACTTAACAATTAAAATAGAGCCATTAAATAATATCTTCTACTGAACTTTAGTGCAACACAGGAGTTGTAAAAGTTACGTACAATGTATGCCGTTGCCTATCTACTCCATCAATATTAGAAAAACATTTCATAACATTAGGTACTTCCTAGAGTTGTACAATTTCATGAAAAAGAAACACTAAAACAAAAATTATTTTCTATTAAAAATAACCAAGTTTTATATTAAGGCTACAATATCAGAAAATAAAGAAAAATGAACTTCATTAATTGATGGGTCAAGGAACAGTTTCGACAAGTTCTCATTCATTGCTGGTGCAAAGTTGTGCTGACATCTTCCTTGGGCTGACCAAAACTCTGTCGGTTTCAGAATTTTCCGTATGTCTTGATATAGTCTTTGTCGTCCTTATCGGACTTTTTGAATGAAGTTCCACGCCCTTTTGGATGGAAGTGTATCCTGCACTCTTCTTCAATGTCAAAAACTTGTATTCTTACTACTTCTCTTAACCACCAGTTGTTATCTTTAATGTAGCTTGCTCAATTTCACTGACTTTGACCTCCCTGGGGCTGGGGTTTCCCTATTGTGTATTCTACCTTCCTGATGGAGCATTCAGGTTTAGTTGTGATCATTTCCTCTGCTTGACTATTAATTTTTTTTTTGTCTCTGGAAGAATACTTTTGTGTTCTATCGATTTGATAAAGCAGTAGGTATGCCTCCCAAAAGTAAGTGGTGGAATTTTTTTTCGTTAAATTGGATGATAAATCTGCAAAGTGTACTGTGTGTGCAAAAATACTAAAAACTTCAGGTAACACCAGTAATCTTAAGTGTCATAATGAGTCAAAGCATCAGCCTCTACTCTCTAAGAAGGGGCGGGGCGTAGTTTCATGAAGACGTGGAAGAAAACGAGTGCTATGTTCCTGATTGCAACATCTCATCTCCACATCTCAAGAAAAAGGAAACAGCTGAGACCGCTTCTATGGGACAACCATCAACATCAACATTTTTTACTTCGAGATAAGGTATGTCGTCAACGCCTTCCCACAAGACGACGAAACAACTGTTGTCTCAGCCGACAGTGAAAGAGGCCTTCACGAGTGTATCATCTTATCAGGAAGGTGGCACAAAGCATACTGAAATAACTAATGCCATCATGCGTACGCTAGTTCAAGACGACTTGCCATTTGTAACAGTGGAAAAACCAGGATTTTTAAAACTTCTTAAAAGTCAATGTTTAGCAGTATACCGGCCACCTCTCGAAAAATTATTTAAAAAACTGATCGAAGACAAGTATGATTGTATTTCTAATGTTTACAAAGGGAAGTTTGCATTGTTAGAGAGTTACACTATAACCGCTGATATATGGATGGCAATGTGCAAACAAGGGGTTTCCTGGTTACAACCATTCATTACATAGAGGGGGAAGAGATGATCACTGGTACACTGGGTGTGATACAACTAGATACCAATCCTAAATCAGAGTACATTTCGACCCAATTGTTAGAGTGGTTAGGTGAGTGGTGATTGGCNTACAACTAGATACCAATCCTAAATCAGAGTACATTTCGACCCAATTGTTAGAGTGGTTAGGTGAGTGGTGATTGGACCCTAAGAATGTTCACTGTGCTGTCACTGATGGTGCAGCAAACATGAAAAATGCAGTGCATTTAGCATTTGGGAGAAATAAGCACATGTGCTGTCTAGCCCATATTTTCAACTTGAAAGGGCAACATGCTGTGGNCATTTAGCATTTGGGAGAAATAAGCACATGTGCTGTCTAGCCCATATTTTCAACTTGAAAGGGCAACATGCTGTGGAGCAAAGGGAAACATCAGAAATAATCGCTAAGGTAAACACGATTGTGACTTGGTTCAAGCATTGTGTTGTCTCAAGTGATGAGTTGAGGCATGCAAGTCATTTATTCAAGATATAGATACTCGTTGGAATAGAAAAATTCCTCATTCTGAGCTCCCATGTAAATGATATTGTCCTTCGTCACACCTCGGTACCTCCAATGACCGCAGCCCTTGAAATTGAAACACTAAAGGAAATGCAGGAACTTTAGTGTCCTCTTGAAACAGCCACGAGAGACATTCCTACATGACAAGTAGTATTGCTATACCAATAGCGAACCAAGTTTCAGACTAAACAAATGCTCTCAAGCCTCAATATGCAGTTGGGTTGGCATTGAAAGCTGCACTTTCCACTCAGATTAACAAGAGACTACCTGCTTGTGAACAAATCACTCCCCTTTCTGTTGCAACCATCCTTGACCCACAGTTCAAAACCATGTACTTCAGATCCCCAGAGGTTGTTGCAAAAACACTGAATGAAGTCAAGTGCCTCATAAAGATCTCGAGGTCTCCAGTAATCTCATCTGAAGATTCAAATCCTGGTGAATGTGGACCAGCAGTAAATTCTAGCTTGTTTGCAAACCAAAGCAGACTCGTACACACTACTTGGAGAAAGTCTGCATCTCTCTCAGCAGAAATCGATATGCCTGACCAGCTAGTCGATTTAAGAATGCCAGCAGAACCTGATAAGAAAATTCCATTAAAATACTGGACTAATATGAGTCTAGCTGCTCCAGAACTCAGTTAAGTGGCCTTGAAATTTCTTGGCTCTGTTGCAACATCAGTGCCATCTGAAAGGGTGTTTTCGGCAGCAGGGCGTATTCTTACTCAAGACAGAAACCGGTTGAAGGGGAGTGTGCTATCAAAATTTTTATTTTTGCAAACAGTCAATGAAGTTTTAAACATTATTTACTTGGTCTAAGAGATACTCGTCCATATCCATGTGCAGTAATTGTTGTTTCTGCAAACTGTCAATGAAGATTTGTTCTGCATAATGTTTTTTACTTGGACTAGAAACATTCATTAATATCCATGTGTGTCAGCAACTTCTATTACTCTTTGTTTAATTAATAAATCTATTGTTTTTATATATGAAGGTTTATTTTTCAAGATTTGGTACATAATTCTCTGTAAATTTTTTTACTTTCTGAATTGTTAAGGTTGACTTACTTTTCGTAAATGAAATAAATTAGTGCCAAAAAAAAAAAAGACAGCTGCTAGGAATTTATGAATGTGTTATCACATGGTATTTATTTTAGTTGCTATTTTTCTGGCCTTATATTTGCTTTATATCATTGTTACAAATTGTAACAGAAATAATCATCGATCGATACAAACATAGATGTTTACTGTAGATACTATCGATGGTTGAAACCATTGATGGCTCACGACCGATGAATTCAAGCCATCAACGTTTGCTGTCCAATGTCACCACCGATGTTTTTCTTTCAATGTCCCATCCCTATGCATAACACAGGATAAATGTTCTGAAAAGTCTCCCAAAACAATAAGTTCTCCATCTTTTAAGACATTCCTTCTGTGAATTAAAATTATTTTTTTTTGGCAATGAGATGAAGGGCTTTTTCAATTGCTTCATGTTTTCACACAACTTTAGCATAGTCACGAAGAACCAGCACACATAAAGCAAGCTCACAACTGTCTGTTGATACTCACTGCTTGAAGGAAATTTCCATTTCTTCTGTCAGTTCTTCATAATCTTCCAAATCGTTCTTTATAGCAGTAATTACAACTTCCAAGCCAAGACACTGTCAACATCCTGACAACATGCAAGTCTCATTTTCAATATTGCAGACCATGAGCTTTCAGCAGTTCCTTGTAAGAATGTTGACTTTTGATGGCTGAAAACAAGAGCTTTACATTCTGATGATGTAAGCAAATGCCAATGGAACGAGTACCAACACTACCCGCTAGGACGCAGAATTTTCATCTGAGCTGTGCAAATGTAGACATACCTATTTTCTTGTTTGGGTATTTTGTCTTGAAAGCCATATACGTACAGTTCTTTCAAATCACACAAAATAAACCTTTTATAGATATTTTCTTTTGCTCCAGTTGACCCTCGGGCTGACTTACAATCTGTCTTTCCTGGCATCACTCTACTGTGGTCATCATTTTGGTAAAACTCTTGTACTGCTTTAACCATTTCAATTTCAAGAATATTACTTGCGTTCTTGGATTCTACTTTTGGAAGAACTCCTAGTTTCTTTACCAAATCACGTGTTTTGTGAGCTAAGTGTTTACTTACTCCAAATATTTACCTTTTCTAAAACAGTCTGCAGTTTTCATTCTCTCCTTCAATTTTGCTATTAATTCTTCATAATGAGTAAACTGTTCGCCTTGTATATTTGTGTGGTTTTCAGTATCAGATGAAATATTTAGGTTGAATGATTTACTCAGTTTACAAGTGACAGTTATTTTTTACACTTTTTTTATAGTAGACGATTTTGTGGCAGTTGACAATTTTTGAAACTTTAACAGGAGATACACTAAGAGCATTACATACTTCATTAACAGAATCCACTAACACACTACCTGGCTCACTACATTGTTGTATTTTGGACTAACATTAGCAACACAGAACTTTACCAGTGAATGAGTTTCAGTTCAGGATTTTTTACACATAAATCTACGCTTACAACTTGCAATGCCTTTGTAACCGACTTCTTGTGTGCAGAAAATGGGTCACAGCATGAATTTCCATATAAATGGGTAAATTTTTGTAAAAACAAATCTCTCTCGTGATAAGTGCAGACAGTTTTGATGTTGGCACAAGTTCTCACACGAAGCAAGTTCTTATCACGGTTATTAAGCTCAGAAAAATTACCTAAAGTAGAATATCTGCAATAACTTAAAACATTACAAGATTCATCCTTGAAAACTTCTATTGAACACCTCATCATTAGAGACCTGAAAAAATAGCATTTGCGATAAAACAAAAAATAACACTATTTTTAGCATTTTGGTGCGAATAAAGCGATATTTACAGTTTTACTTCAAATAAAGCTAATTTGAAAATTTACACCGACCTTTTACTTGAAACTAAACCAATATTCGCGGAATGAGTGTTACAAAATGATCTTTCTTGTTGCTTTGCCTAAATATGGCAAAAAAATGAACATCGACAGGCAATGAATGTTTATATCATGTTTTGTGGTTGAGGTTAGGAATACTTGTCGCACTGTTTACCAAACGTCCACTGTCCTCGTTGCAGCAAGTTACTTTTGTGTGTTTAAAATTTTGAATTTCTAAGGGTCAATAATTCGTGGATCACATTTTGTAACATTCTTTGAACAGCACACCCCTTCCATTTTTTTTTTTTTTACATCAAAAATATAATAATCACCAAACAAAATTGTTACTGTTAAGATAGCTGTATTTATTACAAGGCTGTGACGGCCATAGAATACAATTGGCCAGAGAATATTTGTTAGTAAATCTGAACGTAAATTAGGACACGAGTTAAGATGAAATTTTATTACTGCTGTATGTGACAAAACTAAGATACAATGGCGTATTCACACTATCGTTGTTTATCTAAAAGTTAAAAGTTTTATAACAGAAATGATAAAAATATACTTATGTTGGCAAACATGTAAACAAATTGCAGTTATACCGATGCTTATTTGCATACAAATTACGGAATTGGAATTGAAATTTGGTTCCTCGGAATAATTGCAGACCTACGTTACCCAACTTTGTTTTCTGCAAAATACGGCTCTTGGAAAGAATTGTATTTCTTTCTGAAGCAATAGCGGCAGCTATCCTCGCTGTGTGGATTTTGTGTTATTTTGTTGTCCAAGATGCCGAAACCAGCAGTGGATGTACAGCTACGAGCAGCCGAGTTCAAAAGTGACAGTCTTTATGCTTTTGATTCTCAAACTCTAATGTGTCGTTTTTGTAACTGCATAGTTTCGTATGAAAAGAAAAACTCAGTATTAAAACATATTAACCTTTCAAACTAACAAAATGGTGCTGATTCGCCTGCTCAAGTTCAAACGTCTGTGCCTGCTTGCTTTAGTAGCTCAAAAAGAAGAAAATTGGCAGTTGTTGATTTTGCTATTAAAACCACTGAAGCTTTTGCAAAAGCCAACATTCCGCTTGAAAAGTTAGATGATCCTAGTTTAAGAGGACGGATGGCTGAATTTATTGAAGGTAAGCGTATTTCCAAAATTTATGTATTTAACTACAACTTGGCCTGTAGGCCTATTATGGTTTTTGAACAAGACCTAGTTCATCTAATACTAACCTTAGAAAATAAAGATGTTTGACATTACTGTCTTAGCATTACTCCAATTATGGTTTTAGGTGCTGGAGACTTATCTTGTGTGAAATCTCTCAGAAAAAAATATGTTCCTGTGGCAGCACAGGCACACTTTGATGCAGTAAAGGAACTTCTTCAGCAGAAAAATGTTGTTATACTTTGTGACGNGTGTTTGTTCTGCTTTTTAAGATTTGTTCAGACAATTTAACAGAACTAGTTTTGAAGGTAGGTGCAGTAAACATTCTGGAGAAAGCAGATGCAACGACATGCTCTCAGGCTATACATGAGTGTGTTAATAAATACGGTGTCAATTTCAAAAACATTCAAGCAATTGTTACAGACTCTGCACTTTACATGACCAAATGTGTGACAACAATGCAGGTCATTTTTGGAGAGCATGTGGTCCATGTTCAGTGCTGGGTCCACAAACTGGCATTAGTAGGTCACATCTTTTGCATTGAACTGACTGAAGTAAATGAGGCTGTGGTAAAAGTGAAAACCACATTTTTGAATACAGGAAAACAAAAGCATCATTATGTGCAATATCTAGCTGAACATACAACTAAAGCAGTAAATCTGTTCCCAATACCAGTGAACACACGATGGAACTCGTGGTTCAGAGCAGTGTTTTATTTGTCAGAATACTTTGTTGCCATTGTTAACTTCTTCAAGCTCGATGAAATAAAGGCCATCAACAACAGTGATATTAACTACCTAGCTTGCCTTTCAGAAAATGATGTGAACGTGGTTCTTGCTCAGTGCACATTTGTAAAAACCCATGCAGCTGATATTGTAGACCTTCTCACAAAACTTGAAGGCTCTCGGTATGCCACAGCAGACATGCTATATGGCTGGCTAAACAATTTGTTGAAAGGTTTTGATGGCACATCAAAGGTATATTTGATTCCCAGTTTGAAACTCGTATTTCATCAGACTCATCTCTCACTACCACTGAAAAAGCACTTGTGAAACAGAAATGCCAAAAAGCATAAACTCTTGCAATGACCAAACTGCAAAGTTTGATGAATGGTGATCCAAGTATGCACATTTTTAGGGCAACGAACAAGCGTTTTAGTCCAAAAAACATTTTATTGAATGAAACTAAAAGTGTTTTGCCTGTTTTTGATCAAATTCCTGTATACAATGGAATGGATAATTCTGTTTGATACAAGGGCTATGAATTTCTTAAAGAAACTGTTCAAGATGTGGTCATGGAAGAAAAAGAACCAGATGTAACAAAATTACTGGTGGCTTTGGGAATAGAATATAAATAATTTACTTCAGCAGCACTGAAGGCTATATGGTTGCCTTCCATCAATGTCAACAGTGAGCGCCTTCATAGCCACTACAATTTAGTAATTACTGACAGAAGGCAAAATTTGAAAGAATAGCATATACATAGAAACATTTACCATGCTTTCGTTTGATGATTAACTGTTGACTTTTTACAAGCAGCTGAAATAAAATGTTTAAGTAAATTAGTTACATATTACAGTGAAATCCCGATATTTCGCATCCCGATTATTCGTATATCCTGCTAATTCGTGCAAAATTGCCGGTCCCTTGAGAAAATCCCTTTAATTCCTAAAAAAAAAATGCATTCCGGTCCCCTCGATAATACGTATTTATTTTGGTGCTCGAGCTCAATTAAAACGTCTTATAATTCTTATTTCCAACTTAAAAATCTCGTTAACTTGTAATGATTTTAACCCTAGACTGTACACCAGCTCTAGATTTATGCAATTCGGGCAGGGCAAAAAAGACCGGAAGGGTACTGAGGGTCGTAGGAGGGTTTGAAGGGCAGTTAATGACGCAGAGTAGGCTGTGAGGCGATGTGTTTGTGATTCCCAGAACTAAGAGGCGCCTTGGTGTCCGGTCTACNATTGCAGACCTACGTTACCCAACTTTGTTTTCTGCAAAATACGGCTCTTGGAAAGAATTGTATTTCTTTCTGAAGGAATAGCGGCAGCTATCCTCGCTGTGTGGATTTTGTGTTATTTTGTTGTCCAAGATGCCGAAACCAGCAGTGGATGTNAATAGCGGCAGCTATCCTCGCTGTGTGGATTTTGTGTTATTTTGTTGTCCAAGATGCCGAAACCAGCAGTGGATGTACAGCTACGAGCAGCCGAGTTCAAAAGTGACAGTCTTTATGCTTTTGATTCTCAAACTCTAATGTGTCGTTTTTGTAACTGCATAGTTTCGTATGAAAAGAAAAACTCAGTATTAAAACATATTAACCTTTCAAACTAACAAAATGGTGCTGATTCGCCTGCTCAAGTTCAAACGTCTGTGCCTGCTTGCTTTAGTAGCTCAAAAAGAAGAAAATTGGCAGTTGANCTGATTCGCCTGCTCAAGTTCAAACGTCTGTGCCTGCTTGCTTTAGTAGCTCAAAAAGAAGAAAATTGGCAGTTGATGATCTTGCTATTAAAACCACTGAAGCTTTTACTAAAGCCAACATTCCGCTTGAAAAGTTAGATGATCCTAGTTTAAGAGGACGGATGGCTGAATTTATTGAAGGTAAGCGTATTTCCAAAATTTATGTATTTAACTACAACTTGGCCTGTAGGCCTATTATGGTTTTTGAACAAGACCTAGTTCATCTAATACTAATCTTGGAAAATAAAGATGTTTGACATTACTGTCTTAGTATTACTCCAATTATGGTTTTAGGTGCTGGAGACTTACCTTGTGTGAAATCTCTCAAAGAAAAATATGTCCCTGTGACAGCACAGGCACACTTTGATGCAGTAAAGGAACTTCTTCAGCAGAAAAATGTTGTTATACTTTGTGACGAGACGACCGATTCCAAAGGAAGATGTGTGTTTATTGTGCTTTTTAAGATTTGTTCAGACAATTTAACAGAACTAGTTTTGAAGGTAGATGCAGTGAACATTCTGGAGAAAGCAGATGCAACGACATGCTCTCAGGCTATACATGAGTGTGTTAATAAATACGGTGTCAATTTCAAAAACATTCAAGCAATTGTTACAGACTCGGCACGTTACATGACCAAATATGTGATGACAATGCAGGTCCTTCTTGGAGAGCATGTGGTCCATGTTCAGTGCTGGGTCCACAAACTGGCATTAGTAGGTCACATCTTTTGCATTGAACTGACTGAAGTGAATGAGGCTGTGGTAAAAGTCAAAACCACATTTTTGAACACACGAAAAATAAAGCATCATTATGTGCAATATCTAGCTGAACATACAACTAATGCAGCAAATCTGTTCCCAATACCAGTGAACACCCGATGGAACTCGTGGTTCAGAGCAGTGTTTTATTTGTCAGAATACTTAGCTGACATTGTTATCTTCTTCAAGCTCGATGAAATGAAGGTCATCAACAACAGTGGTATTAACTACCTAGCTTGCCTTTCAGAAAATGATGTGAACGTGGTTCTTGCTCAGTGCACATTTGTAAAAACCCATGCAGCTGATATTGTAGACCTTCTCACAAAACTTGAAGGCTCTCGGTACCCCACAGCACACATGCTATATGGCTGGCTAAACAATTTGTTGAAAGGTTTTGATGGCACATCAAAAGATATATTTGATTACCAGTTTGAAACTCTGATTTCATCAGACTCATCTCTCGCCACTACTGAAAAAGCACTTGTGAAACAGAAATGCCAAAAAGCATCAACTCTTGCAATGACCAAACTGCAAAGTTTGATGAATGGCGATCAAGTGTGCACATTTTTAAGGCAACGAACAAGATTTTTAGTCCAAAAAACATTTTATTGAATGAAACTAAAAGTGTTTTGCCTGTTTTTGATCAAATTCCTGTATTCAATGGAATGGATAATTCTGTTTGATACAAGGGCTATGAATTTCTTAAAGAAGCTGTTCAAGATGTGGTCAGGGAAGAAAAAGAGCCAGATGTAACAAAATTACTGGTGGCTTTGGGAATAGAATATAAAGAATTTACTTCAGCAGCACTGAAGGCTATATGGTTGCCTTCCAACAATGTCGACAGTGAGCGCCTTCTTAGCCACTACAATTTACTAGTTACTGACAGAAGGCAAAATTTGAAAGAAGAGCATATAGAAACATTTACCATGCTTTCGTTTGATGACTAACTGTTGACTTTTTACAAGCAGCTGAAATAAAATGTTTAAGTAAATTAGTTACACATTACAGTGAAATCCCGATATGTCGCATCCCGATTATTCGTATATCCCGCTAATTCGTGCAAAATTGCAGGTCCCTTGAGAAAATCGCTTTAATTCGTAGAAAAAAAAAAAAAAATGCATTCCGGTCCCCTCGATAATACATATTTATTTTGGTGCTCGAGCTCAATTAAAACGTCTTATAATTCTTATTTCCAACTTAAAAATCTCGTTAACTTGTAATGTTTTTAACCCTAGACTGTACACCAGCTCTAGATTTATGCAATTCGGGCAGGGCAAAAAAGACCGGAAGGGTAATGAGGGACGTAGGAGGGTTTGAAGGGCAGTTAATGATGCAGAGTAGGCTGTGAGGCAATGTGTTTGTGATTCCCAGAACTAAGAGGCGCCTTGGTGTCCGGTCTACGATTATGAGAGGGTAGGAAGGGGCAGAGCTAGTGAAAAGTAAGAGGGTTTGAAGGAAAGGTAATGACGCCAAGTAGGCTGTGGGGCGATGTGTCTGTGATTCTCAGAACTAAGAGGCGCCTTGCTGTCCGGTCTACGGATATGAGAGGGTAGGAAGGAGCAGAGCGAGTAAAAAGTTAGTTAGTTCGGTCTTAGCCAAGCCTCCGAAAAGAGCTAATAAGTGTCTTTCCATTAGAGAAAAAAAAAAAAATCATTAACGGTGGCCGGTGGTGATAAACAAATTGACGTGTCCAAACGTTATAAGGTTCCTCCTTCCACAATAACATCAATTCTGAAGAACAAGGACAAAATCGCCTCCCAGACATCGGACAGCAAAGTAAAGCGCTTTAAGACTGGTGATTGTCCACAACTAGAAGAGAATTTTAAAAAGTGGTTTGCGCAAGGACGGAATTCTAATGTACCAGTTGGAGGAAACATTTTAAGAGAAAAGACAAAAGTTTTCGCAGAAAAAATGGGAATTAAAGACTTTCGTGCGAGTAATGGTTGGTTTGATAGGTTTAAATAAAGGCACAGCATAAAATTTAAGAAGCTTAGTGGGGAAAGTGCGAGTGTATCGGCCGACATTTGTTCTGAGTGGAAAGACGAATTGGGAGAAATAATTGATTCTTATGAGCCCAACAACATTTTTAATGCAGATGAGACGGGGTTATTTTATAAGTGTCTCCCCGACCGATCAATTTGTTTTAAGGAAGAAAAGTGTCATGGCGGAAAAAATAGCAAAGATTGTGTAACCATATTGTTGGCTGCCAACATGAACGGATCTGAGAAATTGAGACCACTCATGATAGGCAAATCAGCCAAAACAAGATGTTTTAAAAACATAAAAACTTTTCCGATGACCTATTGTGCAAACAAAAAAGAGTGGATGACGGGCGAATTATTCAAGGAATGGATACGATCAGTGAATGCTGATGTGGAGAAAAAGCAGAAAAAAATTCTACTTTTCATGGATAATTGTACGGCCCACAGCAATACCCCACCGCTGAGTCATGTTAATGTTGTGTTTTTGCCTGCCAACACTACTTCTAAGCTGCAGCTTCTAGACCAGGGTATAATTAAAACGTTCAAAACATTTTACCACAAGGAAGTAGTGATGCAACTCCTTGACAGCATCGAAGATGGGAAGGATCATTAAATCACCTTATTTTCAGCCAGCAACATTGCTCACAAGGCGTGGCAAAGTGTTAGCGAAAGCACAATAAAAAAAACTCATTTTTCGTGCTTGTGATTTCACGAAGGTGGAACTTTCATCAGCAGTTACTGAACAACACTTAGAATGCCCTGTGAATTGGAAACGTCTTCCTCAAAATTAAGAAAATTCTATAACGTTTGAAGATTTCGTCCATTTTGATGATGGCCTAGCGGTAGCGGGGATTCTAACTGATGACGAAATTGTGGCTCCATCTCAGGACATTGATGGTGAAGGTGATGACGGAGATGATGTGCCGACAATTACACCTAAAGTGGCCAAATAATACATCAACAACGTGCGCCATTTCTTAGCGAAATGAGACGTTTGCGATGAAGTGCTTGACAAAGCCTTCGACAATACCCGTCTGCAAGGCTTGCACCAAAAGAAAATTGCAGATTTTTTTAAACGTAAATTTTAATGTGTTTTTTATTTATGTAATTATTTATTTATATATACATATGTATACATAATATGTAGCCATGTGTTTATCATTACATATTAATGCAAATTTGCATTAATATAGTTATTATGTATTTTTTGTTATTTGCTCTCGATTATCGGTAATCCCACTAATTTGAATATCGTGATAATTCATATTTAACATTCAGTCCCTTGACAATACGAATTATCGTGATTCTAGTGTATGTAGATACGTATTGTATTACCTTACTGATTGTTCCTGTGAAGGTGCATTCTGTTTGTTAGCCCTTTTTATAGTTATTCTTCACAGTTATAATTATAATTTTGTATTTTTAATAGCGCTTATAGTGTAGCAAAAATGTTTATAATTTCAAAAATGAATTTTTGATGCATAAAAGGTTGTATGGTGCATAAAAAAACAACACCTATTTTCTAGGTAAATAACCGCTATTTTCAAGAAAAATAACACCTATTTTTTCAGGTCTCTACCCTTCATGTATTATTTAATAAACAGTTCATTAGATACATACATCTGGTCTATGTAACAACATAACACAGTTTTAATAATCAACCACTGATGAGCTTGTAAAGAAGGCAAAACAACCTCTGTTAGAGGTCAACAGCAAACTGAACTAGCGAGAGGAGCAGGAGCAGGACTGCGCATGTTCAGGCTCACATAGTCCTGTTGCAACACTCCATTGCCGAGATTTATGTACACAGAAAGAAAAAGAGGAAGGAAAGAGAAAGAGAGAGAAAAAGACAGAGAAAAATTCAAAGCACTATTTTTTCATAACAAAAGATGTATACTTCATAAAAAAATTATTTAAAATCATTTTAATTTTCTTATGTTTAAAATATATTATTAGTCTTGTCAATTATTCCATGGGATTCAGCATGAATATTCAAAGGCCTGTAGTTCCCAAACTAGACAAAGTAACAAGATTAAATTTGTTTTGTAAGAAACTTGTTAAAAAATACTGTTTTTAAAACAAAAAATTTTTTTACCCCTCTTCCACATGCTCTTTTTAACCATGAAAATGGGAACCATTTTCATGGTGCAAAATTTCTGATTTTTGGGGGCCATATCTTGTAAAAGGGATGAAGAAACAACTTAATATTTTATTCCAGTAATCATGTTTGCCTATTATGCACAAAAAAAAAAATTGTTATTACCAATCCTTCAGGAATTTTTTGCTAACTGAATACTGCAAAACCGGGTTTTTTCGGGTCCTATTCAGCGAAAAAAAAAAAATTGGGTTAAGCTTGATTTTAGGAAACGCTTGCTCTGAACATAATAAAACATTTTGCTGTTAAGCTTTCTAAAGAGCTATTGTGGAACTTAGCAGCAGTAAGAGGTAAACAGTTGAGACTCCTAAAACACGATCCTGAAATGTCAAGATTTTCTTTGCGCCAAATAATTATATTGCCTATATCCCAGGAATTTTTTTTTTTAAATATACAAAAATTATTTTTCTGTTCAGAAAGGATGAGATACATCCCATAAAAAATTTCATTGAAATCAAAAATGGTGATGCAAATTTTCTTTTGAAATGTGTTGAATTTAAATGGAATGACCCCAGTACTTGGTTGCCATTCCCAACTATTTTATATATGTAAAAAAAAAAAATCCAGCATGACGTAAACCTGCGGCGGCATCGCCACTTTCTCGTTGTTTTGCAGGTCGCTCTGTACATCTCGTCATGTCTGATAGAGGTAAAGGA
The DNA here is from genome assembly GCA_002778355.1 of Clitarchus hookeri. Lineage (NCBI taxonomy): Eukaryota > Metazoa > Arthropoda > Insecta > Phasmatodea > Phasmatidae > Clitarchus > Clitarchus hookeri. The sequence goes on from NQII01000254.1 coordinate 149,206, forward strand.
GGGAAGGTTAAGGGGAAGTCCAAGTCTCGCTCCAGCCGTGCAGGACTGCAGTTCCCGGTCGGGCGATCCACAGGCTGCTGCGCAAGGGCAACTATGCAGAGCGTGTTGGGGCAGGTGCCCCGGTTTATTTGGCTGCTGTGATGGAATACCTGGCTGCTGAAGTGCTAGAGCTGGCGGGGAATGCAGTCCACGATAACAAAAAGACAAGGATCATCCCACGACACCTCCAGCTGGCCATCCGCAACGACGAGGAGCTGAACAAGCTGCTGTCTGGCGTGACGATCGCCCAGAGCGATGTCCTGCCCAACATCCAGGCCGTGCTCCTGCCCAAGAAAACCTAAGGCTGCTGCTTGCCTGTCTGCTCAGCGACAATAACAAACGGTCCTTCTAAGGACCAACATGTTATTCACATGAAGGGAACCGTTGGCTGCTGAGATCAGATAATTAATTTGCGCCTTTGTGCAGTGTGTGAAATCAAATATTTTACAAATTTCTCCAGCTTTGATGATGCAGTGTGACTTAATGCATTTCCACCCCCACCCCCCTCACACATATGCACACACCTCCCTTGAAATCCTCTCCCTGTGAACAGAGAGTGTGTGTGTAAAATTGTTACCAGGTAATGGGATTTGTGTTGCAAACCAAACATCCTGCAGCAAACTTGTAATCACAATTTTCTAATTTTTATTTTAAATGTGTTTGCATGTGTACATACATGCACACACAAGAATTCAATTCTTAAATTTTGAATACAGNTTTTACAAATTTCTCCAGCTTTGATGATGCAGTGTGACTTAATGCATTTCCACCCCCACCCCCCTCACACATATGCTCACACCTCCCTTGAAATCCTCTCCCTGTGAACAGAGAGTGTGTGTGTAAAATTGTTACCAGGTAATGGGATTTGTGTTGCAAACCAAACATCCTGCAGCAAACTTGTAATCACAATTTTCTCATTTTTATTTTAAATGTGTTTGCATGTGTACATACATGCACACACAAGAATTCAATTCTTAAATTTTGAATATAGCCATATTTTGTGCAATCAAATAATAAGCAGTNACACAAGAATTCAATTCTTAAATTTTGAATATAGCCATATTTTGTGCAATCAAATAATAAGCAGTGTTTGAAATTAACGTCGAATGGTATAAAACGTTTAGTAGTGCACTTGTGAGAGGTGAAAAGATATGAAAACTCAATAAACTTACTTTAGTAAATAAATAAAAGTACTGAACTCCGGTGTGCATGCTTTGAAAGGTAAAACTGAACATACGAGGAAAGTTAAAATAAATTCATACCCGTCAATAACAATTTAAATTTCTCAATTTTAAAGTGAAGTGTACTTAAATAAAGCTTGTTTCTTGTGTGCATTCTGTTTTTAGGACATTTGTAGTGATACAGTAACTGCAACCTCCCATCGTAATGCTGTGATGGCCCTTAAAAGGGCCGTTTTTTGATGGCCGGCCTAGTTCGGCTTAACCTCCGAAGCCGTAGAGGGTGCGGCCCTGCCTCTTCAATGAGTACACGACGTCCATTGCAGTGACAGTTTTCCTCTTGGCGTGTTCAGTGTAGGTGACAGCATCGCGGATCACGTTTNACTGCAACCTCCCATCGTAATGCTGTGATGGCCCTTAAAAGGGCCGTTTTTTGATGGCCGGCCTAGTTCGGCTTACCCTCCGAAGCCGTAGAGGGTGCGGCCCTGCCTCTTCAATGCGTACACGACGTCCATTGCAGTGACAGTTTTCCTCTTGGCGTGTTCAGTGTAGGTGACAGCATCGCGGATCACGTTTTCCAAAAACACTTTCAGCACGCCTCGTGTCTCTTCGTAGATGAGCCCCGAGATGCGCTTCACTCCTCCGCGCCTGGCCAGCCTGCGGATTGCCGGCTTGGTGATGCCTTGGATGTTGTCACGTAGCACCTTCCTGTGGCGCTTTGCCCCGCCTTTTCCTAGACCTTTGCCACCCTTGCCACGTCCAGTCATGTTTGCATCTGGGATCTTGGAAATTTGCCACCGGTTTTGATGAAATGGCCTGTGCTTGTAATTGGCTGGCACCTTCCGCNATTATATAAGTATTACAGTTATTTAAAAGTATTACAGTTATTTGTTAAAAAATTGCAAGATAAGTTGGAAAAAAAACTGAGCCATGGCTTGATTAATGACACACTCCATTTCAATTAATTCTGTCTATTTTTATTATTATAATTAAATTAGGTATAGGAAAGGATTCTTTATTGAAAGTGTTGGGAAAGGTCTCTATTTAATATTTGGGGAAAAAGGGGAGTACCCCCTGTAAAAAACCCCGGTACATTTGTTTGAGTTTTATTCAGTGCTGCTGAAGGCGCACATAACATCCATGATGATTGCGAATTTTTGGGCATCTGTTGTGGTGGTTCTTATTTTTTGGTTTGCTGTTTTGATGTGGGGTANGAGAAGGGAGAGGAGTGTTGTAAGAGCGAGAGATGAGATAACAGACTATTCCCATACACTTCCTTCCAAACATCAGGGAACAGTTTATGACTACCACTCCTTAATTGTTTTTCCCTGTAAAGCAGGCACCCGAGAAATTTTTTCCTTTATGTTGGGGAAAAAGGGCGCGCTATACATGAGTAAATACCATAGTAATTTTTGTAACAGAGTTTTGCCATTGCTGTGTAGAACCAAGAACCAAGTAATTGTTGTTAGCCTAAAACCAGTTCCNGAGAAGGGAGAGGAGTGTTGTAAGAGCGAGAGATGAGATAACAGACTATTCCCATACACTTCCTTCCAAACATCACGGAACAGTTTATGACTACCACTCCTTAATTGTTTTTCCCTGTAAAGCAGGCACCCGAGAAATTTTTTCCTTTATGTTGGGGAAAAAGGGTGCGCTATACATGAGTAAATACCATAGTTATTTTTGTAACAGAGTTTTGCCATTGCTGTGTAGAACCAAGAACCAAGTAATTGTTGTTAGCCTAAAACCAGTTCCGAGTCAAACCTCAAGAACCAGTATAAATTGGAACCGAAGAACCGAACCTACATTTACATACATACATACAAACTTTTATATACATGCACATACAAGAATTCAATTCTTAAGTTTTAAATACAGCCATATTTTGTGCAATCAAATCATAAGCAGTATATGAAATTTGCAGCTTGCCATAATTTGCAAATCATGTGCACTTGAGAGGTGAAAAGATATGTTTAGATTTATTTGAATGAAATCATTTATTTATTTTCAAGACTTGAGTGGTGAGCATGTAGTTAGGGTTCTACTCATTTTATTGGTGGGGCTGGGAAACTAGTTTATCGTCTTTCGTGAGACAAGAGAGTCTTGCGGCTCTTCTTATGAGTAGCAATTTGAACTGCCAATTGTTTTGATGATGTAATGGAAAATTTTGCTCGTATACAGAAATAATATTCAAATCACTATAACTTGAAAGTTGTAACTTCATCGAAAGAACAAAACTATATGAAGTATGTGTGTTCGTACCGATGTGAGAAATAAACAGAACATTTTCAGTGAAGTTAAACTCTCACATAAAAATTGTTTGATTATTTATATATAATGAACTACACTAAAACAACTATTTATTTAGGCCACGTTGTAACATTACAGTTATTTTATGTGCACTAACATTAACATTATTTATGAATGACATTTCCCAACATTTTCCCGGCTGTGAATAATGCAATTGCACCAGCTAGCTCAGCAAATTTTGCAGATGGAGGTAAGTAACAGTTATTTTGAATTAGAATGCCAAAATTCTGTTATTTTTTATTGATCCACTCCCACTATTTCCATTATTGAAGCTGAAACTTGAAGCATCCTGCGGCAATTACAGAAGAACTGCTCGCATTTAAATTACGATGGAGGCAAACACGAGGCTGCCTACACCCCAGTGGCTACGTACGTGAAAAATAATTTAGTAGAAACAACTGTTCAGTATGAAAAAGTTATAGAAGGAAAGCCACGGGTGCTACACACGCACGGTAAACTTTCCACTGTATACATCATTTTACTTGTTCTGGGGTTATGGCACCTCAACACACACGCGTCCGTTCTCGGCGGTGGTGGCGATATTTGTGGAAGAGAGATGCGCTCCACTCAACCTTCAGTGTCATCCTGTTCTAACCCGAGCTCTGATTGACTGTCGGCTGATCACGCCACACTACTCATCCATATCAGCAATGGAGAGACCAGAGCCAATCAGGATAATTTTTTTTTTTTAATTCCCATGACCAACAAAATGCAATACGAACTACCCTCTAAGGGCTAATGAACAATAACCTCCAACTGACCTCTACACCAAAAACTCGTGAAATGACGAAATATACATTGCACTCTGCTTAAATAATCCACCAAATCTTAATCTGAAAATTATATTGATGACTTGCCACAACAACCAAATAATGTGAAACCAAACGACAAAATAAAAACCTGAAAAACCGCAACGCTACGACGCGAACTTCAAAACCTCCGGCAAGAACCAAATGTGATAAATTATGTCGCTGTACGTAACGATGTGAAAAATGCACAAATGTAGACATTTTCAGTAAATTCAACTTTAAAAGTAAAAATCATTGGATTTTCAATAAAATTAACTAGGGTACAAGGAAAAGAGTTTTTTAAGGCCATGTGCATTTCAAATATTCTAACAACAGTTTTGAAAAACATTATTTACTAAACACATGAAGTTACTGTTCACATCGTAATTCCTTAAACATGTGGCAAGCTTTGGATGATTACTTGACTAAAATCACTTTTATCTGCCACTGATATGGAATAATTTATTTGCTGACTTATTAAAATAATAAAACACAAAACTGTTTCTTGAAATTAACAAATTTAAACTTCAAAACATAAATACGTTGTCGATTGAATCGCGCTTCATGGTGGTTACATAAAATGGCGGACCAAAGTACACAAACAACCTTCTTACGAAGCAGCATACACGGGTTGATATTTCATTTCACTGAGGAGACTGTTCTCAAAAGGCACCTACAAAAAACTAAATTAAAAAAAAAAAAAAAAAAAAAANTTATTAACTGCAGATACCACCAGCAAGAACACCACCAAGGAATTCTTGCATATAGATAAATCACAACGAAAGAGGACACAACCACAATGGCATTCACAGGATGAAAAAATTTCACACAACTTTAATGTACGCATGCTCTACCATAAGTTTTCAAAACGTTTTCAAGCCCATGCTTTATAGCTCAAAACAAATGTACATTTTTTTTCTAAAAGCATAATTTAAACTATGAATGTTGTAATTATCATTAAAGTCCTAAATTATAATTTTAACTGCAGAGTACTATTTTTATTCACATACATCACAAGGATCGCCAACATAACATACATCCCATAACAAACATCAGCTGACACAATACTTTGTAAATGAGGACATTTACTGTTTATATGCTGTGTAAGTTTATCACAAAGTTGTCAAAATTTACTGAAGTTATATGAAACTCAGGTTAATAACAACTTACTAAAACTGATAACCAATACCAAAGTATGTTAACAACTGGACACATTACTAAAAATGACCCCTGATTTTGAAACACATTAAATAATGAATCAAAGTTTTACAAAATGGCCATGCAAGGAAGAAAAATAAAATGTATCGTCATTTATGGCCCTCAGTTCATGCCTGATCAAAAAATAGAAATACTGACCTTCCCATCGACCATCACTGCATCTGCAGACTTCTGCACAATTCGGTCCTCGATTCCAGATGTCAAATCTGTCATGACATACATTAGCATTTTGGTAATATTGGCAGTCCTGGACCGCAAGTCTGCATCCAAGTCACTGCTCAGGACATCTGCAAAATGTGTGTCCAGCTTTTCGCAAGCTGCAACAGTCAGTGCATTGCCCACCACTCAGTACAAAGCAGTCCACTTCCACTTACAAGACAAATATTATAATTAGGGATGGGTCGAATAACCAAAAATATTGGTTCCGGTTCCGGTACCGATTCTACAATTTAAATCGGTTCTATTTTGAATACTTGCCTTTTGCTTGCAACTTCATTAAACCAATGCAGGTAAAATTCATTAAATGTTTTGATTAACCTATGGAAGAATTGAACAATAACAAAGTGTGAAGATCAGATTTAATGTATACAGATAAACTTGTTGTATTAAATTTATTTAAGGTTACTAAATAGGTAACAAATTATTAATTTTTTTAACATTAATATGTAGTGATTGTGATATGTTTGGAAAATACTTTAATTAAGTAACTCAGTGGTGCTAAAAGCCAAAACATTGTGGTGTGCTGTAGGTAGGATAATGGTAACCTGTGGTCGTTAAAAGAACATCAACAACTGAGGTGGGTGGCCAGCTTCATTTTTCTTTTTGCTTCTTTTATGCAGCTTTGGCTTACACAGAAACATAGAAGGCTTGGAGGAATGTATTGTATGGCTAATGACTAGCAGTATTGCTTACTGCAGAGGGGGGCTGAGTGACAAAGGAGAAAAGGGAGAAGAGTGATGATGTTAAGAGTGAGACATGAGATAACAGACTTTTCCCCTACACTTCCTTCTAAACATCAGGGAACAGTTTAGGACTACCACTCCTTTTTTTTTTTCTTGATAGCGCGCATCCCAGAAAGTTTTTCCTTTGTTTTGGGAAAAAAAGGGCGCGCTATACACGAGTAAATGCGGTAGACGAGAACCGAGTAGTTGTTAACCTAAAACCAGTTCCGAGTCAAACCTCAAGAACCGGTGTAAATTGGAACCGAAGAACCGAACCGACCTATCCTTAATTATAATAAATCAAAAATGCTTGATTTGTTTCTGTTACCCAAGTTTTAACAGATACATAATAAAAACATGGAATATTGTAAACTGCTTTGAATAATTCAAAATATTAAAACTCAACACCACCAAAAGTTGAGAATCTAAACCTTAAAGATACTGAAATTGGGAGTGCAGTACTTATAACCAAATGATAATTCCTTTAAATTGGCATGCGATTGGAGTGCATGCGTGTGTTTGTGTGCGAGAATAGTTTCCCTTCCCCATCAGTCTGCTACTGCAGTTGGCAGGTGTTCTTTACAGGTGAACCGAGTGTGATGTCATAGTATCCAAGACAGCTACAAAAAAACAGGAGAGAGAAAGACAGACACGTTGGCAAGAAAAGCTCATTACTTCTAGCCCGTTGGACTCACGGTTGGCTCAGTGATTTAGACACCTACATCCTACTGCTAGGGTCACCGGTCTGATCCCGGGGGCTGCAAGAGATTGGCATTTTTTACCAGAGGTTCTCATGGGGAGTGTGGCGGGCACTGCCACGACAGAGGTTTTCTTGTGGTGCTCCCATTTCTCCCCCACCTTCAGTTTGCCGCTGCACCACTCCCAGCTCTTCCCTCAACTTGAACATTCTTCTGGATGGCCGAGAACTGGCACATCTATCAGGTAGGACAGCAGGCTCCCTTTAGCGCCAACTTCCTCACAATCAAGGTGGCTATACCCAAAGATGGGATCATAGTGTGGGTTTACATTTTACTTTTTGCCTGTTGGCCTGATAACCTGCTGTCACTCTACATCATTATGTCACAAGAGTAGCTTACACATGTGCCAAGATGGTGCAAGAATTCTCCTAAGCCCAGCACGGTTTGCTACCATTCTACCACAGCATTATGATTAGGCTACTCTCAAGCCCTTTCTGAAACACTTGAATACTTTCCATTCAACATGTGTTATGTATCATTTGCTACCAAAGTTGCTGATTGTTCATATGCATTCAGAAGTATGTCTCCCATACAAGATAAACCAGCTTCATGCTAACAGACCTAGATTAGGAGTACAGAAGCCACCCAACTCTGTTCTTTGTGCAAGCTGGCTACCTATACAATCTAGACAATAAAAGTGGCCTCTGTATGTAACAGACCAGTTATTAAACAGCAGGTAGTTCTCAGTGACATTGCCCCGTAGTTATGATAGGTAACCGCTTCACAACACGACGCCACACTCTACCCCTCTGGCCCTCAGCCACATGAAGTGAAGTAGCCGCCACCTTCGGCCATCTTCGCCGGTGCTCCACCACCCTCTCTGCTACCCCCGCACTGGCCCTGTGCACCACGTATAAATAGGGCTAACAGCCCACAATTCAAGGCTGACTCTGCCCGAGCACCTACCGACTTCACGTCATCCTTCGCAGAATGCCACTCTGCCTGAGAGTCAACAGACTTCTTCAAGTCGTCACTGTTATATGCAGCCTTCGTCTAGTCTTACTCTGCACGACACTGCCACACTGTTCGCCAGTGAACCAAAGCCGCCGTGCTTCCAGTTACTATGTAACTCGCCATAGTTGACATGAATCCAAGCTGCCTTTGGGTTGCACTCACCCTCCGAGCTGCCGCGTCTTCCGGGACTAGGAAACGTACCGGTTGGCATCCCAGGATCGGTCCTTCAGGCCCTAGTCAAGATACAGGCTGGTTTATGTGAGTTTACTGAACAGTCAATAAATAGACATAATCAAAACTTGGTTGCGTTGTCAATCCCAGTGTTCTACATTTCTCTACCTTGCTCTCACTATCTCCTGTTTTGTCACCATACCCTTTTACATTCCTGCAGGAGTAGTCACAAGCTGGAAACTTTGTACCCTACCTCAGTGCTCTGAAACACTGTCTCGATGTGGAGCTTAGGAAGCCCGCCTTCCTGGATGACACCAGAGCAGTTGCTTCCTTGGACTATCGTCCCCTCCAATACGTGCCTCGGTCCGCCAGCAACGCCCCGCTCGCCAGGTTACTTGCTGGAGAATGATAGGCCAACCCCCGACAAGGAGCCCCGTTTCTCCGCGATGCTTGGGGTCCGCCAGCAACGTCCCGCTCGCCAAGCCACTAGACTGAAGACCCGTAGTCCAAGCTGCCTACCCATTCGACAGTATCTCGTTTTTTCCATCAGGCCGTGCCTAGTCCAGGCTGCCTAACCATCTGACAGCCCCTCCTTGTTTCCATTAGGCCGTGCCTACCCCTTGGAACATCCACTATACACCTCTCTGTACTGTCACTCCCCTTATGCCTCATCATAGGGATGGGTGGGGGAAAGCAGCCAAGCAGGGAAGTATGGATCCAAGTGCGAACCGGGTGTACTCCTGGAAAAAGCCACTTACCGGAGATGGTCAGTCGCCAGCACATCCAAGACATCACAGAGCCTCATCTCGCACGTGCTGCGTGCTGTGTCGCCATTACCACCAATGCCGCTGAAGAAACCACCCACCATCGCTCGGCCTGCCAGTGTTGACAAGGTAGTCAAGCGACTCAATATCTCGCCTGGATACACCCAGACCCATGTGCCTACACAATTGCCAAATCCACCACCGCAGGCTACATGAATAATCCCATAAGAGTGGCGACTCACGCTTCTCAGTCATCATAT
>NQII01000254.1:168001-191756 GCA_002778355.1 Clitarchus hookeri
GCCCGCAAAGTGTGACAGCGATGCTGGGGGGGGGTGTGTGTGAGGGGTTGTGGTTGTGAGCCAACATCGTTCTATAATCCCTAAACCGTCACACGACAATGCATTACAAAATAAAAATGTCAGTATAACTAATGCATTCTTTGTTGCAAATAACTAGATACGCCATTAACTCTTCTCCGTTGATAATTAAACATTTCTGAGTGATTGTCGCTTAACTTACATCCCAAACAAATTCACGTATCATGTAATACCAATTTGACACACTTCCACATTCCATTCAAAGAGTACATCAACATTTACGATTGTTTACGATGCTGGCAATCGGTGAGGCCATCTTCGGCCGGTTACGCAACAGCGGCAAGCAACCGTGCTTGTGATTGGTTATGGGTCACGTGACAATCACCATTACAAGAACCACAAACCAATCACAATGAGCTTCACTTCAGCTAAAGGGATGTTTGTACCGTGACAAGCCGCTAGCAATACCAATCCAAACTTTAAGTGTTATGTTGTTTCCCGCTAAGAAATTTGCTTTGTTCGCTTACAGAGCAAAACATGTAACATGTAACATGCAAACTGGAAAAAGTTCAGAAGGGTATAAAATTCCATGATGCATTTCAAATTTCCTTGATTTTTCCCTGATATTTTCCTAGTTAAAGGAATTCCCTGACATTTCCAGATTTTCCAGGTCTGTGGCCACCCTGTATTAATAACATCAACAAAATTATTTGCATGTAAAGGAAAGTATGCTTATTAGTTATATTAACTCCTTGTTTAATTGTTAAATAATTTATTGTTATGAATGAAAATGTGCAGTCTGACCATTTCCCCAAAATTCCTAATATTTCCAAGTTTCACATATATGCTGTAATATCCAAACTGCTACTGCATAAGAACCAAAATTAATATCTTTATTAACGAAGTTAAACAAAATTTGCAGTCTATAATAAACAATGCTGCACAGTTTTATGTTATGCTTTTAAGTACACACAGAGCAACATGACTCCTAGTTTTAGGTGCATTCAACGAAACGGATGTGAAAGTTTCAAAGAAAAGGTCAGTCTTACAACCAAAATAAAATTTCTAATATTTATGATATTAAATTTCAATAGTGATAACGTGTAAAATATATTGTGAAAATATGAATGTTTTTGACAGAAAATAAAATGTATTATATTATGAACATATTACCATTGCAAATCAAACTAAGGCTACAACATTTACATAAATAATTTCCCGTAAGCATGATCAAAGTATTATTTTTATTTTCTGGGCAAAAAAGCTTGCCAAACATAATTTTCAAGTGAATAAACTATGAAGCTTAAGGGGGATCAGTCTCCACCATCAATATTTTTGCCGTAAGTTCCATTTAATAGTGTTTAACGAAATTTTTCACTCGACATGGCATAAATAACAGCTTCCCAAGCTTTATCAAACTATTACATTACTACTGCCTTTACTAATTTTTTTACTAGTTACTGCGGAGTAATTTTTTCTTTCAGGCGGTTACAGAAATGATCCTGGCTACAGTATTCAAGCAACACATGTTTAAAAACATGTGCTAAGCTATGCACAATGCCTTGTCAATGCCCAAAATAAAATACAAAATCTGTGATGCAAGTTATGGAGAAAACATCATAAATCCAAGATGGTATTCCCCTTAAATGACATATATTTGTTGCAGTGATAAAATATTTCTATAGTAATATCAATAATTTTTTTCATCATCTAGACGTGGGCATCTTGGCAACATGTTCTGATGTAGGTAAGTAGGTCTTAACGTCTCAACACCTGTCATTACAGATGAAACATGTCTGTAATGGAAACTTGGAAACCACATGACAATGGAAGCATACATAGTCTGTTTACTGGTAACTAATTCTACATGATCCATCAAAAAACCGAATAGTACGATGAAACAGACTATAGCTATCATGAAAATTACTGAAAAATTGGAAACAAATCCTGGTTTAAAACCAAAAGGAATTAAAATTTAGTTTGTAGCCAAACTTTTTAAGCTATTGCCATTCGCATTACCACTATATTACAAAAAGTAATCTGCGACTTCCCCTCTATGCTCTCCCCCAACCCCGCCAAAAAAAAAACCAATGTCTAACCAGCGCCAATTCTCGAAACTAGCCTGATCATGCCAAAATGTAAAACGCAGCTGGTTTTACTGTAGAAGTGCGAAGAACAGTGTCCGTGAGTCAGATAGGCCTAATGAAAATGTAAAGTAAAGCAGAATGAGAATTTTAAATACTGTTTTCATAGGTATGGTCTGTAGGTGCCTGGCAAGTTTTATTGATCGAGGGTGCAGTTTACAGGCACTAGGTGCTTACGGATTATTTTGCAAAAAATAGGTTTTGTACATGCCTTTCCAGGATATCAGTTTATTCAGAAAAAGTGTATGTATTAAAATAAATAAATATTAGAGTAATAATTCCTCCGATGTTCCTACAAGAAGCCACTTAAAATAGACTTTGCACTTCGTCATCGTACAATATTTTAAAACGTTTATGATGACAAGGAGACACCAATTACACATGTCCGAGGTATCATTTTATCCGTAAGACGCCTGACTATTGAATTAAATTATATTCCATGCGAAAATCATGTTTCCTTTATGCCAGCAAAGACTGAACATAGATTTGCAGTGCTTGGTGAAACCTCGTTCTAGTCAAGTGTTTTTAACATTTTGGGAGAAAAAGTGTGGCTAAGTGTATGCCTCTCTGGTATAATTTTTTTTCTTCAGAAAATGTCTGCGTATTAAAATTAATTAATATTTAATAAAAAAAGTGTAATTTTTGTGACAAAGAAAATTGAACCCGGGTTGGACCATTATAAAAATTATGTTCCACAGGATTAACCAGTTGTAGGAAGCATGAAGGGGTAAATGAGAAGTTCCTTGGGTTTATTTTAGGCAAGTGCATTCTCAAAATGTACCAGTAACGATTTTGCGAGAAAAGGCATCATAATTTGGTTTAAGGTTAGGAATTGACGATTTCACTCCATCCAATGGCTGGATCGACAGATTCAAAAAACGCACTGGTATTGTATACAGAAAAGTTAGTGGCGAGGCTGCTAGTGTAGACATGCCCCAAGAGACATTTTCAACGTGATGTGTGGACTTTTTTTAAATTTACTACCGGACAAAACATTTTCTTTCAAAGGTGAAAAGCTTACTGGTGGTAAACTATCTAAAGAAAGGGTAACCATTTTGTTTGGAGCAAACATGCATGGAAGTAGAAAGATCCCTCCTTTGGTAATTGGAAAATCTCCGAAACCAAAGTTTTTAAGAACATCAAGGGTCTGCCATGCAGGCTTGAAGGCCACCAAAATGATTGATGATCTGCCAAATTTCTCTTCAATACCTACATTTTTTAGATGCCAAAATGGGTGGAAAATCATCCTTTTCATGGAATACTAAGTTCACATCTAAGTTCACTCAGAAATGTTTGTTTATAGTTCTTGCCATCCAACACATCTTATCTGCAACCAACGGATCAAGGGATCATAAAGAATTTTAAGCATAATTTCACAGGTCACGCCTCAGCAAAACACTCCTGTGTGACCTAGTGGCTAAGAAACCTCTAAAGAAGACTAACACGACTGCACATGACTGCTGCATCCTGAGCATCCATGTCACAGTCTGTCATTGCAAACTGATTTATAGGAAAGCTGGCTTCAAACATTCTTCAGAGTTGCCCACAACAGGTGATGAACCTGAGAAGCTACTCTCATCAGGAGAATGGGAAACCCCACCAAGACCAGCTGGAATTTACTTCTACTTTTGAAGACTATTTTTCTGTTGATGAAGCAGCACTGCCTTGCCACTAATTAACTGTTGAAGAAATGTGTGCACCTGCAATTATTGGAGCTGGAAAGAGAAGATGAAGATGTTGCAGTAAAAGTGACTTGTTTACAAGCTCAAGAATATTTGGATATTTTAAGAAACTTTGTTGCCTCACAATACATTGCGTAGGACTACAAAGACAAAGGTATTGTAAGGATAGCCTTTATAAAGTAACTTTTTACTTCATAATTTTGTTTGTAACTAAATATAATGTATTTTGCCACTTTACAAGAAACTACCAACAGAATTTTTTTGTCTATTACGTTATTTTGTATTTTGCAATCAAGAAAGATATTATAATAGCAAATTTATTTTTTAATTTTAATTGAATAATTATGTGTACTTTGCTTGTGTTATTGTGTCCATTTATTACAGAATTTTGTTTGTAAACTATTCTTTTGTAATTTTATATATTGAGACTATACCATGTATCAATAAATAATTATAAAAGAAAATTGTTTGTGTTGACCATTTCATGTGGTTTGGTGTTCAAGTTCCCTAATTATTGTGTTTCTCTCTACGTTCTCTTGCTTATAATGCATTTTTCTCACAGTCCCTTAAGAACGTTATAACATGGTTATGCTGCATATGGTTTATTTAGGAAACAACAAAACCTATAATACATGGAGCAAAATTTTCAAAGGTTTGATTTAATAAGTGCGAAAATACAAAGATCATGCAAAGTTTTTCAATTCAATACACCACACAGAACATTTATAACTATTACTCTAAAATATTCATTAAAATGAATTGCAGCAAAACTAAAATCACATACACACACTATGGAGAATAAAATGATCTGGTAACAATATCAAACTCTTAAATTAATATACTGACATTATCAAAATATCCTGCGAACAATAATAAGTTTAGCGTACTGTGATCATTAGCCATGTTTGTTTAACAAATACACTGCATTAAACAATTCTTCTACAGTCTACAGAAAGAAGTTTGTGCTGCCGTGCTGTTGATGTGACCACAAAGCTAGCACAACAGGTTTGCTGCACCATCTAAAAAATTTTCTCCTAGTGGCAACAGTCATATTCTCTGTTTCATATGTTGTGACCAACCTACACAGCATGTAAACAGTAAACGCCTCCACTTGCAAAGTACTGTGTCAGCTGATGGTTATTGCGGGATGTGTGTTATCATGTTGGCTGTCTTTGAAATGATTGTAGAAGAAAATAGTACTCTGCATTAAAAATTACAATGTAGAAATTTTATGATAATTACAGCATTTATGGTTAAAATTATGCTTATAGACTAATGAACATTTTTTCTGAGTTATAGAACAAGGGTTTTAAAAACATTGAGCAATATTATGGTGGCATATGTGACCATTACGGCTATGTGAAAGGTCTCCACCAATCTCCCTTGTCTATGGTCTCCACCCGCCCAGTTGCCACTATATGCGAGAATTCCTTGCTGGTGGTGTCGGAATATTATATATGCAGTTAATTATTTTTGTATTTGCGTATTTCATTGAATGTAATTCGTCGTCGGTGCATTTTTAGAACAGTCTCCTCAGTGAAATGAATTATCGACACGTATCTGCCGCTTTGTAAAAGGGTTTGTTGTGTGCTATGGTCCTCCATTTTCTGTGACCATTGCAAAGCGCGAGCGAAAAAGTATTTGTGAAGTATAAATTTGTTACTTTTAAGAAATAGCTCTAGTGATTTGTTAATTGAACAAGTCAGAAAATAAATTATTTCATATCAGTGGCCACATGTTTAGGAATTAAGAAGTGAACAGTAAGAGTGTTTTTTTTATAAATAATGTTTTTTTTAAATTGTCGTAAGTATATTTTTAATGTATCTGGCATTTTAAAAACTTGTTTAACCCCAATTCATTTTTAGATGGGAAGTTAAATTTGCCGAAAATGTTTACATTGTGCATTTCGCACATGAGTATTAACAGTGATGTATTAATTTCATTTTGTTCTTGTCAAAGGTTTTAGTGTAGTTCATTAATTAAAAAAATTAACAATGTGTATGTGATGAGTATTTCTCGCATCGGTACGAACAGCAACACATTTATCGCATTTAGTTCTTTCAATGAAGTTTAAAACTTTTAATATTAATTGAATGTTATTTCTGAACAAACTAATTATTCCACTGCATCATCAAAACAATGTATGTTCCAATCGCCACTCTCTCATAAGAACAACCGCAAACAATCATGTTTCACAAAAGACGTTAAACTAGAGTTTCCCCACACCACCAATAAAATAAACAGAACCCCAACTATAGTCGGTTCACGACGGGAAGAAACTTTTGAAAATCAACATTTGAAAAAACACCCTAGCCGTTAGCTACATGCATATAACATTACAAGCAGCGGCGAGCGCGGATACAGTTATGCCGTCAGGTTGCCAGCACAAAGAGAGTAAATAGTTCCAAAGTTTTAACGTAATTGTTAATTTATCGCTTACAAATGGGTGTCGAAAAGAATTTTATCGTATTATGCCAATTATTAATGACGTGATGCTAACGTATTTAGATTTCAACGTCTTTTGGATAGTTACACAATCCCGCTCAAGGCGAAAGTAGAGCGGCCATTTGTTGACTAACCAGTATTCCTTGTGTTGTTGACTGGGTGTGGTCGACACACGTGCCAGAGAATTTGTGGGATTCTTGTTTAACCTATCGGTTTTTTTTTTTACTAATATCCGCTCTTTATTATTTGGTTTTTCATAACGTATGATTTTAATTTGTGATAACTTTCTCGTACAGATTCCTTTTGCTTCAGTAACCTGTATAAGAGATTACTCGTAGTGCGTTCTAACGTGTTTAATATTTTTAAAATTTATTTCAGGTTTGCTTAAAATTTTATTTACTGTATTTTACGTTGTATGTTGCGGTAGTTTTTGTGTGCAGTCATGAGTTCTAGCAAGGTGAAGAACAGAGAAGTCACCACTCAACGTCAACAGGACATCATTAACCTCACCGAATCGTTGTATTCCCTATAATTAGGCGAGGGGAAATGAAACACTTCAACGTCGTGGAAAGAGCGGCAGAAATGTTGAAACTCTCTAGATCCACAGTGCTAAGGTATGTTAAAATATATGTAGTATTAACCATTGCGTTTGCAAGTTGTGTGTGTTAGGTCAATTATGTTGGCCTACGAAATGTGTTTACAACATTTGTTAATAACTTGATAACGTCGTCGAACGTTGTCTACGTGTCTTTTTAACATTTTTTGGGTAATTATTAAGTTTAGGGGCTTTTCTGTAAAAAGTAAGACTAATTCACGGAAAATGGTATATTTCCACTCTACTAATGATGCAGAACACGAATATACGAGGGGCATTAACGTCCGACTAATTTCGTAATATGTGCCCACCTAACCTAACAGAACCTAACCCCACGATGGGTGAATCACTATTTCACATTTTTAAACTAACCTAGGATTGTTGGGTTTTACACTAACCTGGGATTTTTGGATTTTACACTAACCTAGGATTGTAGGGTTATGTAGACTCAAATGTGAGTGTATGAATCACCTAACCAAAAGGTGGTATTACAATGTGTAATTAAAAATAAAAACTACTTTGTGTTGGAATTTGTGTACCCCTGCGAGGGATTCTTCATAAACAACCCAATATATACAGTGGAAATTTATTATAAAGACAACTGACAATGGTAAGGAAAATTGCCTCTGTAGTGAGTTTGTTATAGCCAATTAATTTTATATAGGTTATGGAGAGATGGTGCATTTTAAGATTGAAGCAACTGCTTGTTTTGTATTTATAAGTTACATTGCGGCGTTAATTGCTATTGAATTGTTATACATCACTAAAAAGATTACAGTCGATATAACTGGAACTTCCCCTACTATTAAACATATCTGTATCACTTCACTAAACACGAGAGGACATCGTAATCGATGAAATCAGTCATAATCTTTTAAGTAAACAATTGTGTATTAATGCATTTCCCCAACACCACTGTTCTACAGCCATTGTCTTTTAGTTATTGTAAATTATCAGTGTCATATGTTTCACTTTCAGTGCTACATAGCCAACCTAATTTGCTTAATTTAAAAAGGACCATAATTCAGTTTCTGGGTCAACTACAGTTACTGATACCAAAAATATAGAAGGGTCATGGACAATGCACCATATCACAGCACACAGGTGTGAGCTCCAACCTTTTGTTTTTGAATAAATAAAATGTTTATATTGTTTGTGACATGTTAGATTCTGTGCTAGTCAACACAGGTATCGGGAAAACAGTTATATGTAATATGATAAAAAGTTTAAGAATGTCTAGCACAGTAGTTATAGACATTCTTATCACGTTCGCATTATAGAAGTATCCAATCATACTTTTGGTATCCAATAAATACTACCAAGAACCAAATATTTAAAAGTTTATGTTTTGGAAAGAATTGTGCTTAATTCAGACATTCTATACAACAGACATACTGTTGGCAACATTCAAGGGTAATACATTTTAATTTGTTGTATTGTGTGGTGATTTCAGCTGGAGAAGTTCCCCAACAGTAGCTGGAGGAAGGATGCCATCATCAATTGGCTGCAGGAGCACATCATTCCGTTTGCTGTATCCTTTTTTTTGCAAAATCTTTTTGTGTAGTGTAAAATTGTAGGGTAATGTTGTTGAGCATTGCTTTATAGCATTATATGTAAAGTAGCAGTCTACATCAGAGAGCAGCTATTAAAGAATGTAATTTTTTTTAAATAATTGGTTTCTAGTTTTTGGAGTGAAGATGGATCCATTCATTTCTTTTTTTTATAGTTGCTGCTGTGTTGAGTTGTTTATGTACTTTTTTGTTTTGATCTATGGTAATTCTGCTGCAAAAGGAATCACTACAATCCATTAGTTATTACCGGTACTTCTAACTAACTAATAAATAAATAAACAGTATTTATAAGTACTGCAGCTTATGACTTTAGGATGTTTTAACTTGATGCAAACTGGAGACGTTAGGATACACCATTGTCAGCTTCTTTAATTATTTTAAACAACAGTTCTCCCTAATATTTTGTTTACTGGAGCCACATTTTTTATTTATGTTTAATTTGTTATTGTCATTTCTTTACAAAATCTGTAGCACACTTATTTTGTTCCTCCTCTAAGCATTTACTTAGCAACATGTTTAAATTTAATTCAAACTTATAATCTGTAATCACTTTGGTTACAGAAAAGCATAATCTTTTAAGTTAGATTTTTGTTTGGAAGAATATTTTAAGATAGCAACAGAGGTTAATAGCATTAAATACGGGCCCGGAGCCCAACTAAAACATAAACACAGCGGCCTGCCGCCGGCTAAATTATTTGAACAAAGTCTGTCTGGTTGTATTTTTGTTGCAAACCCACTATAAGAGTTATGGGAACTTCGGTTCCTGACCTCGTGACAGCACGGCCATCCGGGGGCTTATGAGAGATTGGCGGTGCCATGTTTATGTTGTTGGATGGACTCCTTGAATGTTGACACATTTCAATGCAAAGTATTGTGCCACATCTATAATATGTAATCAAAGTGAAAGTTTTTCTCTCCCCCCCCCCTTCCCAACCAACCCAGTCAAAATCAAACCTGCACACACACACACGAAACATCAAATTTTTAATACTCACATTTTGGGTTTATAGAATGAAATGTTTTTCGCTTGCATTGCATATTCTTTTGTGTGAAATTGTCAAGATTAAAAACTTTACTTGTGGAATATCCATTAATAATATATACATGACTTTTATAATGGGTATGTGCATGTACGAACACATGTACACACACACAGTGTAATGTAAACATTGCATGTAAACATTGCCATGTGACACATGGCAATGTTTGTTTACCTTTGGCGGAAGGATACAAAATGGGCTTGAAAGTAGATTTTTAGCAGGGCTTCAANCTTTACTTGTGGAATATCCATTAATAATATATACATGACTTTTATAATGGGTATGTGCATGTACGAACACATGTAGACACACACAGTGTAATGTAAACATTGCATGTAAACATTGCCATGTGACACATGGCAATGTTTGTTTACCTTTGGCGGAAGGATACAAAATGGGCTTGAAAGTAGATTTTTAGCAGGGCTTCAAGAAAGTCTCTTCCAGTCGTGAACCGACTATAGTAATTATGTGGTTATAACCGAAATAAAACAATTGGGAATGGCAACCAGCTATAGTAGACTCAGTAATGGACTGAAGTTGTCAGTCTTTCAATGCCTGCCGCTGGATTCGTAGTTTGTTTACAAAGATAGTTTTCTTCACCAACAGATCATCTGTGGTGGAGGGATACATTCGTGGCCGCACTTCTTTTCCAGAACTGTCAAAATTTACTGAAGTTATAGGAAACTGAAAATATTTTTGGCCAAATAAAATTTTTTACTCAAAAAAGTACTACCAAAAATATGGTTACACGTCTTACTTCGAGATAGGTATTACGTGGAAAAATTTGTTTTACACCTCATCTCAAATCATGGCATGTGTTGTATTATGTTACTCAGGTAATATTATAAACATTGTTTTGACATGTCAACAGATAAATTTGATGCTAAGCATTAAATGTTTTGCAAGGAAGGGGAGTGGGGAGGCAATAATGACACCTGTTTTCTCACAATAATTACAATACTTCATACCTACCACTTGTTTACACTATCATCCACAATTTTTTCAACTACTTAATTACTTTTAATTANATTACAATACTTCATACCTACCACTTGTTTACACTATCATCCACAATTTTTTCAACTACTTAATTACTTTTAATTACCTTATCCCTGTTGACTCTAGTTTTTATTTTCAAATTCTCAAATCTCTCAATTTAGAACAAAACAACAGGAGCTTGTATAATCTTGAGATAATTAATTCAATGTTANTCAAATTCTCAAATCTCTCAATTTAGAACAAAACAACAGGAGCTTGTATAATCTTGAGATAATTAATTCAATGTTAAAATACATGGAATAATTGAAATATCGCCAAAAAAGGAAAAATATTTTTATATAACTTGAATAAAAAAAAGTATCAGAAAACAGATGAAAAACAATTCTTTAAACACAATGATTATTACAACAAAACCTAGTTCTTCTGCCACAGCTGATGGCAAAGAAATAAAAAGGAAATTACATCTGCGTGAGGCAGGGTCATGTATGGATGAGAGGAGGCTGGCCCTATCCCAGGGACAGACATGTCCCCTCACAGCAAGCAATGGCACACATAATGACGTTCACATCTGAGTGCAAAGAAACTCATCACACATACACTAGTCATCCAATTTAAATATTAAAGAAAATGTTAAATATTCAGGTGTAAGGTAATTTTTCTCGTCCATAGGCACTGTTACTATTACTTCAAATTTAATTGAAATCATTTTCAATTAAATCAACATTTTAAAAATTCCTGCTTATAAAAGTAAAATGTAAACAGTCTTTACATTAACAGTAGCAAATAACATACATCAAGATTTTTGTTTAAAAATAATTAAAAATAACATGTTTAAAAATTGATCATTAAGATTTCTTTCTTAACATTTCATACACATTAAAAGCAGAACTGGCATTATCACAGTAGCACATCATTTTTTGAACAATTTCAAAATGTCAATTGATACATGAATACTAATGACTAGATCCATGGCCATGATAATTTTTTACAGTTGATGGAGAATACACTATGGACAATGCAGAAACTGAGCAGGACTTACAGAAATGTTTACCAAACTATAAACCAACAACACGAAAAATAAACTCACCTCTCAAGACGAACTGCCACACTGTCTTCAAGAACGACATTTCTAGTTTTTTCACATTCACGAGGACGGAATAAATGGTGTCAAAATGTTCCAAAATGAATTCCACGCCTTCCGACAGAAGAGCTGACTTGCACTCTATGATACCCCAACACACCATACACCATTTTAGTAGTCATTTACTTTATCATAAAATACTTTACATTTTCATAAAAGCCGCTAATTGATATCCACATCATAATGCACTATATAAAAATTAAGACTGTTCACAGTAAAGTAAACACTTTGGAAACAAACCTTTGAAAAATATCACAGTTCATAACTACCGTATACGTACGCCATTCTACACCAGCATGCAAGTTTCTAAAGTTGGCAGCAAATTAATAAAAATAGTAGTTCCTTAAATTTGATGATGTACTGGGAGTGCAATGTTTAAATTCTTTATAAGAGTATGAATCTGCATATTAGTAGCACATTTACATTCTTAACAATTCCACAATTTCACTCAGATGGTGCATAAATAAAGTGATCAAACCCATGGAAATGTTAATTTTACATATAGTAGAATGATACAAAATGAGAAGTAAAAATAGATCCTAAAGTACTCAATTACGGGCTGATCACAGTAAACTGAGCAATTATGAAAGCCCTGCTTAAGATCTACTTGTATACATGCTGTGTATTCTTCTGTCTAATGTAAAATTAACACTGCCATGTGCTTCATCACTTTATCTATGCATCAGTCACGTGAAACAGTGAAATTATTACACAAGTAAATATTTTACAAAGCTTTCGCTGCCTTCGTTATTTCCACCTACATCGTACGACACAGGCAACATTAAACAGAGAGGAATTCTTACACCTTCATGCATTAAAAAACAGAAAGGGAAAGAAATCATTTAAGTTATCAGCTGGATTCACCCTTGACATGATGTGTAATGTGCTATATTGTGTACAACAGAAATATGTTAACAATATGTAAAATAACATCCAAAAGCAGTATCATAAATACAAGTCACATGGCAGTGTTTATATTTACTTGCAGCAGAAGAATTCTAAATTGGTAACTAAAAGTAGAACTTTAACGAAGTTTCAGAAAAGTGGGAAGTAACTGTAATTGGCCTACACTCTGATTAATTATGGTAAAAAAAAAGGCAGGGAAAATCTCAGGAGTTAAATTAATTCAGTAAACACTAGTAACCATTTCTATGTAAAACTATTTTGATGATTATGATTTTCCTGCAAATACTACCCTATGAAGATGGGACTCAAGAGCTAGCACTAATTCTGAAAGTTTACTCATTGTAGTGGCATTTAGGGGAAAAAATAACAATGACCAATTTTGTCTGTTTTTGAACAAAATGCTTTTAATCGGATGTAGAAACAACAATTTAGGAAAAGTAAATTCCAGTTCCAAAAAATCATTAAAATAAAAGGTAGTGCAGAGGGGAGATGCCATGGTTATAAAATAAATATAGCCACCATGCAAAAACAAAAATCAATGAAGTCAAAATATGGGACATTTTTACATACAAATATATTAAAGTAACCACTACAAAAATTTTATATCTAAAATGAATAAAGCATCTAATTAATTTTTGGACCATTCATTTGGTCTGACATTAATGTCCCCCTTGAATATAAGATTGAGAATGACACAAAGTTCAACCATTCTTGAAATTCCTCAATTTTTCTCCAACTTTTTCAGGTTGCACAAGTCCCTGTCTCTCCCCATCAATCACTATCTTGCCTATCAATTCCTTAAAGTGAATGGGAACTGCGAACCAACTTTAGCAGCTTGCAACATTTCATATACACTGTCGTATATTGACACGTGATTCTTCAATTGCTACTGATGCACTAATGAGATTTGAGTGACTTTTTTTTTCAGAATTTGCAAGTTATGTAATTATATTTATTTAATAAAAAATCAGTTTCAATCAAAATGTGTTGAAATGTTGGTACCTAATACAGGTAAAGGGACTTGAGCCATTTTGAAGAACTGGAAATACATGTCCCCGATGCAAATTCAGATGCTAAATTGTTTTTAACTGAAACAATGACTTTTGATGCAATTTCAAATGGAAAAATGTTTTTAACTAAAATGATGACATTCAACTTCTACAAACCAAACTTTTAGGGCACCACCTACCTAGCGCTTGAATTGCATTGCAGTGTTTGAAATCCATGTTTTTTTTTATGAAACCACTAAATGAGTTCCCAATTTACTCTGATGCACAGAAAGAAAAAAACACTTCAGACAAGGTATGAATAAAATAAATCGTGCATATTATAAATGTTNATGAAACCACTAAATGAGTTCCCATTTTACTCTGATGCACAGAAAGAAAAAAACACTTCAGACAAGGTATGAATAAAATAAATCGTGCATATTATAAATGTTATTTCCGAGCCCTCCGACATACCTAAAAATGGCTTGTTCCTACTGCTGTATCTCATAATATACTGATTAGAAACATGTGAAACAATTATAGTGACATGCACTGAACTTTACTTCAGACTTTCCGGCAATAAAATAATAGGGTCACAGCTTAAAGTCCCTTACATACACGCAGCACGACGGTAACACACACGCCAGTTCTGCCCTTTTCGCTTGCTTGCTTCTATGCCTCGAATATGATAAAAAGCTCCAAGTATGCTGCACCCTTAATGGTTCTGCAAGAACAAAATATTTCCAAAACAGAAAGTTCTAAAGGTATAATTCCAGCAAAAAAAAAAAACACTTTCGTCTCACCAGGAAAGTTGTCTCGAACTTCCAGTGGGCCATACAGATTAGACACTTTGTATGTTCCAATTCCAGAGTTCATGAGGTCATCCTTGTTCATGGGAATCACAAAATCCCATGCATCCATTTTGCCTGAAAGCAAATACATAATTAAGAACTCTTCACAACAAAATGCAGTAGACAAAAATCAGTCTTGTAATTTTAGCAAACATTCAATGCTACCACATTTACTGTAATGTGAGAGTTGCAAACCAGTACTCTGTTTCTATATGTGGATGATATTTACTGCTACCTTCTCAGAGGTTCATCAACATCACTTGCTCATATATTAGGCAAATTTTCTTTTCCAAGTGCTTCCAAAATTTTTAATTAAATACTTGTTATTTTCCCATTTTCAAGGGGGAATAAGACACTAATTAATCACCTCACGCCATTGTCATAAATACCGGTATCTTTTCTACATGATTTTTCATATGGCAACACCTCACAACCCTTGGAACACACAAACGCTGTATACATTCAAATTGCAACTCGCATGTCTTCAGCATAAAATTCATGGTAGAATCATACGAGCTACAAGCCATACTGAACACATTCTATTCTAAACATAACTAATTATGTAAACCTAGCCTAGAATTTTTTGAGAACTATTGGAATACAGTTTTAACATTGAAAACAAATGCATTAACAGTAGTACAACAAAACCTAACAAATAACTGGTAAATCAGAGAGCTCCTAGCGTCAGCCAGTAAAAAATGCAAAAATAAATTTCAAAAATGAAAAAGTTTTAAAAATTTACTACATTAGTGTAAGGACATATGGTACAATCATTAAATAAATACAACCTCCATTATACTAAAAAAACATGATGCTTTAAACTAAAAGCAGATCAGCAGTTCAAATGTCTGTCACATGTGATATAAATCAAGCATATCATATTTACTCAAATATAAAAATGATTAATTCAAATTTTCACTCCCAAAAACTTGAGTCATCTTATTTCCACATACTAAAAATTCTGCAGTGAATGTTTCTGGGTGAGTAGTAGCATGTGATGGTCAATATATTTTGAATAAACATGTATCATTAAAGTTCAACACCATTTTAAAAACATTAACAGACAGTGCATTATTATTAGAAAAATACAGTGAAAAAAAAATAAAGTGACTTCTATTGGTTTTAATGCATGTGGCACATAATTTACTATGTAGGTAATATTATCTGCACAGAATTTGGTCAACTTAAAGCTTTATTTAAGTGCCATGATAGCAAATTCCTCATAAATTACACATCCACATAATTTTTATCACAATTAATTTTTCCTGTTGACCAAAGTAAATTTGTGGGGCTATATTTTTTTGAAGTTGTTCTACATTTGTGTAGGTAAAATGGAATATACATTAACCAGGGCTGGGCAGTATTTCCAATACATGTAATTGAAATACATATTCCAAATACTTGCAGTATTTTGAATTTCATCAAAATCTTTAAAATATTTTAATACTTTGTATTTAAAATATTTTTGATATGTATTTTCAGTTCTGAAATAAAACACAAATTATTTTTTAAGATAAAACAAGTGATTCATTTGTTGTACTGCCACATCATTTGAGATGTATTACGCCCACACTAAATAATCTTAATTGCAGCCTGATTTATCCATGCTTCAAAAGGTGGAATTCAATCAATGATTCTAAGGTAAAGTAAATGAAACCCAAAGTAATTTACCTGAAGTTATTAAAAAATTATGGCTGACCTGTCAGGTCAAGGAATCTGAAATAGAATATTTGTAAGGACATACTGAAGTGGTGAGAGCAATTACGCAGGCACTCAACTGTCTACAATCCAAAAATAGATTATTTTTATAAGTTGCTTCCAGCATTCTTTTTATTGAAATATAAACTACAGTGTCTTGCAAAACTGTGCTCAGATCTTGCAAAGCTTATAAGAGGCATTATAAATGGCTTCCTCAAGACTTAAAACTACCAGGAGAGGAAAAGAATGCAGAACTTGTGCATACATGCTGCTCAATAACAACAGATGGCATTCATTCTGGTTGATACAATACAAATATTAATGATATTGTGAAAAAATTTATGCAGCCAAAATAGTGAATTGGAAAACATTCCAAAATTGAGTCGGACACTGTGTCATACCTTAAGTCAACAACCGTGATGAGTCTCAATCATTATCAGATAATGAATAAGCTTTTCGTAAGTTATAACATTAGCCTGTATTTGTCAGCATCTATTGTAATGGTGCAGTTAATACTGATTTTAAGGGAACATTCAGTTTTCTATTTTTGCAAGGGAACATAATTGTTTTTTAGTATTTACAATTTCAGGTGTTTTGGCAGTGTTAGTATGTGTATATATGTAATATATGCCATGCGTTTGTTTTTTCCAAAGTCATAGTTTGAATTTTTGCATTAGGAATTAGTGATAAGGGCTGTCAAGGTGTTCAACGGTGTTCTTTCTTTATGAATACATTCTGGAAACACAGTTGGTTATTTTTTGGCGCAGTTTGGCTTGCATCGGAAAGTGGCTGTGACGGGGTTCGCACTAGTGTCTGAAGGGACTCAATAATGATGATGCCCTTATTAGTTAGTGATCGGAAGGCGTGGTACAGTGGCACTGTGCGATGCCCTTATTTGGGTATGTTTGTGGCGCAACTGTATGCGTGAGGAAGGGGGCGGGGTGCTGTGGCGTTATTAGCCATGAGCACCTGCTGCTACCTGGTGGTAGACAACTTACAATAATTTTATTAATAATATATCGAAGTGAACATGATGTAAATCTGCCGGACATGGGACTGCGGTTGCCGCGTTTGTAAATGACGAATGGCTGTGTAGTGTGAATTAACTATGAATTCTGCGATGCCAATCTTGTAATCCTTCTGGCTCATATTGCAAACTATTTTGTATCTCTAATGTGTAAAGTACGTGAACTGCATAAACTTAAATAATTCTCAAAGGAAAATTTTTTGACATTTCATTTGTTTTTTATAATGGCACCTTTACTTATGAACTATTCTCATGCTTCTACCAAGAGACTTAATCGAACTGAGTTTCAGTTATCTCCTGTTTTTGATGGTGTAACATTACATAGTGGAAATACTTTTTTCATTAGCTGGTTTCATCCTCATTCCTAGTAGAGTGTCGCTATCCAATAATATTTTTGAACCAAATCAGGCCAATAAATGTATTGATCACAGGGGTTCCAGCTTATATCTAAATTCCCATTTTATGTAGTTATTTTAATTATAAAATAATGAAAACAAACCAAATAATTTGCAAACAAAAAATTCCTTTGCTGATGCACTAAATGAACTTTCATTAAACATCCGGATATTAATTGAAATCAAGGATTTTTGTTACGTTACAACTTTCTGCAACCAAATTTCTTACCAAAAGGAAAATGAAAAACTGTCATTTTTTGTTTTTGTTTCGGCATACCGAATATTCGCACAACCCTACTATTTACAAACCTTCTTTTATACATTTACACTTTACTGTTCAGTGTGAAATACATATACAAGATTTTATCCAAGTAGTTTCAAGAAAATAAAATATTTTACAAAAAACCATTTTGTGAAATTTGATTAATATTTTGTATTTTATATGTATATGAAATATAATTTTGTATTTAAAATACTCTTTGCACATTATTTTGTACTTTGTATTTTGATTCCACTTTATTAGGTATTTTGCCCAGCCCTGCATTAACATACATCACCATCAAATTACAAACTGTTGTGAGGTACACGTCACATCTGTCTGCTGTACCAATTAGTAGATTTTGCAGCATCAAGTAACTCTTCATTACAAAAAATATTAATTTATGTAAATATGCATAATGTCACATCACAGGGCTGAGGCCATAACCATGATTTTGTTTTGGCAATTTTTTTTCCACTAGATACGTCATTTTGCATTTTGGCTTATTTATAACACAAAAGTCTCGCAGCCAACGCTGGTCAGTTAAAATACACAAATAGATATAAAAGTTTAGAATCCAGGAGTGGTGGAAGCAAAATCAAACTGCACGTATTGCAAAGTCACATGACTATTGCAATGATTGTATCACATCACATTGGAGAACAGAGTTGGCAGTAAGATGTAGCAACCCCTCGAATCTGGGATGATATGGCAACTTAGCACAAAACATATGAAAATAACATCAAAAAAGTCAAAAACTATTCAAATATAAAAAACATCAACTACTTGCACCAGAAACTGATAACATGCATAGCATGCCCCTCTGCTTCCTGGAACACTGAGGGTACATTGAATTGACCAGCTTAATACCTGCATCACATGAAGCTGATAACCCCTATTAGTCTGCTTTGCATGTTATCCTGTAAGGAATGTCACACATTTTGCACAAATTCTGGGTTTTTTTTTTTGCATAATAAATGTACATAATGTTCAACAAAATTTGTTGCCAATCCCCTGAAAAATGTTAGGGAGACATACAAACCCACCAACACACATGTTATGGCATGTATAACTATTCACCCAATAAGTGACTAAATGTATTCAATTATTTACATACATCTTCTCGTTCTTATCACTTCTGACACATGTCCTGCATAATTTAATTAAATAACTACTGAGAACAAAAACATTCACCGTGCTCAGACAACGGAACAACCCTTAGGCGAATTGCGCCACCTCACACAACAAAACACACAGCTATAAAAAATGTTCAAAAAGAAGTACAAAGTCAAGAATGCACGGTAACACTAAATTTGTAAATGTTCAGGGAACAATGTCTGCGTAACCTATGCACAACCAGTGAGGCACTCAAGCTGGTATTAATAGTCACTTTTGCAAACGCGATGCACGCCACATTTGGTACGCATCTTGTTTTGGCAGGTAAACAAGATTCTTAAACAATTAGCAAGTTGTTTGCATGTTGGTTACAGTTGCGAGAACTCTCAAAGTTATGAGAGGCCTTGACCTACCCTAAATCTCTCCTTGTGCTTGTAAAAATTGTGCTCGCCTTACATCGTTTCGATAATCGAGATACAATGCACTGGCAGATATAACTATTTTAAAGTGATGACATACTGTTCTTGACTCACACAAATGGAGGGGTGGAAAATAATACAGAAATTACAAAACTTTCCTTAAAAATCGATGGATTATGTACAATTATATAATTTGTTAGTCGCTTGTCTTATAGTTTGATGCAGCATATGTATAATTTTTAATGGCTACCAAGTAAATATGTTAATTTAAAAAATCACTGCGAAAATTGAAATAGAACTAGTATCTTACATATTTCTATATTTACGACTATGTTTTTTTCTAGGAAAGGAACTTTCCACGAATTCCATGGAACTATCTGTAAAATCTCAATTCATTTTCATTGTTTTTGCTGCTAATAAAGTGTTTTGGAGGAAACTAATATATGTTCCGTAGTGATAAAGTTGAAAGGAGCATTATATTGGAAATTAAAAATATTTTTTCTGGATCAGGATTTGAACATACATCAAGATATCAGAAGCTTGCTGCCATAACCCTGCTAACATCACACGACTACCAAGAATCTTGCTAGAACAGCAGAATTTCCACTTCATTATATTTTTGTTTCCTATTACTATTCATATTTTTAATTATTGCCATTTGTTGTAGGTATTCGTGTTTGATTTTTAAATTTTTAAGTATCAGTTTTATAATTTCACATCAGAGTAGAGAAAATAATGCCTCTGCAGAATATATACAACAAATTGTGAAATATTTCATAAGCACATGTATCATTTTCAGTTATTACCAACTTTAGTACCATACATGTTATTTTATAAATATTTTTTAACAATGCATGTGCTCTTCGGCGAATCCATTTCGGTTAAAACCTTTTTGCTGGAAATGTGCTTTGCATTTTTAGCCTTGCACACAGAGCTCAGAAAGTCATTAGACTCTCAAACGCCTTGCAAAAGAGGGACTCACAAAATTTGTTCATGAATTTAAGCTCGGTTTACAAGATAATTAAGAGACCCTTAAGAGTCCCCTCTTATACGCAAGGAGTTTGTGGGACCGCATACAAAATTCTTAAGAATGCAACCCTCAAACCTACAACTTCAATCTACTGTAAATTCACAAGTATCTGCACAGTTGAATAGGAAAGGCACCACGAGCAAATGCTACGTTATTCAGCACAATGTCAAACACGTAAATGGCAATAATATGCAGGATAAGTTCACCATCTACAGAAGAGACAGGGATGGGGAAGGAGGAATAATGGTGTGTGTAAGGTAGGGGCTGAAAGGGTTTGTAGAATGGATTAGTGAAATGTTGAGGTGATGGAAATTAAAATAAGTGGGGGTAATAGTAAGAGGATTACTTTGCTGGCAGCGTATAGGCCACCAGGACAGGGATGGCAGGCAATTGAAACAATCAAGGAGAGGTTTGATAGACTACAGGACAGACAGTGGGTTGTTGTAGCAGGGGATCTGAATATGCCAAGTGTTAGATGGATTGAGGGTGCAGAAGAGATGGGCAGCGTGATGCAGAGAATGGCAGCGCAGTTAGTCAACAGAGGTTTGGTCTAGGTAGTTTCAAACACCTACGAGGTGGAATGAAGAGGGTGTTGGGTTGGGTCAGTGCTGGATGTAGTTTTGGTCAGACCTGGGAATGCTGTGGTTGGTGCAATAGTATTGGATGGCATAAGCGATCATGATATTCCTGTTATGGAAATTGGGCTTGGCAGGATGAGGTAAGAGCAAACGGCAGATAGGTTGGTGTGGCAGTATGGGAGAGGAGACGAGGGGGCAGAAATATTCCTGAGGGATAGGTTTGGAAAGTGGTTTATGGAGGAAAGTGTGGAAGGATTATGGGAGGAATTTAGAAGAATAATAGAGGTTATGTTGGAGAAAATTGTGCCAAAGAAAAGATTACAGTCCGGGGGAGATCCACCATATTATGTACAGGAGATTAAAAAAATTAAGAGGAAGTGTATAAAATTACATGAAATGAAGGGATGACAAGAGCTAAGGAATTGATGAAACAAATGGGAAGGGAGCTTGAAAGGATGATCAAACAGGCAAAGAATATATTTTTAGGGAAGATGGTGGAAGAAGGAAAAGGAATGGGGGAAATTGTTTAGGTATGTTAAAAAGGTAAGGGGAGGAGAAGAAGGGATTCCTCTGCTGAAAGGTAGGGATGACAGGACTGCGTCAAATGACCAAGAAAAATCTGAGATGCTGCAAGGCCAGTACTTGTCAGTGTTTGAGGCAAAGGAGGATTGTAATAGGGAGGCTAATAGGGATTAGGGGTTGTTTAGTAAATTTAAGATGAGGGAGTGGGAGATAGCAATGGTAATCAGGAGGTTGAAGAGCAGTAAGGCAGTGGGACCAGACGGAACAGGAAACACAGCACTTAAGTTTGATGGGAGAGAGTTAGTGAAATAGTTGGAGGTGTTGTTTAGCAAGTCCTTAGGAGAGTGCAAGTTGCCACAAGGTTGGAAGGATGCGTTGGTGGTCCCAATACGCAAGCAGGGGGAGGCTAGAGGGAGGTCTGGCAGCTATAGACCGGTTAGTCACACATTGAGTACAGGAAAGGTAATGGGGAGGCTGGTGGTCCAGTATGTGGTGAATGTTACGAACAAGAGGAATTGGTTGGAGGAGTCACAACATGGTTTCAGAAGAGGACACTCATATGAAACGCAGCTGGCTGGGCTGTTAGAGGATCTGGTGCAGGCAGTTGATGAGGGGAAACATGTTGATGCCTGCTTCATTGATTTTGAGAAGGCATTTGTGATAAGGTGCCCCATGGGACTTTGATGAAGAAAGTGGATGAGCTGATACCGGACAAGTGGGTAGTGGAATGGATTGGGGACTTCCTCACGGGACGAAGACAGACGGTGAAAGTGGGGGAGGCAATATCAGAGGAAGGAGAGGTAACGTCAGGGGTGCCGCAGGGAAGTGTGCTGGGCCCTTTGTTGTTTACCATAATGGTAAATGACATGGGTTTGGGGATTAGGGGAAAAATAAGATTGTTTGTAGATGATTGCATATAGTATGCAGTGGTGGGAGGGGGTGAAAACTTTCAGGCAGACATTGAAAGTATATGGTTGTGTACCATGGAGAATAAAATTAAGATAAATGTAAGAAAAACTAAGGTAGTGAGGTTTACAAGGAAGAAGGTGATAAGCAAGAACATGTACTGAGATAGAAGAAGCAGCAGAATATAAGTATCTAGGGATTGTATTGCAGGGAGACTTCAGATGGAAAAAAACAGGTAGAGAGGGTGGTTGCAAAAGGAAGAAGGGCTTTGGGTATGTTCGGAAGGGTTCTGAAGGGAGTCAGCAGTGAGGTGAAGAATGCATATGGCACTATGGTACGGCCTATGTTAGAATATGCGGCAGCAGTATGGGACCCGTAATGTGGAGGTGGAGGTGAGAGAGCTACAGAAGGTGCAAAGAAGGGCAGAAAGATGGGTGAAGGGTAGGTGGAGAAGACAGGGGCAGAATGGTGAGAATGAAGGGTAAGCAATCAGTGATGATGAAAGAAATGGGATGGAGCTCGTTGAAGGACAGGAGGAAAGATGGACGGCTGGTCAGGATGGTGAATGAAGAGGGAGGGTGAGGAAGGTTACGCTGCCAGTTAAGTAAGAGGGTGTTAGAGGAAGAGGAAACAACAGTGAGAAGCTTCAGAGGGTGTGGAGAACGGAGCGGTGTAGGCAGTCTATGCTTGTGAGGTCTGTGAGGGAGTGGAATGTGTTGTGGGAGGAATTGGTATATCTGTGAGGGGGGTTGAAAAGTTCAGAAAGGGCATGGAAATGCGAGTTTGGTCAGGCAGGGGAGAGGCAAGAGAGCTCGCCACCGGGCGGTAGCCCAATTGCAGGTTATTATTATTATTTTGAATCTGTGATAAACTATTTAAATGTATGTGTGTGCATGTATTTTACAGCAACCAGCAACTTTCTCTTTGCAATCTGAAAATGCTAGTGAGTTTGACACCGTAGACTACACGTATATATGAAAACTTGCCAAATACAGAATTGACTGCTTTTAACAAGCAAAAATGTAGATGAATGAATCAGAACAAATACAAATAAACCCTTGATAATAACAACAAGAAATACACATATGAGACACAAGACAAAAGAAACTTCATACAATTTGTATGAAGGAAACCAATAAGTAAAACATCGTCGGACCAAAATTAGGATGGACTGCCTTTCATCTTGTCTGGTTTGAGAGTCCCGGGGTTTACACAAAAAGCTATTAACCTTAAAAAATTTAAGATAAAGTCTTCCTGATATCACACATTAAGTTAAAATAATAAAAGTTCATTCCTCTGAGGTGCAAATAAACTTACATACGTTTTTAATAGGCTGTAGTGCAAAGAGAAGCTGAAATAACATGTAATTCTGCCACTGTATATAAACTGCACTCTTTAGCAATAGGCTATTAAAAAAAAATATA
>NQII01000254.1:191835-223791 GCA_002778355.1 Clitarchus hookeri
AAAATAATACTATAAATAAATTTAAGAGAGATTGTCCTAAAGCTGCAAAACTAACCAAAACAAACTGAAAAATTGAGAAACAAATGTGATAAAAATCAAAATACTGACTCAGTTCTGATGTAAACAGAACATATAAGAGGATACTGTCTCTCCACAGTATGTCTGCTCAAGTCACTGAATTGTCGTCATTGTTCTGTCCAAGTATTATTTTTGTTATTTCCTAGCTACATCATTCCCATTGTCCCTCGGGTGGTTGTTCAATCTAGTGTTCTAGTGATATTTTTTCCTTGTGACATCTAATATTTCTGTTATGGAATTATATTAATCTCATCTGTTGCCAACAGACGAAGCTAGCAATTTTCTTTTTATTTTGGATTAAGTTTTTATATACCATAAGTGTCTTTTTTATGACAAAAAAGTGTCACAATGGCTTATATCCAAATTAATGGTTCAATTGCATAAACCATTCACACATCACAAACCATATCTTCAAAGGAAAACTACCTGTCAGAGCCACTTTCCCTGCTGTTTCTCATGGTGTTACTCCCTTCCTTACTCATTAGGCCCCTAACATTTTGAGGAACTAGTGAAATCACTAAATGGTTTCAAACTTTACGAATAAGCCTCCACAATAACACAAGAAAAAGTTTTTTTTTTTTTTTTTTAATAAATGATATGTGCTGTTAATAATCTGTCATTGGGAAAGAAATAAAACTTTGGCATTACGTACTAGGGTGCAACGCACAGTTGCAAATTCTATTTTGTGTAAGACATTTGATAGCAGTGACAGGATTTGCAGTGGTTGCAGAAATTCTGGTAATTATTCAGAATAGGGGCTTTTCTGAAGGAAACATCATGGACCCACAAAAGTAACACATGGTAAAGAAACCAATGCTAGCTACTTTAAGGAATACACCAACTTTGAGCTTCATAATCAAATATATTTATTTATTTAGAACAGTGACAGTTTTTTTATACGAGTGCAGTAACATTGGGAAATCAACTTTCCATCATAAAAACTTAAATAATCAACATTTTTTTAGATTATAATTTGTATTTATTTAAACTTTGTCATAGGAACTAGTATATGACATCACATAAAAATTAAACCACTAGTAATATAATGTATTCACGGTAACTTCAAGATTTTCTGAAGCCCTGCTAAAGATCTACTTTCAGAGAGCCGATTATGTATCATTCCGCAGTATGTATACAAAACATTGCCATGTGACACCTGTCAAATGTTTTGTAAACAAGCAGTGCCATGTGGGAACTGTCAAAATTTATTTTTGAAGAGAAACAATGCCATGCAAATCTTAACTGTCATATACTTTAATAAAATTCTCCAAATGTCTAAAAAATGCTAATCAATTTAGCAAAATATTGTAATACATACAAAAAGGTAGATTGAAGTATATATCGGAACTGTTAATTATATAATTTAATTAAAGTTTACTTATTATATTAAGATTTATTTACATAATTGGTATAAGGAAAAAGTTAAATTTTACATAATAAACTTTTGGAAGTAGCACTCAGGTTAAAGATTTCACTGTGATAAATGGGTACCATTTATTCTATTTTATCGCATATAAGTCGCACATTTTATTTAAAACATTTTATTGAAAACTCGGGGGCGACTTATAAGTGAGAAAAATTCCTCCAGCCCCGCACTAACGTTTCATTTACTACGAATTCACGGCCCGCGGCTCGATTTCCAAACTCTTCAGCGAACAAAATCACTTTCATTTTTAAACCTGCGGTGTATGTACATCGCTTTTCCGTCAAGAAACTGTCTCACTTCACTGCCACAACATCAAAACACTACGTGCGACGCAAAGACGATATAAGAGAAATACGTGTAAGCCAACGCTAATGTGCTGCTATCTCTTACGCTCCACAAAAAGCTTTCGAAAATAATCGATTATCAGTTATTGACCACAAATCGATTCCTTTTCATTCTTTTAAAATATGTTTTTCTGTTAAGGATTGCGAAGGGAATTACGTAACGGAAATATTCCAATGCCTTTCTATATTTTGCACGTTTATTTAAAACTTACAAAGATAAACTGCAGAAATAACAACGCTAATACCAAGATTACATCTTAACCTAGAATTATCTTATAAGTAGAAAGAATGTGTTACGTTAGTTTTATAACTGCAATTCAGCGTCTCCAATATCCAATATGGCGTGGTTATACTTCTGAAAAACACGTGACCAAACGGACAAGATGGAGTGTATGAGTCCGCTGGACAGACACTGAAATTTATATAATTTCAATTAATAACAGTGAAATCTTTACCCATGAGTGCTACGTGAAAATGTAAATATATAGTTTAGCAATATTAACTTTACAATTACGGCATTAAATTTATACATATTAATATTTAACCTACGAACTATTTCTTTTCAGCTATAACCAACATGTCCCTTCAAAATCCGTTGTTAATTCGTACGGACTTTTAACAAATTATTATAATTTATTGAAAAAATATACTTAAAACTTAAAACAACCAATTTATATAGTGCTTCAGTGCTAAAAGCAAGACAAAACCTTTTTCCATATACAATTTTTTTATAACCAATTGAACATGTAACTCCTAGGGTGATTTTTCAAAGGTTCTTTTCAAAAGTATCGAAGATACCGTGAATGGATTATAGACATCCACACGCACTAATAGTAGGCACACACATCGTCACCATATTAAAGTATGAATTTAACCAAATCAAACATAAAAATACTCGAAAAACATTTAAGCTTTCACAAAGTTAGGTATCAGCATGTTATATTTATAGTATATATGTATTATATTTATACATTATGCAAAAATATTTTCACCTTCTTCTTTCATCATGTTATTAAGTTATCCATCAACTTCTAATGACACGTCAAATTTATACTTAATCCTATCACCTGTTACAATCATTTTTGGTGCATTGAGTACTTTAACTATTTAAGATTCACTTATGTTACTAATATCTTTATCATTTTCTTTGAATATAGTTTTTGACTGATCACAGCACACCATAGCCATAACTTCAATAACTTTTCGTGTAATTTTTTGGATAATAGAGACATATTTGTAGTATTTCTTTTTGCCGGGAATGTTAACAGTTACATAATCACTCTGCTTAATTTTAATTTTGTGTTTACAATTTTCTTCTTCTTGCTCTGAAGATTCATTTTCCCCATCATCATTCTCACGCTCATCAGATATATCATCCATGCTATCTCCAGCTTCCAGACATTCTGTAGCAGTACTCGTGTCACTACAATAATTAGTCTTATTATTTTTTTTATTCACAGTTTTTTTGGCTTTTCTTAGCTAATTTATGAGCAGTCTTAAGTTTCAGTGCGTCTTCATTCTGTTCTTTCTTCTTTTTCTTTTCCTTTCCTCACCTCTTCCTTTCTCTCTTCTAATTCTGTCTTTTTTTTTCTGCTTGCTTTCATGGTATTTTTGCCATTGAATGGTGGATACACCAGAAAGTATTTTTTCTTTCTTCCATTTTTTAGAGTTTTCTTTAGGTGTTGGCCAAAACAAAGCCCTTTTGAATGAACTAGGTATTATCATATCCATATCATTCGAGGCATTTTTTGGTGGAATGTTTTGTTTTGATGTAGATGGCATTATCAACTGATTTATGTTCATGCTGTCCTGTGGATCTTGTGAGTACTTTGCTACGAGTTTTGGGGTCTTCAGTTATAATATCTAATGCTACATTAAGATTGTCGTCATTCATAAGTGGAGGTATAATTTCAGTTATGCTGCTTTGTTCCGGAATGAAATTTTGAATAGTCACGATAGTAGGTAATCAATATTTTCTAACCGCCAAGAATGCACTGCAGTCTTCCATGCTCCCTTAAGACTTTTGAAAACAGCAACATCCATTGGCTGCAGTAAATGTGTGGCATTAGGAAAGAGAGCAATCAGTAAAATGCCATTTTCCAAACAAAATTTACTTACACGGTAAGAAGGATGCATTGTGTGACCATCTATAAAAAGTATGACTGGTCTTGGAACATTATTGTCATCCAACCATTTGTTAAAAACATTGCACATGTATTCATAAAATGTTTCCCTGGTCATCCAGCCAATATCAGAACCTCCTACACCCCAAGATTCAGGAACTGGCATACTTAACTCTCTTCTCTTGGTATCCTCTCATATTTAAAAATGACCATAGGAGGTAGAACATCGTCGGCAGCATTACCACCTAGAAGTACAGTAAAGCATTCTTTTTCATCCGCATTAATTTGCTGGTAAACTGATTTTTCTCCTTTAGGTGCTAGGACATTACTGCCTTTAGGATTTAGGAAAAAAGTAGTCTCATCCATATTGAAAATTCTTTGAGGTTCGTTTAAAATGCCCTTGTAGTTGTTATCATTTAAGTAGCTACCGACGTCTTCGAACCAATTCAACTGAGATGTTGTCACAGAAGCTCTGAAAGCAGACAAATTTTGGGGCTGTCTTGGAATAAGATCAGGATGACGTTTCAAAAGCTACTGTACCATCTTTTTCCAGGCCTACCCTCCTTAAAAGGGGTTTCTAAATTTAAATCTTCTACTATTTTCTTTACACTATCTTGCAAATTGTCTTTCCCTATCGGAAATCCTCGTTTCACCATTGCTTTAACTCACTTTACCAGCATATTTTCTATTTCTTCGGTCATATAACAGCTTCTTCCCATTTTAAGTTGTATTGGTGTCTTTCCCTTTACTTTATTCAGTAGAGTTACTCTCGGTACGCCAAATTTTTTGCATTCTTGTATAGCTGCTTCCATATCACCTTCAGGATAACGAAACATTTGTCCTTTTATTGGCGGCATCGTGTTCAAACATAAAATCTGGAATCAATGGAACTAACAGTTGACATCCCGTACCCTAATAGTTTACACCCTATCTACGGTTAGATAGGATAATGAAAAAGTAATAAAATTT
The DNA here is from genome assembly GCA_002778355.1 of Clitarchus hookeri. Lineage (NCBI taxonomy): Eukaryota > Metazoa > Arthropoda > Insecta > Phasmatodea > Phasmatidae > Clitarchus > Clitarchus hookeri. The sequence continues at coordinate 196,776 of NQII01000254.1, forward strand.
TGACAGAATTTTATCTATAGGAAATAAGAGTCTATAATTGTATTAACATTGGCTTAGAAATTCAGTTTGGTGTGACCCCAATAGATGACACACGTGTTGGCTTTTAGGTTTTGACTAATTCTTGACACCAATAGTAGACACACTTTAAACTATTACAAAATCTAAACTAATTAAGATGCTTATGGCCCTAGTATGTAAACAATATCATATGTTTTATAACCAAAACAAAAAGTAGGGCAAATCGTAAAAATATAAAACAAAATGATACCTGTAAAATTTCAACCTCCTTAGCAATTTTTTTAAGAAATCACAGCGCACGCATTTCTTGCTCACATTGTTTACTTCAACTGACACCATTTTGAATTTTGCTTAAATAATGTATGTAGGTTTTGTCTACGCATCATAGATAGCACTAGGTGTGTTTACCAGCAGTAGTAAAGTTATATAATTAAATACATTTTTATTATAAGAGGTTTCTATCGAAAGTGTCATCCTTTAGTTCATTGTCCAGCATTAGTGCCTTTGCCTTAAATGGGTTCTGCAAAGCTTACCTTTTTAATATTGGGGAGGGCATAATGGTAAAATAAGTAGAACATACTAAATAAAATAGATAGAAGTACAAGCAGTTCGGCCGCTTTGTTTACGTCGGACGTCATGTTGAATAGCCATGCAAGTGTGCTAACGCCACCTATTGGCTGTGGACGTGAAGACGATAGGTTAGTACACCATTGTATGGGATACAGTGCAGTTCACGGTGAGTGGAATATTATGTGCGCGTGGTTAGCAACGTCCGAACCCAACAGTGTGAAGTCTTGTGATTGTAGAATGGAGGGTGCTAGTACAAGTGCTTCTGTGTGTAATATTCGGCTATGTGGCGGGTGTTGCTTGGACGTTTTAGTAGATCATGGTGTTTTGTCGAGTGAGGTACGGTGCACGACTGTTGAATTGGCAGAGGACAGTAAAATTGTACCCGCCACCTACCTAAGCGAGTTAATTCATATACTTCTGGTGTGTTTTACTGTTACTTCAAATCCCTAAAACCCTACATTAGACTAAAATTGTAGGTTAGATTAAAACCCTACAATCCTGTGTTAGATTAAAACCCAACAATCCCAGGTTTGATTAAATCCCTACGATCCTAGGTTAAATTAAAAATGTAAAATAGTGATACGCTTATCGTGGAGTTTGGTTAGTTAGTTAAGGTGGGCACATATTACAAAATTGGGTGGACAAATGTTAAATTGAGGTGTTTTTGTATTTTTTGTGATTTTACCCCACAATTTCCCTGATCTTCATAACTCTCCCCACTGTCGTATTTGTATTTGTGGTTTTTATTGGTAATACGTTAATGCCCCTAGTAAATTTGTGTTCTGTGTAATTAGTAGAGTGGAAAAATACAACTTACCATGATTTTTTTTTTACAAAAGCCCCTATTTTGAATAATTACAGATTTGTTAACTTTAAAACTACTGTAGGAATTACTTATTTTTCATTATTCAAAAACTTTACTATATTCAAATATTTTGATTGGATGACATACACCCTTTCTCTTGACAGCTTTGGCCTACGGTTCGCCCAGTTTCCAGTGAGTTTTTCACAAACCACGTAGGGGTACGTGGAAACAGTTGTATAGAAACAGGGATGGGGTACTTATCAGATACTCGTACGTCACAGAAATCGTCATTCTTTTCGTTATGCTATTCGACATGTGACAGTTCCAAAGTTTTTCCAAGTCTATTTCCATTCGCTCAAAAAAAAAAAACCGGCTGTGTATGAATTCACTGTCTTGCGCCCTTGTCATCTTCCTGAAGAAGAGTGCATCTCCGGATTCGGGCACCCCTGTTCGTTTGTATCTGGATTACTGACCTTTCGATGTGTGAGTTTCTGTTGTTTACACCGGAAAACAAGACTCCATTGCGCGTGTTTGTTTACGTTTCCATTTGCAAATTGCAAGCAAACATTGAAAGAGATATCGTTGTTGTATTAAATGATGTAGAACGTGCGCGGAGAATATTGGAGAGAAGGCTGAACGCTTTATTACAGTATTTGGTTGCGCTATAAGCGTTCGTCACCCATCTTTGTAGTACGAAGATAAACAGAGAACAAACAGCAACGAAGAAATAGAGCATTTAAAACGATCTCGAGCATGCGACACGTGCATTCGGACAGCGACTATTTGACGTCGCGCCCTAGATGCACTTTTCTAGGGCACAAGGCCAGTTAAGGGCCATTGGCATGTGAGTTCACACACGGCCACCATCTAACACAAAACATTTGAACCACCGTCATTAGTTCTCATTAACAAGCTAAAGTTGCCTTAATGGAAAGTTACAATGAAACACAAACCATAACTTTGTAGAAAATATTATCATCATCTCACCAGTTTTGGATTTATCAATATATGCGCATTTAAATTCAATCGTCAATCAGTATCCCATACGACGTGCAGAATCCCGCCAAAAGTGTTAACACGATTTTTTTTATAATAAAAATAAACTAGATTAAATTAGAAACAGGAATATAAAACATAACCACACTACAATATATTAAAAAATAAAATAATTAGTTTGCAACAAACATTCACTCCAATAATAATTACTTACAATTTGTTTTTTCGGAGTGTTAATGGCCTATGATTTGTCCCACGGCCATCATCGACGATTCTAAACGAAACTCCAAAACGACTACAAAATCTTCATAAGACAAAATATACAAAAATCGAAGGTCAATTTAACTCACAAAAAAGGTCAAAACTGCACAAAAATAAAATGACGCCGCTACCCCAACGCCAAGGTCCAAAAAACCGAAATGTCACCAACGGTGGCTACATAAGAATTGGTACTGACAAAAAAATTTTCACTTTATTTGAAACATTAAAAAATAATCACGTAGTCATTACTTTTAAACCGCCAAACCCTCATACGCCACCGGAAACCCTTGGTGTCGTGGGACCAGGAGCCTGGACTCCCATAAATTACAGGATATTTGTAAAACAAATGTACCCCTACACCTACTCAAATCATTGGATCGGCGACGGGGCTCTGTGTAGTTGTGTTTTGTTGGGCACCGGACCCGTATTAAGGCTGTTTATTGGCGTTGCTTATTTTAAATAGAAATTACGTGTTTTGTTGTTCGGCGGGAGAGTGAAGCTTCCCTTCAGAATATCCGGCTTGAGTGATTGTCCTTGTTGTGATGTCTGTCTGGCATGTTGGTCTGTTATGTGCAAGTGTGATAATTAATTTCGCATTTTGTGTGTATGGGTGAGTTCCTAGTCTCCCGGGGCAGCCCGCGGGATACGTTTCATCGTGTGGTCATGTAGTGATATTGGAAGGATTTCCCCCCAACCCCCACAAATGATTATATATATATATATGTGTGGGAGGAGGGGGAAAATCTATATATATGCATTGAGAGCACCGGGTCATTTAGGTTTTTTCTTTAATGTGTTAATATGAATACAAATATAATTATATTTATACATCTGCTTGTGGCATACTTTTGGCATACAAGAAAGTCACAGTTAGTATATTCTAAATGGATTTTTTTTTCAGGGGTTAACTAGGAAATCTGTAAGTTTGAGAAGTTTTATTCTTAGTCTGATTTATTTAATTTCGATTATTATTACTTGCAAAAATTAAACATTAGGTGATAGGGGGATGCGATGAAATTTATTTTGCCCAACCACTGAAGGTTCAAAACTATTTGGAGAAAAAAGTCATTGTTAGTATGTTAGTTTGACGTTAACCGCGCATCCACGAGCTCCTTGTGCCAACTCTGACCATCGCAGTCACGACAACTACACCAGCTATTAATAATTAGGTAGGCTATCCGAAATGTTGTTTACCCCAAAGCCACAGCCTTTGGGCGCACCGGCAATTGGTCGTTCCGTCGTACCAGCTCGCACAGCGACCTACGAAGTGATGCACCACCACGTGGCATCGAACTGGCTTGTAGGCCGAAGCGGAAGTGATAAGTGCCCTAAAGTGGCATGAGTAGTGTACAGTATTTTTACAAATGCATTAAACACAGTCACCACATTCACAGCTACAGTCAGGGGTGAGTTTTATTGTGTGAACAGAAATCGAGCATGGCATTCCACAACCCTTTGCCGAGGTGGACTCGTCCATCCCTTCAGGAGACAGACACCAGGCAACAATGTAGCCAGTGAAATTCAGACATCACAGGTAGTGAAATTCAGACACTTTTTACAAGAGATGTAATATTGTATTTAATGTGCATTTATAAAAGGTCAATTATATTTCTAAAAGGGAGATTGCCTATATAGGCCTCCATCCTTGTAGCATGTCATTTAGTGTGGTGACATGCCCCGTCAACTTCACAACTTCAATCTTAACGGAAATTGGAAATTCCGAAAACGAGTGCACATAGCATTCTTAAGCGTCATAAATTCCATCCATACCATGTACATTTACACTACGAATTGCACAGGAATGATTTCCAGAATCGTGTAGAGTTCTGTCAATGGGCAGAGCATCAAAATATCGCCAACCTGAACTTTTCTTTGAATGTTCTGTTTACCGTTGAATCGTCATTCTCCAACTCACGCCAAGGTAATACGAGTTACATGCGTTTTTGGGTCGTTAAGAACCCACGATGGCTTCGACAGGTGAACCATCAGCATCAATGGAGAGTTAAAGTCTGGTGTGGGATGGTTAGCAGTAATGTTATAGGGCCTTATTCTGTGAATGGTAACCGAAACAGCAGGGTGTATGCCACCTTAATATAAACAATTATTCCTGGTCTTCTGGAGATTATACCTCTAAGGAACCGAATGATAATGTCTTACCAGTACAACAGAGACCCAGTACATATTTCAGTGTATCTATGTTTCTGTTCTGGAACGAAAATAACCGGGTAGGTGGATTGGTCGTGGAGGACCAGTTCATTGGCCTGCCCAGTTTCCTGACCTTTTTTTATTTGGGGTTACCTCAAAGGGGCTGTCTATCGAGATATTCCAGAAACTCTATAGAACATGCAGGAACGTATTGTGCGTGCTTGTAATGCTCTTCAGCAGGCAACACTGGAGGAATCAGTGTTGTCTTTCATCCAGAGACTTAACTTGTGTTTCACTGCCAACTGTCACCACTTTGAACATTTATTGTGGATCTTCTAACCTTCGTAGTACCCATATGGTTAATACTACAAAGGAGAAGTAGAGATCCCACTTTATGTGTCGTATTTAATGTTAATGTTGTGAAAGTGTACATAGGTCTTGACGAGCTTCACTGAACTTTTGACCAATAGATACACGGTGCCATTTAAAAAACTGATTTTAGTACTCGTATCTTACTAATAAATGTTACTAAAAGGCTCACTCCCCATCAGTATTATTTTCCCCTCCCTATTTTATACAATTTTTGTACAAAACGCTTTTTATTTGGAGCTCCAATATGGAGTTATTGTGGATGGTCAAGATAAATGAGACAAACTGTATATATTTATTTAATTGAAGTAGGGGTAGTTATTGTAAATATCTCTCACTTTATTTGATCTTCTTGAAATATATTTATACATAAACATTTGGGTTCAAAAATTAGTTACGTCATTGATGTAGTTAAAAATAGTGTTAGAATGCTTTATACATATATACACATTATTGTATTGTATTCTTACATGCCCACCACATATGTGTGTATATATTCTATTATTCACGTTTTCGAGAATTGTAACTAATTTTATAATACATATAACTGTGCTGTATTGAATTAAATGATACTAAAACTAAAAAATACTGTAACACCAAGTCTCTTCTGAACAATTAAAATATTTATTGTACATTGGCTTACAACGTCTACATATATAATATGCATATGCTCACAAAGAGCATTGCCATTGTGGTTAATTGCAGGTAAAAATAACAACTGTTTCCACCTTCGGTGGAACCAGTATCATAGTTGTACTGCACGAAACCTTTATTAATATTTATTTAATAATTTGATTGATAATAGGCCTGTTAACGAGAAAAAAATTACAGAACTAAACCAAATTTTGGGTTCATAGTCTGAAGCGAGGCACATTCGTAATGTTACTCGACTGTCGGTCACACATTGCCTCATGTCGATATTCTATAACTTGCTGACTTAGCTGGCATCGGTCATCTGCCCTTGCTTGATATGTCTCAGATCACTGCAGCATCTAGCTTATACTGATAACAGTTTGCCACCTCTCCTATATGGAAGAGTAAATTGCCACTCTTCTTAAGACAAACTAAAAAGAAATCGAAGATTTAACCCTGGACTTGCGATCCCTGTCATACGAGAGCTCAAAAGAAATAAAATGAAGAAGTACACAGAAGAAACTCTCCAAATCTAAAAGGAGATAAGAAGTGTTCTGCACTGCAAGTGGAACATGGATTGTGATGGTTGTCATAGAGAATAAACAGAATGTCAAATCAGACAGTAATGTTATAAACAGCTCGTGGACATGGGCAGCAATATCTTCTGGAGTTGGGTTCATTCAGTTTGAAAACATTCTCTGTGTTCTAAATATTCCTTCAATGTGTTTCAACACTTTCGTCAAGAAGGAATGTGACATACAAAAGTTAAAGTATTTAAATATATATAAAAGTTATCAAATTACCTGAATTTATTGCTTAATTTTTTGTTTCCCAGTTGGCTATTCAATGCTGTTATTTTTTTTTTTTCTAGCTGCAGTAGTCCACAGCATGGCTGGGCTTACTTCTCCACCCCCAGCCTAGCATCAAAGTGCTTTCCACCCCACCCCTATTCGCCAGTTCATCCAGGTGCCACTCACTCCTGCTCCACAATACCCCTCATCAATGACCCTTCGTGACCAGAAGTTTGACTGGTGAAAATATCACAAAATGGCAAGACACATATATTTGTATTAAATCGCACAGTATTACCACTACCGACATGTTTGTACTCTTCCATTATATGCACTGTGAAATATCACTTCTAAGGCATTTTAACTCAGAGCCGGGAATAAATGACAATGCCAATATTACAATTTTTAATAATACACTAAACCATATGGAGTATGTTTTTGAATGATGCATCCAATACTGTTTGGTACAAGAAGTTCGATGGATAAAAATAAAAATAAATCTGCTGGTGTCCCATGAATTTTCGGGAATACTTAAAACAAGAATACAAAAGGTGCGTATATATTTTTCAAAATACAATTATTCGTGTATGCTTGTATAAATATATATTTTTTTTTTTTGTTACAAAAAAGAGTGAAAATGAAAGTATGAAACAGACAGTCAAGACATCAACAAATTATTAATATAGCTTTCTTAATGGCCTTTCTACTCAATGTTGAGGGCGACCACCCAGCTGTATGTTGGATGAATCAGATGCCAACGGGCTGAATACAAACTCTCAGAAAGAAATCGTTATGCTTCGGAGACATAACGAAATACAAAGCTAATGTAGTGATTACGAACCACACTGCAGTAAGTGTTTCGTTAAACCTCAAAGCACGTCTAAATTTTGTGATGCCACAGAACAAACTAATGCACTGAAAAATGCTATGCAAACTTTAGTTATTTATGGCTATCGTAAACACATGTCTGAATGATAACTTTGACTGAAAAACATACCTAATATAAATGATGTGTGCGACAATGTCATTAGGCCTGAAGAACTAATTCAAAGAATGTGATTTAAAATCGATCAAATTAAAAAATAAAACTGACTACTAATAATAAGGCTTACATTTTCTTCAGTTTTCCCCAGTGTGTGCCACCATGAAAACATATGTATACCTTAGCTGTGCCGCATCATATACAAATTGTCATTTAGTGTGCCTCAAGGGGAAAAAAGGTCTGGGAACCGTTTGTCTAGAGGTGAAAATTCTGAATTCAGATGTGTAAACTGTCAAACTGTCAGTAACTACATGCACCTTTCTCCTTCCCCATGCAGACAGAGAGAGGCGCATGCAAGCACATGGCACACGTTGTGGCAGACCGAGGCGAATGAGGCGATCAGTGCCCCACGCGGTTAAGAAACAACTGTCGCCTTGAAACCATGCATTAAGCGAATATTGTACATAATATTATGTATCCAAAGACATTAAATTTCATTGTGCTGGAAAAATTTCTGACAAATAAAATCTGAATTTAGTAAATACGCGAAAAGAAATCACAACATTCGTTAAGTTTTTTTTTATGGTAATGGGCTGCATGAAAACACAACAGCAGTACCTTAATTGAGGAATTCTGGGAAAGAAGAAGGGCCTGAATTGCCAGAATGTTTTAAATGAACTGCTATAATGTTTTCTACCAGTGCATCAATATTAAGTTCTATATCTATATCTGCGTGTTCTTTTATCTATGGGCCCTTTATCAACAAAACAGCATGCAGACGCCTAAACCACTCGGCTATCGGGACAAGGGTTAAAACTCAGTATATGTAATATCATATGTATGGGGACAAATAAATATTTTGTCGTGATTATTCTAATGAATAGTTATAATTTTTTTATATAAGTTTTTATATAAGTTTTTTACTGTCTGAGGCTTATATAGATCAGCAATAAGGATTTTTTTTTCATATAGTCATAATTTTATAAAGCATATTTTTGCTTTTTTAAAATTATGAAAAGATGTATTTAAAAAATATAATATAATTTTTATTATTTTATTTAGGTTACTATAGTTGAGTTTGTGAGCATGCATAAACAGGCAGGGTAACTAAGTTTGTCAAAACAATCGTAAAACTATCAGACATCTAGAAATCGATTCATTTCTTAATAATTTGAATTTTTTATTTATAATTTGAAAAATGCCCAAATCTTAAAAAAAAAAAAATACAGTGAAATGCATTGAAAATGTGTTTTTAATGAAAAGTCGGTTAATAAAAGTTAAATTATGAAAATTTTAGACTTTCCCATAACACTTGGTAACATTAAAAAAAATAAAAACATATTCTTGAGGGATGGGAATATGAATCCACAACCTCTCGAACAGGAGTCGGGTATCTAACCACTCAGCTACTTAAGCAATAATATAATATTTTTCTTGAAAGATGCTATAATGGTCTCCAAACGAAGAGGCTGCCATTCCTTCGTGCAATTACAGACATTTTTAATGTATTATACATTTTTTAGTATATGTTTTCAATCAATGCATATGCTCATAACCACATTTATTTGAGAGCTTTTTCAGTTTAAATTCATCATATTTACAATTTTGAAAACTTTTTAAAGGCAAATGTTATATTAAAAACATTTCGTTATTTTTAGCCGTTGTCGGAATCTTATGTGCCTATGCTCATATTGAATGTTTTATATATTCTATTTAAATAATTATGTACCAGACCACATTTTTTCGCAAGTTGGCTTGTAAGCAAGCGAATATGTACAGGCATTTAGGTAGGCGAATATAATATGCGAACTCTTAGAATGAAGGCTCGTGAAATTCAGTTTGCAAGTATCATTTCTAGCTCCAGGAATATATGTTTAAGACCTTTATAACCATAGCGATTAGTCTATACATTTGTTTTATAGTGATGTTTTTGACGAAAACAGTTTATAACAAACTGGTTACGATATAGCGTCAATAAAAAAAAAAAATATTATTGTTTTATGTTTTAAATTTATTAAAATATATTACTACAAAAAACAAAAATATTCATGTTAGTCCATGTAAAGTGTGCATCCTTATACAAATCTCATTCCTTCGTTAAACATGAAACTAACTATTCTGGCACTTATAAACTTCGTGTAGTCGTGCAGTAAGCTTGAAGGCAAAGTCCTTGCAGCAAAAGCGACACCGATAGATATGCCATTGAAAGTTCTGTAGAAGATACACTAGTGGACCCAGATAGTTCGGCTGTTGTCATTTCGGAAGGACCAGGGACCAGTAGTGAAGATGTATTTGAGGAAAGAGATGTTGCTCCTGGTGATGAGTTCACAGGCTCGTCGTTCATGCTGGTCGCAGTCGATTTTGGTAGAGGAGCCATTGGATCTAAATTACCATTAATCAGCACCACAATCATCACCACAATTAGCAATCCACACACCAATCGACACCCCAGCCCACACACCAATCCACAACAATCCACACACCAACCCATACCAATCCACACCAATCCATACCAACCCATATCAATCCTTCGTAATCCTCCTCAATCCACAGCAATCCCCTACAATCCTTCGCAATCCTCCTCCATGATTCACAGCAACCTAAGCCAATCATTTAATTATTCCCAATCCTTTGATCAATCCCAATCCTTCTGATCAATCCCAATCCTTTCATCAATCCCAATCCTTTCATCAATCCCAATCCTTTCATCAATCCCAATCCTTTCATCAATCCCAATCCTTCAATCAATCCCAATCCTTCAATCAGTCCCAATTCTTGGATCAATCTCAATCCTTGGATCAATCCCAATCGTTAGCAATCTTCCTCTGCAATACACACCAATCTACACACGAATCCACACACCAATCCACACCAATCCGTATCCTTCTGATCAACCCTAATTCTTCGGTCAATCCCAATCCTTCGATCTATCCTTCGGTTTGTCCTCCACCCATATGTATAGAAATTACATTCTCTCTCCAGCTGTCACAAAATTTGTACATGTCGACAGAACTAATGTTTTGTATGCAGTCCACTATCAATGCCTTTTAATACTAAAATCTTTATTATCATTTTATATGTAGATCTTTACGTTAACAGTCGACTGCTCATAGCGCCACTTTAAAGTTGCGAGGGATGAAAGGATACACCACAAAAATAATTAATACACAATTATTATTTTAAAAATGTTATTTTGTAATTACAATTTCTGAATAAAGCAGTTCATCACATAATGCGATATAATCCATGATCTTCAGTTCACTAATGATTGAAGATATCTCGTTAAAGTGCGGCAAATCTCCACATGGAAAATATTCAAATGTCTGAGTCTATCAACAAGTTTATTCGGGTCTTCAGGAAATAGGTAGCCAGTATTCTCAGCATCTTCTGCCTTTTTCATGTCGCTTGTTGCAGTAAATGTGTTGGAGGGGTGTGTCAGTGCATCGTGAAAATCGCCATTATCGTCTTCAGCACTATCACTGTCTTCATGTTCATTTTCTCTAATGTTCTCTTCATGGTCATCTTCACCTCCTGTTTTGTATTCTATATTAAATTTGCTTTCTTTGTAGCAGGAGCTGTATGCTCAACATTATTTAGAGCCGACGACCGTTTATTTTGAAGTTCGTCGACTTCAAGCGAAAGTTTTGCAAGTATACATTCCACACAAACCGACTAATTCCGTCTTTAGCATTAACTCTCTCATAATAATCGCCTATAGAATCGATACCCATCGATGTAGCAAGACGTATTGCCGACAACACTTGCTGAATCCCAGTAGACCAATACTTACAGATCTCGGTATGTTCTTTCAATGTTTCATCTTGCACAAACTGCATGAGACAAATTTCGTAATGCTTCATCGCGCGAAAAGGAATTTTTCGTACAGACTGTTCTCTCATGCCGACGAGCACTTTGACCGTAGGTGAATCTCGATCACAGAATCGGCACTGGCGACAACCAGTTAGCGATGATACAGGTCGTGGCTCCATGATCGTTGAGGTTAAAGACATGTCTTCGTATTAGCAATTCATCTTTGTGGTATGACGAGAGTGCGCTTCCAAATCGACGTTAACTTACCAACGTCTGCACAACAACTAAGGTATCAGCATGCATCGCAGCTCTATATATACATTCTCCCATCACTCGGAAAACGCCGTCCGATATTGTCTAAGACCAAGAGGAAATTAACAATGTTTTAATAGTTTCGGGCTTCGAACTCGTGTCCCTAAGCCATACCTAACAGTTACAGATTGCTTAAAAATTCGTACGAGTTGCGCATTAATACTAAAAAGTGCACGAACTGCGCTAATTAGCTTAGAAAACATGCACTATTAATAAAATTGCAAACCTCATATTTTATCCCGACTCCAGAATAATTCCTATAAACCTTACATTTCATCTTAAATATATATTCCTCCCTTCACTGGGCAAAATTAGCAAATTTTTTCTAAGTCCGAAAGAAAATTATTTTTTAATAGTTTCAGGTCTCGAACACAGGTCCCTACGTCATGCGCAAACAATATATACTGCTTAAAGCATGCATGCGTGTTTATCCTCAACGAGCCAAAATAAGTATAACTTAATACTTACAAAAATTAACCTCAAATACTTGAAAACACTTTCAAAATTTTACTATACAATTTTTGTCACTAACAAAATTTTCACGGCACACTGTAAGTAAAATTAATGAATAATATATATACATATATATATATATATATATATTCACAATGAATTACTAATAAAAATGAAATGTTTTTTCCAATTTGCTTATTACATGAACTGATGTTCTGTCGGTTTTAAATATAGCCACGTGCTATGTTGTGTACCATGCATTTGTATACAGCTAGACGATACGCGCATGCATGTTGGGTCATACCCCTACCACGTTCACTGTCGAATTTCGTTACACTGTGCGCGCGCAACTCCCGTTGCACACTAAACGTTTACCCTCAACGCGACAAAAGAAGTATAACTACAAAAACTGCAAAGGTAAATAGTTATAAACTTCTACCGACCGTTGCATATTGCGCGAGCAACGAACGCTCTACATTATGTTAGACAAAAGAAAATACGGTCTCAAAATGTTGATGCCAGCAGACATAAAAAAAAAAGGAAAATAATTATTATCACCTACCAACTAATACGTATTACACAAGTGACGAGCAATGTACAGCGCATCACTCGATTGCAGACAACCCCAAGAGTCTGAAAACTGGCGTGGCAGCCTTTGTTAGTACAGTAAAATAGTAAAAGATTTTCCCCACGTACACCCTCCGACCGAGTTATGATACAGTACAGAGGCACGCGAATTCCACTACCAACCAACGCATAATGTGCGAGCATCGAGCAACATACTTCACTTTAGACTAAAATAAAATACTATGACACAGTCGAGAAGCAGGGAGAGCGACAAGGTCGACACTGCTACATACCGATTCAAAAACAAATATAAAAATAAAGTGTAAAGGAAACAAGTTATAAGCACATACCAACCAGGACATATTGCACAAGAGTCGGGTGCTCTACGATGCTTTATATGATGCTAGACAAGACGACTAAACCGTCCTGGTCATACAACAGCCATTCCACTTCGGTTTTCTCATATTCCTTCTGACATCCTTTCACCTAGTGCTCTGACAGAGACATGCCTCATGCTCTACCATTCCACCTCGGTTTTCTCATGTTCCTTCTAGCATCCTTTCACCTCGCATCCTAGCGGGGACGAGTCTCATGCTCTATTGTTCCACCTCGGTTTTCTCATATTCCTTCTGGCACCCTTTCACATGGCGCCTTGATGGGGAACCGTCTCATGATCTACAATTCCATCTTGGTTTTCTCATATTCGTTCTGACATCCTTTCACCTGGTACCCTGATGGGGACGTGTCTCATGCTCTACCATTCCACCTCGGTTTTCTAATATTCCTACTGACATCCCTTCACTTGGCGTCCTAGTGGAAACGTGTCTCCGTGCAGAATGCAGAACATTCACCTATGCATGCAGTACAGCGATATCAGTGTTGCTTTTGTGCCGAGAAATTTAGTAAACAGCTGGAATGCTCGTGAAAAAGAACCAACACGTATTGCACAAGTGCCAAGCACTGTACAACGTATCACTCGATGCTAGACAACACCACAAGTCTGAAAACTAGAGTGGTAGCCTTGGTTAGTACGACAAAATAGTAAACGATTTTCCCATGTACACATTCCGGCCGAGCTGTGATACAGTACAGAGGCATGTGAATTCCACTACCAACCAACACATAATGTAAGAGCATCGCGCAACGTACGTAACATTAGACTAAAATAAAAGACTGTGACAGAGTCGTGAAGCAGGGAGAGTGACAAGCCGACACTGCTTCATAGTGATGCAAAACAGATATAAAACAAATAAAAATGTAAAGGAAACAAGTTATATACACTTACCAACCAGCACATGTTGCTCAAGCGTCGGGTGCTCTACATTGCTTTAGATGATGCTAGACAAGACGAGACCATCCTGATCAGTACAACAGCCATTCCACCCTAGTCTTCTCATATTCCTTCCGAGAGCCTTTCTCCTGACGCCCTGGCGGGGACGAGTCTCATACTCTACCATTTCACCTTGGTTTTCTCATTCCTTCCAGTCTCCTTTCACCTGATGCCCTGACGAGGATTCTTTCGTGCTCGGTCATTCAACCTTGGTTTTCTCACATTCCTTCTGATCGGATGAAAAAAAGACATGCTAAAACATACTGAGAAAACCTATTTGTCCCTACTCGCAATAGTATGTAACATAATGTCTGACGACCTTGACCTTGACCTTTGGCCATCATTTAGAACAATATCTATGCTAGGACTGGAGGGTAAAAAACCTATATTATGTTTATAAAGCAATCATGGAATCACTCGGAGAAAATTCATTTGACTCACTCGCAACAGTAGAAAACATTTCAACATGCAACCATGACCTTGAAATTGAATGATGTTAAGCGACCTTGACTTGACGTAGGATGACATCATATGACCTTGACCATGTCCTTTGACCATCATCTCGAAAAATTTATCGCTTGAAACAAAAAGAGTATTGTAATTTTGTAGTAAATATTTAAAAAATCACAGAAAAATCATAAGACTTTTGCTTCGACAAAGACGAAGCGAAGGTCTTCGCTTCGTCTTTGTCGAAGCTGAAGACGGGAGAATACTCCTGTCTTCAGCCGCTAAGGTCATGACTCTAGGTGAAAGGATGTCAGAATAAATATGAGAAAACCGAGGTGGAATGGCTGTTGTATGACCAGGATGGTCTGGTCTTGTCTATCATCATCTAAAGCATAGCAGAGCACCCGACGCTTCTGCAATATGTCCTGGTTGGTATGTGCTTATAACTTGTTTCCTTTACATTTTAGTTTTTATATCTGTTTTTGAATCGGTATGTAGCAGTGTCGACCTTGTCGCTCTACATGCTTCTCGACTCTGTCTTAGTATTTTATTTTAGTCTAAAGTGAAGTATGTTGCTCGATGCTCGCACATTATACGTTGGTTGGTAGTGGAATTCGCGTGCCTCTGTACTGTATCATAACTCGGACGGAGGGTGTACATGGGAAAATCGTTTACTATTTTGCTGTACTAACGAAGGCTACCACGCCAGTTTTCAGACTCTTGGGGTTGTCTGCAATGGAGTGATGCGCTGTACATTGCTCGTCTCTTGTGCAATACGTGTAGCTTGGTAGGTGATAATAACTATTTCCCTTTTTCTTATGTCTGTTAGCATCAGCGTTTCGAGACTGTATTTTTTTTGGTCTAACGTTATGTACAGTGTTCGTTGTTAGCGCAATATGCATCGGTTGGTAGGAGTTTATAACTATTAACCTTTGCAGTTTTTTTATATCTAATCATCAATATGTAGCAGTGGCATAGTCTTTTGCATTAACACTGGTTTAAATACATAGTGTTAGTGACAAGCAAAGGACTACAACCTTTACAAGTAGCTTAATGTGACATCACATTAACTTCGCTGGTCAATAGTGTACTGCAATTGCCATATTTTAGAATTTTTTTTAGGTTGGTTCGTGTATATTCTACTGATGATGATGATGTTTCGACATCTGCAAAGCAAAAACATAAATATGTTGCTGAAGATAAGAGCTACTTGAAGTTGAAACAGAATAAACGCAGATTCGAACCAAGTACTCTTGCCCAGAGGTATCTCGCAAACTACTCATCGCGGAAGAACATAGATGCTGATGTGTATCGTGAACCATCTGCGAAGAGTGACATGAAGTCTAACTAGCTATTTTCTGAAGACCCCTATGACCTGGTTGATAGACCACGGGTGTTGGTCCCATTGCAGAGAAGTTGACATCTTTCTGTCGGCGAAGAGATAAATTCGATTATTGATGAACTCGAAGCTAAAGGCTTTATTGAATTACATATTATGTATGTCTATGATTTGGTTACAAATATGAATAAATGTAAAATGTTTAATTTTTTAAACTTTTTTTATCTACTAAGTAATGTATCTACTGCTATTTGTTTATAAATGACTGACAGGTTGTAGGTCTTGCTACAATACTTCCAATTCACTTCTCGATGAACAACTAACATTATCTTTACACTTCTTGCTATGTCTATTCAGACTATCACTGCGGGTGAACATGCATATACTACTTTCATGTTGTCGCGATGTAAGGAGCAAATATTCAGAGTCCCTTGCTGTTGACGATGCAGTCACAGATGGTAAGTCTTCAATCAATGATTCCATCTTTATATTGTAACAAAATATGTGATCGTGGTAGATGTATGTAGATATAACGATCTGCTTTTATACGATTATCATGGCATGATGGTTCGTGTTGTCTGTCTCGGGTTGTCACAGAGTGACCTGCTTGTTACCTACTTATAATTGTCCGACAGGCTGCAAGTATCTGAGATGAACATACATTGAGCATGGCCATGTACAAAAATATTTTGTTGGAGATATAGTTTATTGCGATTTTTGCATGATGAGCTCAATACTTAAATATGTATGTATATATATATATAATACAGAAATTTTTATTTTATTTTATATCATGTTGTATTTTTACCTGTAAAATGATCGGACTCGGAGTTTTAACCTGCGATACCTTATTTTCAACGATTATGCACTGTCTCCAGTGTCGTCAGGGTACAAGAGTTATTTCCTATAAAAAATCACATAGCAGTGTCGTCTCTCTTGCGTAACTAATGGTTTGAATGCATGTGGTTTCATATATGCTTACGGATCTAACACCATAAGTGCTATGTATTCAAATAAGTACATTTATATATTTAGTATTCAAAACTGGATAAATTGATACCTTGTAATGTATAACTGAATTTCCTCTCGTAAAGGGAAGTGTATGTGTGTGACACTGGAGCCTGACGCAACACTCTCTCGGCCAGTGTTCTGTGTCATCCATTCGACTTGCCGAGACCAGACAGTGCTCGCGTCGCCGTCCGACCATCTGAGCTGCCTCACATGTTCCCTGATAGTTGCTCGCACAACGACGGTCGAGTCGGACACATTCTGCTGCTAGTGTAGTACTCAGAATGAGATGGTTTCGTTTCAGTTGGTATGTAAGGAAGTACTGACCAGGACAGCCTGGAATTGTATAGTATCGTTTAACTTACAGAGTACAGTCCACGACGCTTGTGTAATATATAATTGCGATGGTTGGCAAGTGTTTATATCTATTTTTCCTTAACATTTTTTATATCTGTTTTTATCAGTGTATATCAATGTTGTCCTTATCACACCCTTGCTTCTCGGCTTCGCAAAAGTAATTTGTTTCGACTAACGTGATGTATATATAGCACACGATGCTTGCACAATATACATAGTTTGTTAAAAAGTTATAACTATTTGCATTAATAATTACTTTTTTATATCTTTTTACATCAGCACATTACCTTGAAAACATCCTAGGCATGGGATACAGCTAAGAATCTCTTCGTTCTGCTGCAGATAGACAGGTATGTGTTTGTAGATGGATTTTATTTCATTTTGTACATATGTGAGAAGGAATTCTTTAGGTAGGTATGCAAGCTTGGTATCTCAGAGCTGCAAGTGATTTAATCTTTCTGTTTGTCGTGATAGTTAATAAAATTATCTGGCCACTATAACTACTTCCTATCGTTTTCACTGTGTGTTCCCGATGACGAGAGAATGAAGTTCTGAGTAATGCATGGTGATACGAACTGCTCTTACAGACCTAAAAGTGAACAGCGTGGGCGGAAGCGATATCCTCTACCAACATTAGTTAATTCGAAATATTTTAAATAGTCAAGCTTGATGTATTCAAACGAAATAAATTGTTAACTTTCACTGTATAACTGAATTGCTCTCATAAAAGAACATGTATGTATTATGTGATTGGGATGGATGGTAAGTGCTTATAACTATTTTCATTTTCGTTTTATTTTTTCTATCAGTTTGCATCAGTGCTAATATTATCTTTCCCACACTTCATAATGGAAATTTCATTGCCTAACATAATGTGCAGTGCACTATGCTCACACATATGTATTTTTTTTTGCTAATGTGAATAACTATTAACTTTTATAATACATATTTTTAAAATCTGTTTTCTTAGTGTGTAGCAGTGTCTTCTCTCTCCTGCGCGACAAATGAGTGTTGTTTTGTATGTGCTTACAGTTCTGCTAATATATCAATTATACATATTCAATATAAATATAGTATTTAAAACATGATAAATTGTTAGTTTGTACTGTATAACTTAATTCCTCTTGTAAAGGAAAGTGAATGTGTGACTCGGCTAGTCTGGCATCCTGGAGCCTGATGCAACTCTCTCTTGGCTAGTGTTCTGTGTCATTGCTTCGTTTGCCGAGACCTGCACGGTGTTCGCACTGGCCGTCGGCTGTCTGGGAGGGCCCTACAGATTCTCATGATGTTAGTTGATCGTGCGAAGTCAGTCGGGTCCGATGTGTTCCGCTGCTAGTGATGTGAGTGCTGGTGGTTCACTAAATGCGAGGGTTTCGTTTCAGTCGGTTCATAAGGAAGTCGTTTGCTATTCTGTTATACTGGTCAGGATGGTCTAGTATTGTATATCTACGTTTAACACACACTGCATACAGCACTCGATGCTTGTGTAAAATGTAATTGTGTTGGTTGGTAAGTGCTTATAACTATTTTTCTATTTACATTCTGTTTTTATATCTATTATGCATAGCTTGTTAACATTGTGTTTATATACATGACAATTTTTTTCATTCTATGGCCGGTTGTTAAGGGCTACCCATGTAGCGATGACTCGAGCTACCGACACTTGTGTAGGACTGATGATGATCGTTTATATTATCATATAAGTATTTTACAGTTACCACAACTATGCACATTGTGCATATATCACGTTAGTATATATCTTGCTTTTTGCATATCGCAGTTTGTTGTAAGTTATCCATACTGACTTTTATTTATGTATACGTTGACGCTATTCCCCGCCTGTGGAATATGGGTGGTTTATAGCGTCGTAGTTAATTCCTCCAGGCATAGACTATAAGATGCCTAGAAGGTTAAAGGTTTTTCAATAAGGTAGTCTTTTGATGTTTCACTTAACTGGATAATTATATTGTCTCAAGTTTGAACAAAAAAACACCATACAGCAACACTTCCGAGGTGTGGTACTCTAATTTGGCTACTAGTATTAACTGGGGCGACTTCGTGGTAGAGTGGGGCTTCTCTGGACGGCGACTGTATACTTAACTCTGCTGTGGGTGCTGGTATGCTGTCATCTGGGGATGAGCTCTGGCGAAGTGGTAGGCCTTGGAAAAAGGCCTGCATTTGGTGTCGTCTCACTGGATGGCTGTTCGGGATCGTGCTCACATCTTCTCGCGATTCCTTGATGCAACTCTTCCCTCGGCATGGTGATAATGAACTATCCCACCATGCCTATTGATGTACTGCTGTACTGTGGTACTGTTGTGGCCCGGCCGCTCTGTGCGCGACTGCCTCCTCGGACTGACCTCTCTGTGCGGCGATATTCAACTGTCTCTGTGCGGTAATAAAGAACTGACCGTTGAACTAACCTCTCGGCTCGGTAATAAAGAAATCAAACCCCACCTTCCCTGCAAGGAGGCTTAAATGCTCTCTAGCTTCCTTCCCTAATTGTCGGCACGTGTCGCCTTGTTGGGGGAGGGGGTGGTGGGACGAAAACAGAACAATGCCTTTCACAAAACATGCCATGGTTCCTGAAGGTTGGCGGACAGGGGAAGGTGGCACCTTGCCCCTAGCTTACTCTGTCAGCTATTTCTCCATGGTGCATGTCCACATTGTCCCAGGGGTGTTTACAACTTGTCAGCTGTTTCTCGGTGTGTATTTTCTGATTTCCGGCGAAATACCTATGATTATTTTGTGATATCTCGGCGCTCAAAAGATCTCATGGGCTCGCTAGATGCGTAGGGGGTGAAGGTGGGTGGGGGTGGCATGGACATGCATCAGCGACATGTGTCTGGCTTGGCAGCGCATGTTGGCCTCTGCTCGACCTTTCCCTGTGCGGGGATTATGACTGCCACGTGTCTCTCTAAGTCCCTATACTGGTTATGCGGGCTGGGGGTGGGGGTTGTAGCACTGCTCTAATATGCCTAATGCATCACACTTCAACGTTTTCACATTTATATATCCAGTCTGGATGTTATAGGTTAAGGGAGGCTAACTGTTGCTAAGGTGGGATCGAGTTGGTAACACATGTGCAACCATGCAACGAGGGTGGTGGTGGTAGGTATTGATGAGTGCATGCAGGTCGATGTGTATGTATGTGCTATTTCAGACCCTACACACCTGCAGTTCATAAATTACAGTAAACTCTGCTTATAAGTAGGCATAGAGCTTAAATGACCCTGCGATCCTTTTAGTTGTCGGGGGCGATGTCTATGTTACGAATTTGGCGACTGTACCTTAAATGTTTCGCAAATGCAATCAACTATGCTTATAAGTTGATGAGGGCGATGTATATGTTACGAATTTGGTGACTGCATCTTAAACTGCAGTCTTCACATTGTTTGGGATCCACTCAATGAAGTAGCTGCTGTTCTTGTTCTGGGTGTTCAGCATCTGCTCATCCACCTCTTTCATGGACATGTGGCCATGGAAGACTGTAGCAATTAGGTAACGACCATGGTGTTGATCGCAGGTATCCATCATGTTCTTGACATCAAACATCTGCTGGGAAAGCTCTGGCACTGTAAGGGTGCAGCACTGTTGGCTACCTCGAGAAAGAGAGTTTAGGGCATAAATGACTCTGCACTCATTTTCATTGATGGGAGTGTTGTATATGTTATGAATTTTGTAACTGTATCTTAACCGATTCGGAAATTACAGTCAACTATGCTTATAAGTACGCAAAGGGCTTAAATGACCATGCGAACCTTTTCATTGTCGGGGGCGATGTCTATGTTATGAATTTGGTGTCTGTATCTCAAACCGTTCAGAAATCACAGCAAACTATGCTTATAAATTCGCATAGAGCACAAGTGGCCCTGCGATCATTTTCCTTGTCGGGGGTGATGCCTATGTTACGAATTTGGTGCCTATATATAATACAGTTCGGAAAATGCACTCAAGTATGCTTATTAGTGTACTTGAGACATAAATGACACTGCAGTAATTGTCGTTGTCGGGGATGATGTTAATGTTACGAATTTGGTGACTTTATGTTATTCAGTTCGGGAATTATAGTCAACTATGCTTGCAGGTATGCTTAGGGTATATATGGACATTCGGTAATTTGCCTTGTCGGGGTTGATGTCTATGTTATGAATTTGGTGACTGTCTTAAATGGTTCGGAAATTACAGCCAACTATACTTATAAGTATGAGAAAACCGAGGTAGAATGATAGAGCATGAGAAAATCAAGGTGGAATGACAGCATGAGAAAATTAAAGTGTAATGCAATAACCAATCAGAGATGCGATCCTTTCGAGAGCCTCGCATAGTCACGGACGAGTCCCTTTCGAGAGCCTCGCCTTGCCAATCAGAGACGAGACCCTCTCGTGAGCCTCGCATAGCCATCGTTGTTCGGGAATGCAAGAGCACGAAGTAGAGACAACTGGTAGGAAGGAATTCAAGAGCATGAAGTAGGGACAACTGGTAGGAAGGAATGCAAGAGCATGAAGTAGGGATATCTGGTAGGAATGCGAGAGCATGAAGTAGGGTCTGTAGTCGGTGTTGTTGGTCAGGATTGTAAGAGCGCGAAGTAGGAATGAGGAAGGAAGGACTCTGAGAAAACAGTATTGTAAGAGCATGAAGTAGAGATGTCTGGTAGGAATGTGAGAGCATGAAGTAGAGACCATGATTGACGTTGTTGGCCAGGTATGCAAGAGCATGAAGTAGGGTCAACTGGTAGGAAGCAATGTGAGAGCATGAAGTAGGGACTTCTTCTGCCCTATTCGTCATCAGGAGTGATGCCTATGTTATGAATTAGACGACTTTGCCTTAAACAATTCGGAAATGACAACCAACTAAGCTTATAAGAGGGCTTTGGGCATACTTGACTCTGCGGACATTGTCGTCGCCGCCAGAGGTGATGCCTGTGTTATGAATTTTGGCATATAGCTTCAGTGAATGGGAAATGGTGGCCAACTATGCTTGTAAAAGGGCTTAAAGTATGCTAGCCCCAATCACTCTGTTCTTCGTCATGGGTGATGCCTATTTTACGAATTTGGTGCCTACATCATAAATGGTTTGGGAATTGCATCCAACTGTGCTTATAAGTTAGCATAGGGCTTAAATGCCTATTTGATGATTTTCCTTGCCTGCGTCAAGGCCTTTGTTATGATACATGATGGAGCGTGTTACAGGTACGCTATAGCCGATAGTGTGGGTAACAAATAACAGTACACTGCCTCTTGCAGTGAGCCCTCTGCATTTAAGAATTCTCAAGGAGGCTGGGCCTCGCGGTTCTGCCCCCTCCTACAGGGAAACGAGGCTGTCGTATCGCACTGGAAGGGGGCGCCCCGGCTGCAGCTGCTCTAAGACACTCACCCTTGTTTGAGAAAGGGTATAACATGGCGGATAATTCTGTGCTCTATTAGTTCCTCAATATCCAAAATGGCACTAATCAAACTACGGTTACGGCTGTCTAGTTCTTTGAAAATATTCATAACTTGTTTATTGGTCATTCCCTTAAAGTATAGCGCTAAGTTTATTCTCCAAGCCAGCTATGCTCCCCTGCTGCGTATGTAGCACAGCAACACTTTTGCCGAGCGTATTTACTTGTTCGGCAAGTTTCGTGGAGATATTTGAAACCCCCCTACCCAAAGTTTTTTCGAGCGCTGTTTGAACTGATGTAAGCTTGGCATTCATGGCAGCCAGCTTGGCAACACTCTCGTTCGCTATGCTTAATTATTATTCAATGTTGGCGCGTGTGTTGTAAGTGATCTGTGATCGACGCAGTCGCCTAGATCAGTAAGTTGCGCTTCTGCTGCAAGCAGTTTACTTGCCACTAGGCATCGCATGTTATTTGATAAAGTCTGAAAATGTTTCGTCGCAGTAACAGCCAACATACTAACGGTGCTGAGGTTCGATTCTACCTTAGTGGTTAATGTGTCCAGTGCAGTCTTGTCATTAATGTGGCTGGCGAGTTTAGCGCTGAGACTGTCAACTTAAGCTCCCACATCGGTCATTTTTTTCTCAATGGCTGTCACCTCGCTGCCTACCGCATCGATTTTCTGTACTTTATTGGTTAGTTGCGTCTTTGGGGAGCGCCGCGACCTGTAAATTACCATAATTGGCATCAATTACCGAGTGGAGCTGACTCAAGACGTTGCAGCTACAGGTCTTTGGAGATGTCCATAAATTAACGTAAATTAACTTAATTTAAATCGATTGCTGTGTGATGATGACTCAGGCTGTAGGTCGTGTCTTTGGTGAGCGAAGCGACGTGTAAATTAACGCAAATTAAATAAATTACCATGTGCTGATGACTCAGGACGTTGCAGCTGAAGGTTTTTGTGTCGGCATCATGTAAATTACAATCAATTTTGTCACACAGCAGTGACTGAAATGTTATAATTCGTCTTTAACATTGTTCTTAAATGCCGCTGGTGCTGACTCAGAAGTTAAGGCATCTGGCCGCTGACACATCCATCATAATACGCCTTTGACGACGTTCTTAAATGCCACTGCCTCAGCGACTCATAATTGACATCAATTACCACGTGGTGTCTCAAGACGTTGCGGTGTGAGAACGCTTCGACACATTCATCATAATTTGTTTTTTTAATGGTGTCTGACCGTCTTTGTAGCGTCAGAAGGTCCCTAATGGCTGCCCCTCCTATAATTAAGCCCAAATTACTTCCTATCATTTGTTATGTTTTGTTCTCAGAGGGGAACGCTAGCGTAATTTGGGTGTAGATTGCAGGCTCATATATATGCAACTTGCATTGGCTAGTATTCAGTTTTGCGTTCTTGGGGTTAAAACACTGTTCGAACTGACACTGTTGGAGTCTATTTCGTGCGTTATGTCTACCGGCGACAATATGTCTGACATTGAGGTGATCATTACTCGGCCTACGTCTCCGGCTACTAAACATGCGCGTTCGCCTTCCCCTGCGAAGGCTGCCGAGAAGATTGCAATTAAGAACACCATTATTTTACACTTTTTCAGTATTATTTTGCCTACATGCATGGTACTAGATATTGGTCCGTGGGAGTGTCTAGACCTACTGACGACATGTGTTCACACAACCGCGATAGCTGTGCGAGAGAACATTACAGACATTGTTTCTTTTCTGCATAAGTATATTGTGCAAACATGAAAAAATGTGACGTGGAGCAATGGGATGCAGGCCTTGGAGTTCCTAGCTTCGTCCGCAATATTACCCCTTACTTCTACTAAAGAGCGGTTGGTCAGCTACTTCCACGAATGTGTCATAGTCAACTTTGTTCAACTGGATGAAGCGTATACTGTCATCACCAACGGCGATGCCGCTGCGGAGAAGCTGCTACTCTCCTACACCTCGTCCGCCGACGCCAAGAACTTCAGTGCAGCGAATGGGCCCTCATCCTCCATCGATCATGTGAGTTGCTCAACATATTATTTCAAACAGGCATTTCCAAACTTACTCAACGAAGCAAGCAGCACTTCTGGCAATGTTACATATTATGCTTCGTTCATTTCTTTTCTGAGTGGTGGTCGTCTATACAAATGTACGTACCCGCCAGACGTAACTCAGTCGTCTATGCTGCAAACGAAATTGTTTCCTACTGCCAAAATTCTTTCAACGCCGAGCAAGCACATTTGGAAGAACCAACAACAAGGCGTGCAAGTGCTTGTCAATGCGGACCGCCCGAAGACTGCGATCGATATACATCTATCCTGGCTCCTTCACGAAGTCATCGAAATGGTGAATTTGAAGAGAAAGGCAGGTGTGATGTGTGACGAGGCTGGTTAGAAAATTGCGTGTATTCATTCTACAGCTCGTTTTTTTACTGTAGTTAATTAAATGCAACCCATGACGAGGTTCATTATGAAAAGTTTTTTTACTCTTGACATTAAAATCAGATTGCTTACTGCGAAATGCAATGTGTGTATGTATTGCGTTTAATAAAAGGTGTAAATAAGCCTGTGTCATGCTTTTTATTTCTTTTTATTAAAAACAATCCTTTTTTTTCTTAAATACTTATTTTCGGTGTGTGTCTGTTGAGTTCAATTGAATACCTGGGCTGAGATAGTTGCAAGTGTTTAATTTGGAATATTCATCATCATCTTCAACTCCTAAGAATTTAACACAACAACAACAAAAACATATACACATATAATTTTTTGGATGTTTTGATACTTTCAATTAATTTTATATGACAATAATTATGCTGCTAATCCAGTACTTTTTAAAAAACACTTCAATGTGCGCAGCCTAGCACAATTTAATGGCTAGAGGGGTGGTGGTGGTGGTGGTGCCAACATGGCTGCCGCTACGGAGGAGAAGGGGTCACGAAGAAGAGACAGGGGTGACACAGCATCTAATATGGCTGCCAAATTTTTTTTTAAAAATGTACTTTTTTTAAATAACTTTTTGAATTTACTTGCTAGCAAAATGACCACCATTGAAAACAACTTGTACTGACTGCAAAAATAGCCGCCAGTAACTGAATGTACTGACTGCAAACATGGCTGCCAACATGGCTGCCGCTGTGGAGGGGGGTCACGACGAAGAGACAGGGGTGGTACTATTCAATATGGCTGCCGATAATTTAAAAAAAATGTTATACTTATTTTCCATAAGTTTTACATAACTTTTTTAATTTACTGGCTGGCAAAATAGCCACCATTGAAAACAACATGTACTGACTGCAAGCATAACCGACGGTAATTTTTAAAAAAATTGTATACTTATTTTACTTAAGTTTTTACATAACTTTTTTAATTACTGGCTGGAAAAATGGCCTCCATGTCATTGGATGCCTCATCCAATATGGCCGCCAATAATTTTTTAAAAGAATTTATAATTTTTTTCCTTAAGATTTTACATAACTTCTTTAATTACTGGCTGGCAAAATGGCCACCATGTAATTGTATGCCTCATCGAATATGTCCGCCAATAATTTAAAAAAAAATGTTGAATAATATTTTACTTAAGTTTTTTCAGAACTTTTTTAATTACTGGCCTGCAAAATGGCCACCATGGGATTTTATGTTCTTGAATGTACTTACTGCAAACATGGCCGCCAACTGGGCCACCAACATGGCCAACCTCCTGCAAATGCATTGCTCCTGCTCTTGCATTTCTCATATTTTGTGTCCCTGTGTCCCTCCATCCATCCTGCGTTCGAATGCTCTATTTCCTACTAATATTTATTAAGCATGTGCTAAAAGTATAAGTTGAGCAGTTGGGAAGAGAGCGAATTAAAAGCGGATAATGCGATACTTTGCTGTGTTTAGAGGGGAGTGAACAAAATGAAAGCACTGACAGTGATGAATGACTTCTTTATTTAATCAAGTACAAAGCCTTCACAAGAGACAATATTAAAATACTTTGAATGATTCGAGTATTATATTTACATGCTACTTTTTGGGTTTATTTACTGTTGTAGTAAATGGCTACATAATAAAAGCCTCTCTGAAAACCCAAGCCATTTGCTGGATGGAGATCTCCAGCATCGGGTACATTAACCGGACCAGGAACTTTTAATGACATGTGTCAGAGCTACATTTCATACATCAAGGCAAATTATTGCGAAAATGTTACGGTAGTCTTCGATGGATATTACGAATATACTACAAAGATCGCAGAGCATATGTGACGAAGATCCAAAGTCTCATCATCTAAAGTGTTAGTGGACCTGAAAATTGAAGCAACTATGGCGTATGGCATTTTTGATTAGTATGGCTGCGCTGCCTACTCTGCCATTTCTGTATACTGTGTAGCCAAAGATATTTAGTCTATTGTGGGGGTTTAGTTTGGTTACTGTGATTAACGCTATATATATA
>NQII01000254.1:223802-264089 GCA_002778355.1 Clitarchus hookeri
ATGCCATGAATTATTAGTACCTGTTCTAGATGGTATAATTGTCCCTGATCCCGCAGGCATTTAATTTAAAATGTGTAGGGTAGATGTGTCTGCTATTTCATTTATCATATCTCTTTATTTACTGTGGAAGCGTTTTTGCTGCTCTGATGAAGCCGAAAACGGGTGGAAGTGTACGATTAGTTGGTTGAAATAAGTGTCGCGGAGCATGCTGGCGAATTCCCGGATGTCCCGCATGGTGTGTGCATCGACACCTTCGGAGCAGGGTGGTTGCGGCAGGGTTTCCAGGAGCGGAGGTCGCCTGTTCCAGCCCAGTGTCCGCTCGTTGTTGGCTGCCTCCCTTGTTGCTCAGGGTCCTGACCTCGACTCCATGCTCCTTTCTCGCAGTCCACCCGCAGGTCGGCTGCTCNGGTTTCCAACCCGAGCACTCGCAGCTCCTCACCACGCCTTCCGGTCGTCCATGCACTGGCATTGCCCCTGAACCCTCGACCTGGCGTCTTCTGCTGTCCGCGGTGGTGGGCGCACTTCCGGGAATTGCGTCACTCACTGCACGTTAGGTGGTGTGTCATGTTATTCCTGTGACTGCAGACTGCGTGGTGTTAGTCTCTCAATCCTGGATTGCACGATTGCAATGTATTTTTTTTTTTGCATTTTTTGTCTGCAGCAAGATGACCTTCACCCTTGCAGTTCACGCACTTCAAGGGCTCAGAGCCTTTGTTCAGTACAGCTGCCAACATTATGTTAGTCTGCACAGTTGATGTTGCATTGTGGCATGTCGCAGTTTCTGTGTGTATGGCCCCATTGTGCGCACCTGCGAAACACGAGGACATCTTGTGGGCGCGGTTTGGAGGGTTCGAAGTTGACCTCTGTGTAGTACAGGGTCCTAACCCAGAGAAAGTTGCGACCTGATTGGTGTAGAGTCACTGACCAAGTACTAGTTGACTCGTAGTGTGTGGGCGCTGTGTCGTGATTTTCTGGTGAAGTTGCGGAGGTCAATGATATTGAAACCCGCGCGGGTGATGTCTCGGAGAGCCTCAATATCCACCCCCCGATTCCGGCAGGTTTTTAATGATACACGTACTCGGCTTGTCATCCACGTGGGCACACATGCCCACGTGGATGACAAGCCGAGTGAATCTGTGTGTGTTTGAGAAGGGAGCGGGCCGTCTCATAGTCCTCCCTCCTTGTGAGTGTGAGTCTCAGCTCGCGCCTCCGTGTTACAGTGTTTCGGAACTCTATTCCGTTGGCAGACAACAGTTTCGCCACTCTTTTCAACACCTGATTCTCTGCGATGAAGATCAGCACTGGCCTATATTTGGGTGGCTGTGTTTTGCTGTAGTGTTATTTGTAGTGTGTGTTAAAAAGGGTTCTTTTCTCTCCTTCTCGATAGGCTCCAGGATTTTGCACCTGTTCCGCATGTTAATTTCCTTCCTAGCAACGCCAAGGACAATTTTTTCCCTCTGCGGGAGTGTTTTCTGTTGGGTCGAGTACAGTCCTCGTTCTCCGGGCCCGAGGAGGAAAGGTCGTAATCGCCCGAGTGATTTTTAATGTTGGGGTTATGCAGCAGCCTGCCTGCCTGGCTTTGTTTTTTATTTTACTGGCCATTCCTACGTGTGAGTACTGGCCGGAGATTTTTTTTCGTGTGTTATTGTTTCTTTGTTGGAAAGTGTTCTGGTTTAAAGTGTGAAGGAGTGGTGGTTGATTTAAGGCGGGGTACTGAAGGCTTTGGAGTTGGCATGGATGAGGATTGTGATTTTCTCTGAGGAGCTCGTAGTTGGCTTAGGAGGGAAACTGTGCGTTGGATGAGTGGGAGGTGTTGACGGATTTTGTTTAGAAGGGCGTGAATGCCTTGAAATAAGGAGGTAAATTCGGACTCCTTGGGGGAGGGTGGGGTGTTTGTTGGTGGAACCGATGGTTTGGGCATCGCAGGTTGTGGTGTGGTCGACGAAGTTGTAGATGAAGTTCGCTGGCCTGGCGTGGAGCTGCAAGGAGGCCTCTTCTTTAATGCTGGATAGTCAGCATCTGCTCTTGCGTTGGGCAGCCATGTTGTCGGTATTGATGTCGGTTGCTGGGCTTGATGGGAGGGCTGGAGATTCTTCTTTATTCTCTCCACCAGTTGTTTACGTCTAGGGCTGAACTCGGAGCCTCCTTCATGGTACGCTCCGTAGTTGGGGCAGGTTCGGTGGTCTGTCTTGGAGAGACAGATCATTCCTGGGTGGAATGCTTCTCCGAGCACTGGCCGCAGACAGGAGTCGTTGCTGCTTCCAGGAGGGGCGGCTCCTTCCCCCTTCTGTACTCACGCAGTGTTGTGGAGTGCCTGTGCCCTGTGAGTTACTGTAGCTCGTGTGAGTGTAGGCATTCTGATTTAACCTTTGTGGTTTAGGTGTTTGTGCTTGTGCTTGTGTGATGCAGGGTGTGATCTTGTGGGATGGCGAGAGGCTCCTAGTCCTGGGCGTACCTTGGGGTTGGGGCATCGTCTTCATGTAGTCTTCCAAACAGCAGTAACTAGTTACCCTAGGTAGGGAATCGTTGTCAGGCGCAAGTGCGCCTGCCTTAACCTTAGCTCCGGTGGCTGACCTGCTTTCTTGAAGAAGGTAGGCAGGCTAGGCCGACAGGAGGCTGTCCTCCCTACACCAGAGCTCGGTGCTAGCTAGCTTTCTTCCCAGCCGCTCAAGTGATCTTTTTTACAAATGTTGCTAACTTAATATTATGCTTTTTTTGTTATTTGCAACTTTTATCTTGTTTTTTATTACAATGACGATAAAATGTCGAAAAATGACTTTGAATAAAACAGTAGGTTTTAATGCAGCTCTAATTTTTTTTATTTCAGCGTCAGTGACTATATTTTTAACTTAACACATTAAAACTGGTATTAAGACTGCAGCATGCCTTATAACAAGCAATTCTGTGCAAACTGCAAATCTCTATCAATCTTAAATCCGGCGCTATAACCTAAAAACGGTCTCTCGAAGAAAAATGCAGTTTGCAAGGTATTTTCCAATGTGGCGGTGTTTTCCCCAAAAGGGATTTTTAGGACTTTTTAGTATGTTGTCCTGTGGTATCCAAAGAAGACCTCCGCTTTTTTTTTCTTCAGATTGTTAAATTATTTTTCCTCACTTTATCTTAATATTCCTATTTTATTTATATTTAAATAGAATTACTTCGTAAAAGATTATCTCGAGCAGGCATTTATCTCAGTGCGCGTTAGTTTTGTCGCAAAGAATGTTTAGTGTTGTCAGATTTTCAGACTTTGTGTACAAGTAGCATGACAAGTTCATATTTTTGGGGAACTTGCTATACACAAGTTAAAAAAATGTTTGTGGCGTAAATTTAGGCAGTAAGTATTAGCGTCTCGTTGACAACGAGGTCATTAGAGATGGAGCAAGCTGCCCAGAGAAGCAGGAATGGGGAGCGAATCGGTCACGGCCTTTAGTTAGGAACCATCCTTGCATTCGCCTGGAATGATTTCGGAAAATCATGGGAAACTCAGATCAGGATGGCCGGACCTGGATTCGAACCCTGGTCCCACGGAGTGCGAGTCCAGAGTTCAACCACTGCGCCACCTCCCTCGGTGACATAAATTTAGCTGTTATATTTTAGAAAATTGAGAAGAGTACACTCTAAGTAAAATAAATAAACAATTTACACCTGAAATTTTTGCAAATTGAAAATCATTGAATACAGGTATTATAAAATATTGTGTTTAAATCTGCTTCAAAAAATGTTAAATAAACTGTTACTGGGCAATTTCATCAAACATTTCAATGAAACGATGAAGTTAAAATTACACGGATAAATTCACGAGAGAGTTGCATAGTATATGTTTTGCTTCAAATTCACAATATTTTTACAAGTCGCCAAGGGCGTATCCGAGTTCGTGAGGGACGGAGGTCTTCCTAAAATTAAAAGAACTAAATTTAGTTTATAAAAGCAATACTATAAAAATACACACAATCATTATTTACAACATTAGGATACATATTAAGCTACCTGTCTCTACTATTAACACTTGTTATTCTCCGTGAGCACAATATTTAATATAATTCTTTATACTAATTTAAGTCCTTATTACTGTATTTATATTGGCCAGTCACTTAATTTCCACTCATTATTTACACACATTCAATCCAACTGTCTACTACCATCATCCAAAATGCATGTCACTCACGCATCCAGTTCAATGCTCCCGCCCGTCAGTCTCTCTCTCATATGTACTGTACAGGTTTCCAGACATCAAACTGGCTGACTCGCGGGCCCGGTCCACATATGTAGACCAGCAGACCCGATCCAGAAGGTCCCCGCACCACCAATCGCATTGGGGGAAGGCAAGGGTAATCACCAGAACATTTTTGCAACGATTACACAAGTAATTCAATCCCTCAAGGACAGAAGTGGCACGAGTCAAGATAGGCTTATCACAGAACGCTTCGAAATATGCGGCGGCTCCTTTGTCACTGCGCGTGTTCTCGGGTTACCAGTGATGCACTTGACACACTGCTTCGCATGTTCCAGTGGAATGATGTGCAAGAGAAGACACACAGAGCGGCGGCATGTAACACTATATATATTAAAAAATCTTTTTGAAGCATGGGTAGTATGAAATAATTCCTACCACGCCCTCGTTACTGCCATCTTGAATTTTCCCCTTTTCCCTCAAAATTTACCGATTTTTCTTCAAAAACCAGCAACATTTCCTGCAAAAAAAATGTGTTTTTCAAATACGGCTGGCACTTGCTCAATCCGGCGGGAATTGTGCAAATGCCAGCCGGACTGGGTAATCATTTACAAGCACTTCACGTTCTGTTATTCCATACCAGCACTATACATCTTGTCTGAAGAATGTTCGAGTTCATTGCCCCATCATGCAACTTCATGATCAGCCTTGCTACAAGCATACATTCTACGACCTATGTGAAGTACGCATATGGTAAGGACAGCAATACCAATCACGCACATATATACGCTAATTGTGTGCCCATGTACGACCTGAAGATAAGAAAAAAATAAAATAAAATATCAACTTCCAACAAACACAGAAATGTCCCGAGTCCTTGGCACGAACAACAAACGAAGTGGCATAATAAAGAAAAAATTACCCAATAGGACCTGAGCACAAACAAAGATAAAAGGAAACGATATACACAATAGGAAGCGGTAATAAATAATCATGCTGAGTGACCGTGCATGGCACAAAAGAGAGAGAATAAATAATATATATAAATTCTTGACTTACTTGTACAACATATATTCACATACAACATATATTAACAACATATATTCCAGGAGAAAAACCTTAATTATTTCTCTCAAAATAAATAGGTAACCAAAAGAATGTAATCTGAGCAAATAATTACTTTCTTAAAAAAAAAAAATTAAAGACAGTCTAAATGACCCCAAAAGAAGAGAGAGCGCAATACAACATTAACAGTCCTCAAATATGAAAGCAATAAAACTTAACCACAAATCGGTAAAAAAAAAAAAATTAAAAAAAAAAATTAAAATAATTAGAAATTCCTTTTTTCATGATACAAAATTGACATCCTTTTTCAAAATAGAAATTATTGAACTTAATGAGGCTGATAATTATTAAACTGAGCCCCCTGGGATGCATCCATAACAACCAATGATGCTAATTCGTACAAAATAAAAAACCTAAAAATTATTGCAAATCATATATTAAGATCTCACAGATATATCTTAACAATAAGTAAGTACTTTACAATTATATCTGGAAAACAAAATAGACAATACGAAATTGTTTAAGTCAAATGTGCGTAAAGATAGTTTATTTAAAAAAAAAATTCGAAGGACGTTATTTTTAGATAAATCCCGTTGTCACTTAGCTGTATCATGACTGTCGAATCCACGCGAACAATGAAAATTAATTTGACTACGTCGCCACCAACAAAGAAAGGGGAAGCGACGTGCAGAAGGGTTACCCCATGATTAAACGAAAATTTAGTCGGCATGTGCAGAAAAGACTAGCGTGGCGGTTGCAGTAACGATTAGCCTGCCACGTGCACCAAAGTAGCAGTAAAGATTAGTCTGGCAGCGGGACCCTCACTAAAACAAATATAGCCATGGAAAATTTGCGAGTGAAAATAGTTGGTGCACGCACAAAGAGAACAACTATAAAATTAGAGCGTTATTCACCAAGGAGGGGCCTGAAATAGGACACATCCGCGCTGGTCCACGCGCACTCGTTAATCACCCCCCACCACACTCGTAGTCTGCTTCCGTGGGTGTTTATATATATATTATATATACACATAAATAAAAATTAGGGTAACATGCTACAACCATCCATACACGAAAAAGTTAACATATACACGATCGCGCTGCGAGCAAGATGTATGTAGTCGTGGAGGTTACAGCATCATTAATACATATAAATAAACACCGTCAGCCTGACACGAGGGCCAGTGGAACGAGGCCACGTTAGCATGAGTAATCCTTAACAACAACCACCCATACACTGGAAAAATAAAGGTGTATACAATTGCACCAGAGCAAGGTGTAGGCAGTCATTGGTTACATAAAAATATGTACGAGTTAATACAAATAAACACAGTCGGTATAACAAGAGGGTCGCGGGGAACCGCGTGCAAAATATATGGAACCATCCTGTACATGAAAAGTCGGTCATGTTACTATAATAAAATATCCGTTCCTTCTGCAGACCGTAATAGTGATATCAACGATACCGATGCACCAAGAACTTTGGTAAGAAGCTTGAATGCTCGAGGACATGAAAAGAGCTTATGTTCACAAGAACCAACATCAAAAAAATCTACATTGTGCCAAGTACGATACACATTATGCGACTTGTAAAGACGGTGTTCCTTCGCTTGCTACGAAACAACATACATTAAAACCATTAGTCGCGCAAGAGAGACGACACTGCTACATACCGATGAAAACAGATATAAAAATACAATCACTTACCATCCATTGCAATCAAATATTACACAAGCTTCCGGTACTGTACGGTGCGTCAGACGATGCTGGAAAAGACCAACCCGTCCTGGTTAATACAACAGAATAGCAAACGACTTCCGTACAAATCTATTGAAACGAAACCGTCAAATTCAGAGTACAGCCAACACTCACAACACTAGCAGCAGAATGCGTCCTACCCGACCGACGTTGTGCGATCAACTAATGTCTTGAGAATTTGAAGGGCAGCACAGGTGGTCGGCCGGCTGCGAGAGCACTGTGCAGGTCTCGGCAAGTCTAAAGGGATTGCACATAACGCTCTAGCCGAGAGAGACGCGACAGGCACCAGGGTGGCAGACCAGCCAAGTTAAACATTCTTTCCCTTTACGAGAGGGATTCAGTTATACAGTACAAAATAACAATTTATTTCGTTTTTAATATTATTTTATTGTACCTATTTGAATACATACCATTTATAGTGCTAGAACTATAAGCACATTATGAAGAAAATTAGCCAATAATCTCTTGCCACAAATTTGTATTAATATAATATGTAATTAAACATGAAAACTTTGTAATGACGAGTAAGGAGGCATCGCAACACACACACATTTCAAGTACGTATGTACTCTGCTTTTTGAAGACCCAAAACATAAACAGAAGAGGTTTACCTTAAAAAAAAAACTGGTGTGGCTGTTTCACACACAGAAGTCCTGAAGCCCACGAGTGGATCTTGTAGCTGTCGATGTGAACTCAACAGAAGCACAGGCCACAATGATTATCCTGCCTTTCTGTGAATGTTATACATCACCAACCAAGAAAGTAACTCGTCAGTTACAAATATTGTAGTTCCACCATCCTTGACAAAACACACTTACTTTCTACATATGCTATTGAACGAGGCCTCGGGCCACTGGCCCTCGTGTGATGCTGACTCTGTTTGTTTATATGTATTAATTATTATGTAACCCTCACGACTACGTACATATTGCTTGCAGCGCGATTGCGTATACGTAAATTTTTTCGTCTATGTATGGTTGTTACATGTTACTCGTCCATGTTACCTCGTAGTCTGCTACCTGCGGTAGCAGACTACGAGCGTGTTGATGGATGATTGACGAGTGCGCGCGTACCAGCTCGTATGTGTGATATTTCAGACACCTACACTCCTACATACATCAGTAACAACCAACTACTACGACACGCTTGCAATGCAATTGTATGTGCATCTCCCATTATTTTATTTACATGTATGCCTGATCGTAACATGTTAGCCGAACTTAAACAGTTGAGAAATTACATCCTACTATGCTTATAACAGGGCTTAGGACTCTAATTATTTTAACGCATTGATTGCATACAGGAATGCTATCTGTGATATGAACTTGACAGTCGTGGCTGTCGCGGATAGGAAATGACAGGCATCTATGTTTATAAGTGGGATTAATGCATAATTGACCCTTTCAGCAGATGGGGAATGGTTGTCAACTACGCTTATAAGAGAGGTTTTGGCCTAATGGACCCTGCTACCAATTCGATGAAGGGAACGATGCGTGGCTGTAGCTTCGGCGGATGGGAAATGGCAGTCAACTGTGCTTACAAGAGGACTTAAGGCATACTTAACCCTGTGATCCTTTTCGTCGCCGGGGGTGACATGTCTATGATATGAACTTGGTAACTATATCTTAAACAGTTCGAAAATTACAGCCGACTATGCTTATACGAGGGCGTAAGCATAATTGTTTCTACGACCCTATTCAGCATCAAGGGTGATGACTATTTTATGAATTTGACGACTATATATTAAACGGTTTGGAAATGGCAGCCAACTATGCTAATAAGTTGGGCTTAGGGCATACTTGCCCTGCTGTTCTTTTCGTCACCAGGGGTGCTGCCTATGTTAATAATTTGGTGACTGTATATTAAATAGTTCTGAAATAACATCCAACTAGGCTTATAAGTGGGCTTAGGGCATTCTTGACCCTGCGGTCCTTTTTGTCGTCGGGGGTGATGCCTATGTTATGAATTTGGTGACTATCTTAAACAGTTTAGAAATGGTGGCCAATTATGCCTACAGAGGGTTTAAAACGTCCTTGGCTCTACCACCTTGATGCTACTCTCTAGCTGGCCCCAATGGTAGTTTGGCGGCGGGAATCCAAATTGGTGGAGAGACTATAGCAAGATAGCAGGGTGTGATTGCCATAAGCGCGATTTGCATAAGTTCGATTAGTATATGTACAATTAGTGTATCTATGTGATTGATATTCCTTTCCTTAGCATATGCGTACTTGACATAGGTCGTAGAATATATGCTTGTAACAAGGCTGAGCATGAAGTTGCACGACGGGGCTATGAACTCGAACATTCTTCAGACAAAATGGATGATGCTGGCGTGGAATGACAGAGCGTGAAGTACTTGTAAATGATTGCACAATTAGGCTGGCATTTGCGCAATTTACGCCGGATTTCGCGGGAAAGAGCAAGTGCCAGCCGCATTGTGCAAAACACATTTTTTAGGGGAAATTTGGCTGGTTTTGAGGGAAATTCGGGAAATTTTTATGGAAAAGGAGAAATTTGAAGCGTTTTGAGGGAAAAAATGTTTTTTTTTTTTTTAAAAAGAGAAATCCAAGATGGCCGCAGCTTGTCCCTTTGTCCCCGCCAGTACGTCAGGTGGCGTGGTTGGAACTATTTCTTCTACGAGCGTGTTTTGTAATTGATTTATTATTTGGTTTGTATTTTTGAGCACGGAAATGAATTCCATCAATGCTTCCTGCAAACTGATGTATTATCGCACAAATGTGGAACACAGTGAAGCAATTGGAGAAAGACAACTTCTGTTGCGCGAATTGCTGCGCTCGTGAAGCCCCGCTTAGTGAGGAGAGATGGACGAAGGTGTAGCAAAGTAATGAGATTACGTGTGCTCATCGAGCGACCTAGCCCGCGACCGTCAGTCCCTTGTGGCGACGTGACGCAGCCAGAGCAGGGTTGTCGATGACACTTGATACATAGTCCTAGGGGAAGCCTACATAAGGACGTCGCCTCATAGGTAAGGTAAGCCACGAAACCACACTGAGCTGTATACAGTATATACATAACGAAATTGCATTTCTTAAAAAGTACTCGCAGGACCTAATACTTAATATTTTGTCATTTTATTTGTTTCAAACACCGTTGAAATTGTAGACCGTGCATTGAACATAATTTTAAACAACTGAAATAATACATTTAATAAATTTTGCATTACAACGTGTCAGGATTAAACATTTTTTTAATCACGCAAATATTATTAAATGTGGCTAATTTTCAGGAACTTGATAATCCGTGATGAAAAAGAGTGTATGCCCTGGGTTATCTCAAGACACCTGTAAAAGCGTAGAGAAAAAAAAAATTTATTTTGTTTTAAGATTTTCTGATAGCAACATTGTTTACGTGTGCATTTTCATGTTTTTTTTTTTTTTTTTTCGTAAAACAACTTCAGCCACAATATCAAGAAACGAATTACGACAATTATTTTAGTTTCCCTTATTTCATTTTTGTCATTAGAATGGGTTATTTTATTGTGAAACCACAATATAATAAAACGATTATTTGTCACGGTAACTATGTAAAAAAATACGGACCCAAAAGTTGTAGTTTTTTTTTTTTTTGGGAATTACGTTATGTGTAATGTCTGGAAGATTGATAGTGTCCTAGAAGATGCAAATTCTACATCAGAATGTCAAAAAAAAATTTTGTACAAAAATTAGCAAAACTTTCCATTTATCCCACATTCTATGTTAAATTGTACCGAATGAGTTTCCTCTTTAAAAAATACTTCTAAGAGATTATTATGAGAGCCATTGACTAAGAAAAGAAAAATTAAATAATTTTTACGGAACGTTGCATACCAGGAAGTGTATCGGGCATGATTTACCAAATAATTAGAACATCTGCATTCCTGACGTCAGACCACCAATTGATCCCAACCTATTTCCAATGAGCTGATTTATCTTAACTTTTTATCTTCCTCCCGGGCAAGTGTTGAAAGTAATTGATCGAAAAACGTATAGCACTTAATTTATAATGTACACAACTTGATAAATGGAAAGATCAGCAGAACTCAACATTCAATGAAAACACTGTTTTAGTTAAACACATTTCGTTAATCATTATCTGAACAATATGATTGTGTGCGCGCCGTGTGTTATGATGTTGAAATACTTTCGCAGTATAAGAAAAGATAAAACGGATATCATTTTCACCATAAAAGCAATTTTCGTATTATTAATCAAAGGTTTGAATTCTTCAAACTTTATCCGTCTTAGAAAACAGAGGATTCTAGTTATTCTCATCCGGGGAATATAATGGCGTGTACTTACATAGCCCAAGACATTTAAGGCGAACCGAAGATAACGAAATAATAAAGAATATAAACATTCTGGTTGTTAGTCATAACACCAGTAATTACGTAACTGGGATATATTTCGTACACTTGACTTGTTTTCGGAATGTAAAATAAATTATTCCATTGCCTTCAGTAACTAGAAAATAGGACCACAATAAGACAAATTTCAGAACACTAAAAGAAAATACAAGCAACTAAATAACCATGCAAAAAATAATAATTAAAAGTAAAAAAGTAAATGAAAATTTTGTTACTTTCTAAAAGTCACCCTCTTATTAAACTTTCAATTGCTGCTACTGAATAAATTTTTTCCATAATTTTTTTTACCTCCGATTATAGACTACTTATCGTTTTTCGAATCGCTATCTATCTCAGATATTTTTCCGTGATTTGGTTATTTTTACCGCTGCGCTTCCTAGGTGCCTGCCAACGAATCACAGACTTCCAGTATTGAAGTCGTCTAG
The DNA here is from genome assembly GCA_002778355.1 of Clitarchus hookeri. Taxonomy (NCBI): domain Eukaryota; kingdom Metazoa; phylum Arthropoda; class Insecta; order Phasmatodea; family Phasmatidae; genus Clitarchus; species Clitarchus hookeri. The sequence continues at coordinate 235,584 of NQII01000254.1, forward strand.
TTCTGATTGACACATTTAAGTAAGAAAAAAGTATTCTCACAAAGACACGCGGCGAATAGCCGAAAAAATGTTGCGAGTTTTCACGTAAGAAATAGAATCTTAGCGTGCACGGAAATCTTTTCTCTTATATCGCATGACCCTAGTTATAAGTCATGCATAAACGTTCAAGTTTTTGTCATTGGAATAAATATCTTTACATATGCTTGACATATTATTTTAACTCAGGTTTATCTTTTATTTACATTGTAATTTTTTTTTCTTAATTTTCCTCAAATGTATTGCTTCTTTGTTTGGAAAGCCTTGTTCTATTTTGTGCAACAGGATAAAAATCAGAGACCTAATAAAAACATTTTCGCTCTTCGTTTTGAACAGTAATGATAGTTTTCTTGGAATTGATTTTTTGAGACGAGTATAGGTATACAAGAAGAACCATTTAATATAATATATATATTTATAAACGTTTATTTATTTCACTCCCATTTACCTACCTTGTAAATCTTCCATGTAATTACTAGCTTTTTCAGAAGTTAAAATAATTGTTTTGAACTCTTTTTTTATAATTTTATAAATATTTTTTGCTTAGTGTTTTAAATTTTTTCCTTGAAAAATCTTTTTTTCTCTATAATATTTAAACTCGATTTACAATAAACTTAACGGTTTTCATTTTTTATTTTTATTTAACTGCTAGCTAATTACAAACACTGAGTATCTTTTTAAATATTTTATCTATAAGTATGCTTTCCGAAGGAAAGTGTGGCTTTAGAGATTACCTTCCTCTGTGTTATTTTGTGTCTGCATGTGTTTGCGTAGTTGTGTACTCCTAAAAAAAAACATTTTAACCCTTTCACCGTATTTCACCAAACTTCATATTCTTACAGTACTTAGAAGGAACGCAATAATTTTGTATTTCTCGACCATGAAGGGTGCTTATTTTAAAAACAGCGAATAAAAAAAAAGTGTTATAATATCTTAGAGGAATTATTTAACCTAACCAAAAAACTGTGTGTTAACAGTTTACGCCAACATGATATTTAATAATTCATTTCCTCGCTAATCCGATATTTATAATGAAACACAAATAGAAACGTGTAAATACCACAGTTTATTTAAGAAATTTCTTAAACAATTTCCGCCGTATATGGTCCATACGGTATAAGAAGGCCACTTTCTGACAGTCAGTGAGTGGCACCTTGATGTATACGAAACAAACAAAGTGCCATTTACAAAATCCTGTATCAGCTGATGCACGAACGAACAAAAGTTAAAATTATGTCAGCTATTTTGAGTACACTGCCGATGCACGTCAGAAAAGCAGAAAATACGCAGATAAGAAAGAGTTCTTAGCTTTATTAATACATTTTATTTTACAAGGTCACAAAACAATGGTTGTTAATGTTAAAAACTAAACTTCGTGATAATGTAGATACGTATAGGTGTTCAAAATGAAATGTACAATAGAACGATACGACGTGGAACAGTTATCTAAAGTTATGCTAACTTCAGAAAGCTTTTTCACGTTGTATAATCCCTCTTCAACCTCGCTTTCAAAACTTCATTGATATTAATTCCAAAAGCATGCAGAAATATTGCATAATATTGTTGAATTATTTTTTCTAATAATTTGACGAAACGACACGAATTTTAAATATATTTCCAGCACATAATATAAGAACTATCAACTTTAAAAAAGGCGCTATCTGTTATCCAAAAACCACTTCGCCGTGATGTGCTGTGCGTGCCATCTGTCGGATATTATGCGAGGTATTACCAGCCAGAAATGAACTGCTTTCCTGTGCGATATATAACGTATTTTCAAACAGATGCCAATAGTTATATTTTTCCACGAGCTCTGCATAATTTTTAAAGTAACATATATTTCATGTGCAACGATTTGGAGTACAAGTAATTTATATTCGGTCGGTAATCATTTGTCTACGTAAAATATACACCACATTGTTCTCTCGAATCCCATTTCCTTGTTTCCGTAGAAAGTGAGACACGCGAATATATTAGCTATAGCGTCCAAAGTGTGATAATAGATACAACAGACTGTCTCGCAAATGTTAACCCAAATTCACTATCTCAGACAAATTAAAAAATAGTGAGCACGTATTTAATTATTTGCAACATTTTATATTTTTACTTTTATAACCTACTTATTTTTTTTTTTAGACAGATGTCAGTATTAAAATATCCTAAAATTTGTTTAGCATACAGTACAATGGCAAGTGGATTAACTGACGGCGTGTTGATAAGAAATACAGCCCCGACTTGACGGACCATCTGATGGCGGAAGGATATGTAGTCAGATTTAGTCACATGTAAACAGTGGTGCTACTTTCGCAGACCTGTCAGAAAGTGGCCTCCTTATAAAGTATGGACTATACCAAATTACTAGACCTATTTCAACCAAATTGGTATTCGAGTAGTAACTTCTCCGAGCATCAAATACACTACTAATTCACATATTATTTTGCGTGTTATTTTGAAGAAAAAAAAATTCTGGTTGATTAAATAAAGCTTGATATGTTATCTCTCAGGTAAAACCAAACAATCCACGTGATTTCGGCACAGCAATGGTGTTAGCCACAAAAAAATTATATGCTTTTTACCGGTCGCTCAATAGATTCGAACTGGTGCCCTTATACAAATTTAATTTGTATACCTTTTCTATTAAACTTCTAGATCCATGTCAACACAACTTGGATTCGCTGCTGTACATATTACTTCATTAAACTTTATCTCTGTGACTCTTTTATCCACAATTTTCTAAGACAGTATTCACATGAATAAAATGAGGACGGTGTCTCAAAGCTTATCTCACAAACCAACGCGCAATAAATTTGGCAAGCAAGCATTACTATAATCAGGCCACTAAAACTTTTTTATAATTTTAAGTTCACTTATTTTAAAATTGGTAGAATTAAAAATAAGTACTATATAATTAGATGTAGTTCAACAAAATTTGAAAGGGAATTCATTTATTTGTAACATTGCACCAAATGAAAATTTAAGCTTTTACTTTAGCCATTAAAATTTTTCTAAAAGATTCCAAGCAAAATTGTTATAGAAATAGTTTTGTGTCAGTTAACCTGCACACACAAAATTTCTATTGATTAGAAACGTTAGTGTTTTTTTTTAATTGTAGCCTTAACGTGCCATAAGCACACTAAAAGGATATAAGGAAATTAGATCTGAATATTTCATCTAAAAATGAAGCAGTTTATAATAACTTTAAAGGTAGATCAATGTTACCAACGATTGACATAAGTTTGAACCTAACATATTGTCTAACTAAAGGTAAAACTTTTTCAAAAACCACATTTTGAATTTGTTCTGCCAATTTTATTTTTTAATTCATACCTATTGAATATGGACCTAGTTAATAAAATAATTTGGTGTTATGTGCAAGTGTTACATCTGTTCACACTTCAAATTGAGTAATTCATCTTCTATTTTCCTCGAACTTGATCATTTATTTTTTTTTGTTTGGAATAGATATCGTATCTTAATTAAACTGCTATATTTTAGTGAACGTTTTTAAATAATATCTTTTCCTTCGTAACAACTGAGTTCTAAACAATTTTAAGCTTAAACTTTAAAAAAAATGTTAACTCGATCATTTTGATTTGTTTGATTATCTATTTGAAAATCTGCCTTTTTGGTTTATTTTTTCAATGAGCGAACTTGACTGCAATTGTGCAAATAAAACACTCTTTATTGATAAAAAATAATTGTAAATATTTAAATACAAAAACTTTTTGGCTTCGTAACGTATCAAATGTTTTATTTTGGGAATGATTAGAGAAAACTGAAAAATTAAAGAATTGTGTTAGCTTTCAACGAACATGACCGTTAAAAGAAAAAGTCAAGACTTTCCTTCATTGTTTTAACTTATTTAAAAATAAAGCAAAAAAAATCCCGATAGTTAAAATCTAATATTGGTGTACAGAAACTGCACTCTGGTTCTTTTATGGAATTTTACAATAGTTCGTATACTTTAGCTTGCATACCCACTGTCATCTTTACAGACGATATCATTATTGGTGATGAGAAGAAAAAAATAAATATACGTAGTACGGGCCACAAATTACACAAGCACAAAATACTCATCACCCATGACCACATATAAATAGGCAAAAAATCCCTTCTCTTGAGGTTTAAAGGTTAGCTGATCGCCATAGGAACAATCTTCTGTCCCGTTCGGCGTCACGCGTCTGAATGATCACCTGGAAACGTGATTTAAAATTAAAACGTTAAACTAAAATATTGAGAAACTTCTGGTAAAATATTACCAAGAAATCGTTAAAGATTTGAGAGTTAACGAAAAGGCAAAGTTTGAAGACAGAGGAAAAGAACACATTACCTATGGGTAAGCTAGATTAATGAACCATTCCCATGATCGGGCACCGTAATTGCACGATAAGTGCTAATGCTGAGAGTAGCTTACGATTAGTCAAGTGTTACGGTCGTTCTCAAGTTCTTCAGAAATCGCCGTCAAAGGCGTGAAGTTACTTAACGTTTAAAATATTTACCTTTAGGAAATTCTAAACCCTGTATTATTAACTGACTATTTTAGAATTCTCTTTGTCATTTGTAAATGTTAAAAAATATTTCAATGTTACTTAATATTGAAAAAAAAAAAAGTTTTTTTTATAAATTTTTATGTTATCTCAATACAAATTAAATATTAAAATTGCCATCCAATACACAAATTATACTTCTTCCACATTTTTTTTTTTGTTACATGTTAGAATGTGTTGTACCCAAATTTACGTGTATATGTAGTGTTGCCCTTCTGACTAGGAGGTTCTTACGGGCAAATCAGCAAGATGATGGACGAGTGAGTCTTTCTTTAGGCGAATGGTTTCAGAACACTTTTAAAAGGTTAGCTTTTTTTTTAAAGACCCTTTTTTAAATATAATTAAATTACTTAACTTTTTGAGAAGTGAGTTTAATAAAAAAATAATGCTAATACAAGCTTTAATTTTGAATATACAAATATTTATTTTATTTACTTCTTTAATTTTTAAGGTTTTGTTTTCTGTTTTCGGTATTCCCTTTAGGTAATAGTGATGACGGAGTTTAAAGCAAAGTGAAATAGAGTGGTTGACTTATTTTATGATACATATACTCAAGTCCGGCAAGATAACAGTGGACCCAATGTGGCAACATCATACGACTCTTGCTGGTACTATTTTCGTTACCAGCCACTTATTGTAGTACAGCGAAACCCTGCGAATATTACAGGTACTATTATTATATTTAACTATGGTGACACCAGGCGCATTATATTTTTACGATAGCTGTTTCCGCCCTCTAGTCCCAAATTTGTTAACTAGATATCTAAAGAGGCAATTTTATTATCAATAGACTGGTGTGCCCTTTTAATATTAAACTGAAATCACGCAATTATGAAGGTGTTAAATAGCATTTTGCTAAACGGCGTAGTGCCTAATGGCATAAAGCCCAATGGCCCAACGCCTAATGGCGCAATGCCAAATGGCGTATCGCCTAACGGCGGGTTGCCTAAAGAGTGAGTTAGGCATAAAGCCATTAGGCATTACGGCTCCCCCCCCCCAAGGAAACTTATTGCAATTGATTTATTTAAATTTTCAGTACATAATATTTAGTTATTTTTTCAAACTTTGTTTATATTTGTTTACACCTTGAATTATTTGTGAGTGCCTGCTGCACCTCCAGCTCGCACCCCCCCCCCCCTTACCACTTACTAACGCCCTTGGGTAGAGAGCAAGCTTTTAAATATTTACTATGGCTCGTTCACATTTAAATAAACACCTCGGGCGTCTGCACTTATTAATTTTTTCAACCAATCATGCATATTTTGCACGCATTTAAAAAACAGCATTGCCATGTGTCGTTCAAGTGACAATGTAACATACTTATAAATAGGATATTTCACTTTTATTTCAATTAGTACCATGGTGTACACAGAATAAAAATTAATTCATTCAGAGGTCATCAACGTACATATATTTAAAAATAAAATTTTAAGACATAAAGTTACTTTAATTAGTTTACTGACACACTAATGAAATAATCTCCTACCAATATTTATGTTGTTGTATATGCAGTAATATAAAATGATTTTTAAAAGGTCAATTTCTTAATTGTTCTGACTAACACGAAAGTACTACAAAGGCGCTCATACGTAACGGCTAGGATATTGAGAGGCTCAGTCCCCTAGAAAAACATTTGTTATTTGGCAGTATTTTGTAACTTTTTACGATGCTATTAAAGGTACACAAATTTAATTTACATTTTTTACAGTACAGTTATGTCATAAATTTATATTGAACATAAAAAATGTAGTTTTTATGTTTACCAGAGGTGATATGAAATTAACGCTCATAGTTTTGTCCCTTGCCCTCCACAAGGCCACAGATGCCACGGTGGCGCAGCGGCTAGAGCGCTCTCCTTCCATCAAGGCAAACCGGGTTCGATTACCGGCGGGGTCGCTCCGGATTTTCCCACATGGGAATCGTGCCGGACGATTCCACTGATCGGCGGGTTTTCTTGGGGATCTTCCGTTTCCCCCGCATTTGCAGTCTATCGCTGCTCTACACTCAGCCACTGAATGTGTGAATGAAGAGATTTGGGTGGCTCTTAACATCGAGGTCTTGAAAGCTGATGATGGTGAAGTGAGGTTACTATGGAGCAGCTCTGAAATGCAAGGGAGGGAGAAACAGGAGATCCCAGAGGAAACCCGTCGACCAGCGGCATCGTCCGGCACGATTCCCACATGCGAAAATTAGGGGGCGACACCGCCGGGAGGCGAGTAGTCTAACCACTACACCACGGCAGCTCCCAAGGCCACTAAGATTGGGCGTGACTGTACTGTGTACTGTTGTGTGTGGAACTTTATTCTTCATCATTGTCACGAACGTCTTCTGACCAGTGTACTCTTGTGCCAACGAGCAGGTTGAGAGTGCAAGGTGGTGTCTCGGAGGAGATGAGCGAGGGTTCTGAGGACGAGGCGTCCAGTCGGGAAGACGGCACCAAGGTTTCACCGAAGAAGGCGACGAGGTCGATCCGTCTACTGACCGTTTTGGCGTACATCATGTCCGTGTCGTTGGCCGCCATCATGCTCTCGCTGTACTACGTGTTCCTGTGGGACCCCAAGGTGCCTGGCAACATGAGGCAGGTGGCCGAGCCTGCTGGCTCTCTGTCCGGGCAGCCTGCGCCACGTGAGTACCTCGCTTCTTTCACAACTCTATACAACGTTCACCATTAACTCAGCTCTTTTGAATTTATTTCCTCTCAACATTTTTCAGTAAAGTTTTTCATGAAATATGAACTGACAGTATACGGGAGAATTGGCGATTTTTTTTTTCAAAGCCCCCCATTTAACATTTTTAAAGAATAATGAAACAAAATTTTTAAAATTATTTAAAGCAGATGCAATATTGATTTTTATTTTAACCATCAATAAACTGACAGAATATCTATTCTCTCTTTTTGTACATCTAAACCACAGTTTTTTAAACTGTTTTAAGTCATTCATATAATATTGTAAAACAAAAATTAATTGTAAAATATCTATATTCTTATAATATTGTAAATAATAATTAAAGATAGAAAATCGAACACAAGGATATGAGGTGACACATGCCCTGCATAAACTTCTCTCCACTTATTTTCCTGGTTCTGATGACCTACATAATCCACTTCTCCATGCCTTGTCCTGCAAGGGGATCATCAAATCATAATGTCGTCTTCAAATTCTGTCACATTAAATCAATTTCAGTCCTTTCATATAAGTTAAGGGTGGTGGCGGTATCAATCAGACATAATGGGAAGAATAGTTCTCAACATCTTCCCGGCTTCAAATATAATGAGTTCACCACGAGCAGCGTACTGCCCATGCAGCAGAATGGGTCACTGACTTGATAAGTGGTGGGATCGTGAGGAGTGTCGCACGGTAATGACCCTGCTCGAACTTTGGCGGACATTTGATCATGTCTCTTACGGCGCTCTCTTGAAGGTGTTTGGCCTGCTTTCACTGAGTAAAGGGTTTTGTTGAGTAAAACAAAGTTTGTTTGGCGCAACCGAATCTAATTGTTTGCAAAGGGGAGATTTAACGTATTTTACTGAAACCAAATCATTTTGTTGTTCATATTTGGTCGCCACAAACTTATAAAATTTATTATGCGCAACTGAAGATTTGTACGGCTCTGCGTTCCTTAAACAGTCTCGGCTATCACAAAATAAATTAATCGCATGACGGAATATCGAATCTCGGAGCTTACGCTTATAAACACCACGCCTTAGAAACCTCCACTAATATCGACTTCAGCGGAACTTAAAAGTTTTCAAATAAAAAAATTTTTAATACGGAAGATATATGTATATAAATGTTTTCAAATTCTACCACAGTACTTTATTTTACTTGATAAACTTGTTAGACTGGGATTATTTTTGAAATTATTAAGCGTATATGAATGTACTAATAAATTCTGCTACTGTCCTAAGAGCCACGACAATTTCAAACTATCTCTCGAACCGTAATTTCGAACGAGGACAATCAAATGTCGCGATTACCCTACAGCCAACCAAATAAATGCCGGTATAGAACCAAGCTTATTTTGTTGCCGCCGCAAATTATGTAATAATAGACATAGATTATTCAAGGTAATCAAATGCTTTATTCACTTCAGACGATTTGTATCTACAGTGATATTTATAATGTTTATGGTAACCAAACTGATTTGTTGAAAGTACTTTCAAAATAGTTGTATGTACTAAATACTAATAGATGATGTTGAAACAAGCAAATAATTGTTTGACTCAATTTTTTTTTTTTTTATTATTTATTTGGTCCAAATAAACGAATGCAGATGTTTCGAGCAACAGCAGATTAGTTGAGTGAACAAAATATTGTTCGTTATAGAAAAGTACTTTCAAAACAATTTATTTAGTATCTGCAACTAAATCTTCGTCACATTGTATGCATTTGGGGGCAGTCTTGGTGTCATGTCTCAACAACCGACCCTTCCACATGTTCGTGGTGAGCACGACTTCAAAAATCAAGCCAGTGGTTCATAGTGTATCTCAAGGCTCGAGACTCCTTACACTGTTCTCCTTATCCATATCTGATATCTCCTCTCCACCCAACACATTCATATCCTTCTATGCTGACTATACAGCCTCAACCAGTACCAAAAAATGTTCTAAATTTTTTCTTGCACGAACTTAAAGTGAACTACGCTGGCTCTTAGTTTTCATCGCACTCGGCGGAATTACACCGAATCCTCAGAAAACACAGGCCATTTGATTCACAAATATCGTCACTGACCTTTTGCCTATAGTTTTTTACTGCCCGCACATTACCAGGGCACTCTTATTTTGAGTAATATCTCGGAATTTTCCTTGATAAAATCTTTACCTTCCACTCGCATGTTACAGCAACACACTTCATGCCTCCTGTCTCAGGTTGAACACCTCACCTTTTTTATAACCCGACCCTTTCCATCCTTCTGTATGGCTGCCTATATGTGCATTGTTTCTCAGCATAACATGCCCTGCAAGTCCGTGAACATCAGAGGAATGAGGATCCTTCTAGACATACCCATCGCTACAAATGTCGAGCTGTTATATCATCTTCTGGAATGCCCTCCTGTCGATATGGTAAACAGATTGATATAGACCAATTTTATTGCCATTTTTTGCTCATTACACAAACTCCACATTTTCATGAATTGCAAAATATAACTTTGAAGTTCCCACACTACACCACCACCTAAAATATTATCATCTTGGACCACCACAACCGGCATCATAATAAGCTTAGGGCCTCCACAACTGTTAACACCACCACCAGTGTGGTGTCAAACTTGCATATCAACCATGCGATGCTGACCTTCCTCACCACCTCGACTGTCACATCATGTTGACTTTCTCTGTGCTCATTATTTATACCCGCATTGTTACACAGATACTAAAAACACATTTGGTCATATTTTATAATTTTTTAAATCTTTATCTCCTTCCACCCTTCCTACTTTACTCATTGGCTGACAATCCTTAAGCCAGGTGAAGCAGCTGCCGCACCTTGAAGGGGATCAGTAGGTACCTCAACTGAAATAGCAAAGGGGGCTAAGTTATGTCATAGTCTTAACACACTACAATTTACTGTAGGGATGTGCAATTTTAAGAAAAACTTCTATATTATACTTTGCTGTATGTTTATGTACTTAAGCTCCAACCACACTATTCAGTTCCAGAGTAGAGGTGGGTTGGTGGTTCAACGTCATTCTCGCTGCACTATTCTCGAAACGGTTGTCCAGCACTGAACTAGAACCATTCGTGATCTCCAAGTAAGACTTGCCCTATGAGTAGCAAGCGTATGAAAAATTATGTAAAGCTCCAAAATGGAGGCACAGTGATAATAATGAATAAATATCACTATTTAAATTATAATATATATCATTAAAATGATAATAAATTATAATAATTTACTTTACTATTAAAATGATAAAATATAAAATATTAATTATTGCATAAATGGGGTAGATGCATCATAAAAATATAATTCCAAGACATTTAGAAGAAATTTAAAAAAAAAATACGAATTACTTTCCGGTAAAGAAAAGACTGCGAAAAAAATGCAGTAAACTAGTGCGACGACCAACGAGGTTTTATAAATAAAATACTGAGTGCATTACAGAGTGACAAGTACACAGTTCAACTCATTGTTCAAAACTGATCGCTCTCTGTCTTGTCCAGCCACATGAGGGGGCTAGAATATCGCCTGGCCCAACCTAACAATACTGCTGGGGTGAGACATTGCTGGATGTGGTGTTAACCCTTTCTGCTTGCAGTGGCGCGCACTTGCACTGCTGCAGCGCTGTACTGAACAGTGGCCTGCAACGAGAAGTTGAGCACGTATATCACATCGGTGCTGTCTCTGCAGTCCGTGGTGACATGCCACCACATCACCCTCCTACCAGCGATGAACCCACATCATGGAAAACTACTCTGAATATAGTCGGGGAAGCATGTGTGTCTAACCGATCTCATAGCAAATTGCGATGGCCTTTTTAAGGTTCAAGGCATCCAGATGTTGGGCACTAAGGCGACGACCAGAAGCTCTCCAAACAGATGCAGAGGTTGCCCATATACGAGCAATTGACTACGCCAAAAAACATTAACTAAACAGTGTCATATACAAGTTAAAAAACAAACAAATAATGAAGTAACATAACAAACAAGGTGAAGAAAAACAGTCAAGGAATACATGTCAAAAATACAATTAACAAAGCTAGACAAATATTCATCAATGTTATGTGCTTCGTATGTTTTTTACCAATAATTTGTTTACATATTCCTTGTTACCACCTACATTGTATTCTGTAAGTAAGTCGCACTGGTCCTTCTTGAGTTGGAACAGGACTATAATTAGAACTAATATACTGGAGGTTCCACACCGTAAAACTAAATTTGATTTCATTAGAAGTACAGAAACTTACCTTAAAACAAATTGAAAATTAAACAACATACACTCCTGGATAACAATTAACGTTTATAAATGTTCTCAAAACTAAAGGTATAATATTATCGCGAGGAAATAAAATCATCTGATAGTAATTCCTAAGTTTCCAACCTACACATATAAGGATTTAGTNATAATATTATCGCGAGGAAATAAAATCATCTGATAGTAATTCCTAAGTTTCCAACCTACACATATAAGGATTTAGTAAATGAAATTGTTATTCCTTGGACGTTTTGAGATGAATAAAAATTACGGCTTTATATTGATGTTATATTTATAAGGTTTCGTTATGGAAAAAGAAAGGAATTATTTGTATTCATATCGATAACTGGCCAGATTTGAGTTTCAATGGCGTTCATGAGGTTTTGGTGACTACCTAATTGTACAGGAGCGTAGGTAGGTGTTTTCATTTTATGCAATAAACGACAGTTTATTTAAGTTAGTTCAAGCTCTTTCTGATGAACTGAACTATGCCAGTTATAGTCACACAATGTCCAAAGACAGGACGTTGTCAATGGCTGGTAGCTTCCTTGGAGAGATTCCACCTTCCTCACCAGTGCAGTCAATCACTTCTCCATTTTGAAGTGCCGTTCAACATCATGTTTCAGGCACTAGAACAGCTTTTGGGCTCCACCCACAAGCGTCGTTATCCATGTCTCTGGATTATTAACACCAACTTGCTTTTTCAGCTGAGCGGTACGTACAAATGCAGACGTATGCCACTACAACGCCAGTCATGCAGTACCTGACGGGACTGAGATACGGCCTTCAATATCTCAAGACACNATAATATTATCGCGAGGAAATAAAATCATCTGATAGTAATTCCTAAGTTTCCAACCTACACATATAAGGATTTAGAAAATGAAATTGTTATTCCTTGGACGTTTTGAGATGAATAAAAATTACGGCTTTATATTGATGTTATATTTATAAGGTTTCGTTATGGAAAAAGAAAGGAATTATTTGTATTCATATCGATAACTGACCAGATTTGAGTTGCAATGGCGTTCATGAGGTTTTGGTGACTACCTAATTGTACAGGAGCGTAGGTAGGTGTTTTCATTTAATGCAATAAACGACAGTTTATTTAAGTTAGTTCAAGCTCTTTCTGATGAACTGAACTATGCCAGTTATAGTCACACAATGTCCAAAGACAGGACGTTGTCAATGGCTGGTAGCTTCCTTGGAGAGATTCCACCTTCCTCACCAGTGCAGTCAATCACTTCTCCATTTTGAAGTGCCGTTCAACATCATGTTTCAGGCACTAGAGCAGCTTTTGGGCTCCACCCACAAGCGTTGTTATCCATGTCTCTGGATTATTAACACCAACTTGCTTTTTCAGCTGAGCGGTACGTACAAATANGCAGTCAATCACTTCTCCATTTTGAAGTGCCGTTCAACATCATGTTTCAGGCACTAGAGCAGCTTTTGGGCTCCACCCACAAGCGTTGTTATCCATGTCTCTGGATTATTAACACCAACTTGCTTTTTCAGCTGAGCGGTACGTACAAATACAGACGTATGCCACTACAACGCCAGTCATGCAGTACCTGACGGGACTGAGATACGGCCTTCAATATCTCAAGACACNCAGACGTATGCCACTACAACGCCAGTCATGCAGTACCTGACGGGACTGAGATACGGCCTTCAATATCTCAAGACACCAGCACAGGACAACTGAGAGAAGGCTGCTCAGCGGTGACCACTGAAGACAACGATTTAAATGATGATGCAGCTGAGAAGAGTCGACTCAGAGGACTAACATATTTCACTCTTATTATTAATGGTTCACAGTTACATGAAAACTACTGAAATCACTTTATGAAACAAAATATGATTGTACTTGCTTGTATCTTCATTTAAGCCTAATAATAATGTTGTTAGTAAATTATAGAAAGTAATTCTTAGCCGAAATACAAATTAAAAAATATAGTTTTGTTTTTATTTACACATCAGCGCAAAAAAAAATCGCTTGTTTCCATTAGATTTAAAGCGATTCTCGATGAACATTTAGGTACTAGTTTTAAGTACAAGACAACAGAATGAAACATTTCTATAAAATAAGAAACTTGGGAGTTCTTTCATTGGTGTTCACTAAACCATGAAATAACTTAGCATTTTCTGGTGGCATATTTTAATGCAATTGTATGTTTTAAGTATACATGATATTTGCCAGACATGCTTTGTCTTAAATATAAGTGTTACACTACACTTTTCCCTACTGGCCAAGTGCAAGTTCATTGTGATATCATTTTAATATTGCCTTATCGTGATTAATTTAAAAATAATTTGTTAGAGTTTTCTCATAACACAATACAAAAACAAAATGTAAGAAGGAATACATTTTTATAAAATTTATATAAAATATGGAAGCTCGGTGATTTTGACGATTCTGAGGTAAATTTTACATAACTCTTTCCCCCACTTGTGTTTCAAGAATCCACTCCCATTACATATTATAAGTGAAAACTTTGGGTGGGCTGTGACACCATACCCCATTCTTCGCATCTCACATTCTTTTCCTTCAAATTTGACTTAAAATAAAGCACCTTTAATTTTATTTTAGTGTATTGGCAATACGATTTTTTGTATTAAATTGTATTTCGTATTATTTTGTATTGTATGACAGTATGAATGGTGAAACTCAAGCGTAACCACATGGGAACAGTGCGACTGCAGACAACACGGATCGCTTCCTAAGTGAGTGATTACATAGGTAAACTGTACTTCCAAGCAGATTGCCTTCCCACAGCTCATATCACTTTCAATGAATATAGGCCATGTAAACATTTAAAATTAGTGTGTTTTTCAAAACATATCACTTTGTGACTATGCTCGTAACATTACATTACGTAATCATCTAAATTTTAAAAAATCTCTAATTTTATCCTAAAAAACACGATTCCAAGCTCTTGCTGTAAAAAACCTGTAGTATGCACACCAAAAAAACATATGACACACAATGTTACGAATAATCTAAAATACATTTTCTGGGTTGAAAATTAAAACAAGTTCATAATGATATGTGCTCTAGCAAGATGAAGTAATCTGTAATATTTCACTTGCAAGAAGATTTTTATTTGCCACTTAAAAAACAAAATAATTAAAAAATATATCTTCATTCGCTGCAGACATCTGTTGTTGAAACCCACGTAACACTTTAAAAAAACTCATTTACGCATTTAGTTCATGTGTCCGCTTTTACGAGTGTATTGCATAGTGAGGTCATTCAAGGCCGGAGCTGCACACAGCACGAGGTCTCCGTCCAATACAACAAATTACTTCCATGTGATTGATATTATTTGTTGCCGTGTTTGATGGTCCTGGTTTGTGAAAGGTTGACACCAATTCTATCAAGAATTCAGCAAGTGGTTCATCGGTTGCACGAAACAAGCCCAGCACGTGAATATTCTACTCCGAAATATAGCTTAGGCATCACCATGAGTTCTTAGTAACAAATCGACAAAATTAGAATTATAATGGTTCCTACATTTATTTATTAGATACAGCCCATTAAAAAATTTTCTCGAGGAAGTAGAAAAAAGTGTGATATTTTGAGAATTAATGCCAAAACAAGGACAAATGAACATACTTTTGGGCAACTGGCCTTTTACCATCTTAACGTAAAATCCTGAATATACGATATTCAGGATGCACAGCCCAGCATACTGCGGAACACACAAAGTTGTGGCCAGTTCTGTTGGTGGTACAAAACCAGCATAGTCCATTCTGTTGGCCACTGCTGTCACACCACAATTTAAAACCGGCTCCAGTTAGTGTACTACAGCACATGATTTTTCATATTAAAGGTTTCAATTGAGTTTCAACTTAGTTTGTGCTAAACTTTTATGTACGTGAGTGTATGTGCCACTAGTTTTCAGGACTGCCTAGTGCTGAAGTTTGCGAATTGCTTTTTTTGTTGGCGACAGCTCACGCACTAACTACGTCGCATGGCCTCTTTAACCTGCTTAGTCCCCGTGTCCTTCATCGAGGACATTTTGCACGTGAAGGATATTTATGGCCAACAATGTACACTACATGGAATCTCTGGCCGGTGTTTTGAGCGTATTACTTCGGAGTGGTCTGATTTGTTGAAGTTTCTGCACCTCTCATTTGTGAATGGTTAAGCTGACATCAGAGAACACGCAGTATGTTGTTCGCCGGTTGCGAGAGACACACTCGATACAAGAAAACTTAGAAAGACTGCAACACTAGCAGATATATTAACTCGGGACGAAACTGGTTACGAGATGAAGTTACTTGTCTGCGACAGGCGAGGCAGGGGCCTGCCACTTGGGCATGCACATGAACCTCTCCATGAGCAGGTCCCTGATGGAGACGGGCGCGATGCCGAACAGCCAGTGGTAGACGGTGTAGCGGAGAGGCGAGTTGCAGTAGTGCGCTGCAGGCGACGGCGACAGCACGGCCTCGTCGAACATGCGGTGCAGCCGCTCGTCGTGTATGGCGGCCGGCGCGCGCTCCGACGCCAGCGGGGCCAGCGCCGCGTGGAAACGCGCGAAGTAGTCGGCGAAGAAGTGGCGGTCGTCTGCAGACATGGCCCGCTGCATGTCCGCCGCCTGGGCGCTGTGGCGCGCCATCAGGTTGCTGTTGTTCATGAAGTACCCTGCGCACGGCAACACACANCAGGTTGCTGTTGTTCATGAAGTACCCTGCGCACGGCAACACACAACTACACGCTCTTGGCCACCTCTCTTCGCCAGCTTCACCAACGAAATAACTGCCTAGGTCTGCGTATCTTAACACATTCACTGCTAAAGCTTAGAGAATTAAAAAAAAAAAATTTATTTGTCAGCCCCCTTCCCCAGTAAACATTCACTTAAGGGCTATGGGTTTTGCCAGTTTACTTAATTTGCTTAACATAATAAGAATTGATTAACATAGTAACAATAATAAAATAATTGCTTAACCTAGTCACAAAAGAAAATATTTGCTTAACCTAGTAACAAAAGAAAATGAATCGCTTAACATTGTAACGAAAGAAAAGAATCGCTTAACCTTGTAGAAAAAGGAAAATAATTTTACAATAGGGTTACTAGTTAAGATATGTGATGGCAAATGTTTACACATGACAAACCGCTTGGACATAAAACATCATGTTTATGCATAACAAACCATTTAGACATAACATAACAAACATGGTATAAGAATAAGTAAATACTACTCTGAACAAGATTTTGTTACAGTGTAATAAGAACGATACTATTTTGCCGGAGTCAAGATTTATAGCTTGTGCATTTCAGCTGCAGAGTAGATATCTTTATCAGTCAAGTAATATTTTAGTTCCATTTCGAAGTGTTTCATATTTGAACATGACGTTCTTAGGTAGTCTATTGTAGAAGGTTTATGTCCATACGCTGAATGCCTTTAGAGTATATTGCTGTATTGTGCTGTATAGACTTTAATTTATGGTTGCTTCTGATTTTGTAGGACGCGGTTTGTTCTAATTCAATAAAGTGGCCAATGTTCCATTTTGTGAAGAGCATTAGTGGAAAGATATTCCTTGCAGAAACAAAGAATGCCAAACTCGGTAAATAAATGTTTGCATTTAGAGAGAGGTTGACCTTTGCATATTATACGGATTGCCGTATTTTGGAACCTGAACATGTTTACACTATTACAGCTGTTACCCATGCTTCAATTCCATGAAATGAAATTATATTTATCTTGAAGTTAGTGTTCAACAGTTACTTAATGCTAAATTCCAGTATAATTTCTGAACACTGTAGGATGCTATATGCAAAAAGCTTGTGCAGCGAATGTGGTGAGGTTCTTAAACTGCCTTGCAGTGTGTTAGAATTTTTTTTCTTTTACTATTACAAAACTATTAAACATGGGCCAGACGTGCTACGAAAATAACAAAAACATAACACTTTGTTTGTCGGTTACTTTCAAGACATGGCGCAAATTAGAAATACCATTTCGGAGAAATTCAACATAGCTAGAAAAGGCTCTACCAAACCGCTGTAACTCAGAATATTCGAATCAGATACACGCGGAAAAGCTCTAGGGACCTGCACTGAACCTTACTACAGACTTTCAAACAATAAAATGGTAGGTTCGCCGCGTGAAGTACCACAGGTACACGCAGTACACTGCACGCCGGTTCAGAGCCTTGCGCGTAGTGGCGATGTGACTCTTGATGCGCGTGGCAACGTCGTCCTTATTGCTCCCGCGCTTCTCGGAAAACAGCGCTGGCTAGGCGGGTCACAAGACGCAAACTTCGACTTGAGTAAAGTAATGCTGACTGTGAATCACTACAAAGTGCATGTTTCAATCCTCACCAATTAAGATCGTTTTCTTTGTGTTTTATAGGAGTCGCGGTGGTGTAGTGGCCAGAGCACTCGCTTCCCACCAAGGCGAACTGGGTTCGATTCCCGATTTTCACACGTGGGAATCGTGCTGGACGATGTCGCTGGCCGTTTTCCCCGCCCCTTACATTCCGGCGCTGCTCCATATTCACCTCACTTCACCCTCATCGGCTCTCAAGACCTCTCCACTCCATTTTTTGTTTTATACGCAGTTCAGTACAGTGACGTAGTAAGACATTTCTTAAGTCCGGANGCCTTAAGGAAGGGGATTAGAATGACTGAAGTGAATGCGGCGATGGCACACGCGTTAATTAGGACAAATTATTAGACAAAATTACCTCTCAGTATAGAATCACAGTGAACAGCAATTGCATATATTTCTTACAATGAAAGCGTTATTAATAATATAAATAAATGCTGATAACCTAATGGTCAAAGGAGGGTGGAAGAGGGGTTACAACCACAACCTTGCCCTCCGCCCTTCGGCTACCACACGGCAAGAACTAGTATCTAGTATAATGTTAAAATACTTATTTGTCAGCTATTAGTTTAGGTTACATGCATACTCAACAGATTACACCTGAAAAGAGACGACACAAGTCAGTTTACGAAACAGTTAATAGAGTTACAAAACATATAAGGTACATATTAAAATAATTTTAATAATTTACAAGGGGTAAAAAGACTGAAGAAAATAGACGAGTCAACTAATCCCATCCCTGGACCTAAGACGTAAGAACTACGCAGAGGTAACCGACCAAGCAAGGTAACTGATCGGGCGCAGATTACCAGCTAAACAATACTGAATTCGAGTTTGTAGCCAAAAGTAACGACTCTCAGTAGTCCTGTTGTTTGAGTTGCTGGGGTAACAATGAACATGTATTGTTACTGTGATGATGGAAAAGAGAAAAGCTTCTGATCGAGTGAAATTCCCGAGTCTCTTGCAGGGTTTACAATACTTTATACTGTGACACATAAATGCATTAAATTTTATTAATAATACTGTTTTCTGTAGTAAAGGTTTAATTTTATACAAAGCTATTATATTGTTTCCTTCTTATTAGCCTACTTTTCAAAGGAAACTTAGGCTTAGGCAATGACCTGATTGTCTGTCTGGAATGTATGTCCCACCCTAATAACTTTTAAACCCGAACACCGAATTTTTCCAAACTAAGTCCACACATAGAATTTAGTAACGATAAAAGCCTTTTATAGTTTTCAATCACTTTGGGAACTTATTTTAAAAACGGTGACAATCTTTGAAATTTAGGCCATTATGTTATATCTCGGGAACCAATTATCGGATTCAAACAAAATTTGTACAATTTAAAGTGCGTTATATAAGTATTGCATTTAGAAAGCGATAATGTCATTTATCAGCCATTTTTTTAAGATAGCGTAAATTCAGAAAAAAAAATCTTTTCCATTATATTTCGAGAACCATTTAACCGATTTAAACCAAATTTGGTATGTCGACAGTGTATGATACATGCATTGAATTTAAAAAACCTATAATGTTATTGGTCCGCCATTTTGTAAGACTGTGCAAATTGAAAATTCAAGCTGTTACGTTATATCTAGGGAACCATTTCACAGATTTAAACCAAGTTTAGTACATTGACAGTGCATGATGTAAGCACTGAATTTAGAAACCGATAAAGTTCTTGATCCGCCACTTTGGAATACAGGACTAATTGAAAAAATTAAGCTTTTACATTATATCTCTGGAACTACTTAACCAGTTGAAACCAAATTTGGTACGCTGATAGTGCATGATGTACGCATTGAATAGCAATAAAGTAATTAACAGGCTATTTAAGAAGATAGTACAACATTAAAAATAAAGTTTTTATGTTATAACTTGGTAACTACACAATCTATTCTTAACACATTGGGCACATAAGTAATACTATATTATGACATTTTCAAATATGCAATTTAAATGCATAAGGTACTTATTTTTAAAATGGTAACTACATAAATATTTTATGTTTATTTCCAATATCTACCATATTGTTTGCCCAATTCCGATCAAACTTGCTATACTGAAATTATCTTTCACAACCATCAAATATGTCAATACATACCTTCTTTTATACAGCAGTTTGTAAGATAGCACCACATGAATAGGTAAAGTTTTGTCATATCTCAGGAAACAATCAGCCAATTACTTCCAAATTTGGCAAACAAGTAATACTGTGGTAGGACATATTAACTGACAGACTATGTTTTAAGAGGGCCAAGCTCTTATTTTCAAAATAGCCCCCATATAAACATTTTATCATAGCATGTTCTATCTACAAAACAATGTAACCAATTTAAACCTAACTTTGTACTGACAGTATACATGCAAGCATCAAATGAGAGAAATACAAAAAAACTCATTTGACCACCATTTTGGAAGTTAGCGCCGCATGAACAATTAAATTTTCGTGTCCTATCTCACGAAACAATTAACTAATACCCACCAAATGCAGGCGAAAAGTTATGCTTTCGTAGGCCATTAAAATTTATGTGACAATGATATAGTCTCATATTATCAAAATCACAGCAATATAAATATTTTATGTCAGTAAACGACATGTCCCAAACAATTTCAACCTACTTAATATTCAGCAATATCTATAACAAACATAGAATATCAATAAATCTCTGTTTTGTTCTCCAGTAATGTAGATAACACGAACTGATAAAATGCAGCTTTGTTGTCATATGTCCGGGATCAATCAATCTATTCCCACCGAATGTTTAATACTAGTAGTGCTACAGTATGTGTAGCTTAATCTAGAACATGGCTGCAAAACAAATAACTTAGATAAGTTTACCATATCTATTAAATAATTTGACATATTTCAGTATCTATTAGAACTATCAGACATGCCTATAAAGAGACTGTTTTAGGATGTTTTGAACGATAGCACCAAATGAGGGACTAAAACTTTTATGCCATGTCTCGGGATCCGGTCGAGCTATTTCCACCAAATTCTGCACACAAGTAGTGTTACGGTAAGCCATGAAAACTTACATGATTTAAGTGACTCGTACACTTGTTTTCAAAATGATTTTACCTGTAAATATTTGAAGTTGATAATCCTAGTATACCAAAACTTTAAACTGATTACTATCGAAGTTGATGTTCTGAATCCTATCTCCATGATGTAGTTGGTTGCATGCCAGCTTACTGTACGATGTGTTCTCTTTTTGAGTCCCAGCTAAGGCACGTGTTTATTTGTAATTGTCTCACTAGTATGGCATTTGACTCTGGTTGCATCTCTAATGATATCGCTATCAACGAGACGTTAAGACACACCTACCATCTAACCTATTAATAACCTGGTCAAAATTATTTGCATTCATACAAAAGAAAGTAGGCTCATTAGTTATATTGATAAATGTTGTTACGTTTGCACTAACTGAAAACCTGCTGATGCCTGGTGGAAGGCATTAAGAGTCTAGATGATTCTATTTTTCTAAATATCTTGAAGTCTTCCGCAAATATTACAAAAGTAGCCAAATATAGCAAGAGGAAAGATTCCTAAATTAATATTTATAACTAACAATTTCAAAGTTCACGTGACCGAAGCATGGTCTAAATATGAAGTAGAGAGCCTTTTGACTTCTGCGATGTCCCCAACACTGACTCGTCCAACGTTAGTACAATTGTAAAAGTCAAATGGCCAGTAGTAACAAGGGATAAGCAATCAAAATTACCGCAAAAAAAAAAAACTATCTACAGTGGCGGAAATTCGATTAACTACAGATATAAATCAAAACTTATAAGTTGTTCGTCCGTCTTTTTGTCGTTTTAATTATATATATACATTTTTTTTTCATTTACAAGGAAACAGCTTTTCCTAATTATCTATCTATCTGTGGTGTTGTAAAATGTTATTTCGTTTATTGTCTTACTGAGTTCTGTGTGTGTAAGAGATTTTTATTTAGTCTCATTGTCGGCAATGGACACAGTCCAATCAAACCATCATAATACAATGAACCCACCCTTGCCATTAAACTTCAAAGGTAAGATCTTTCTGTGGCTTGTATGGGCCCTCTCATAGGCCCGGGCCCCCCGGATACAGCTATGGCTTACACCCCCTCTCAACTCCGCTGGTAGCAGGACGGAAACGGCGATATAACTTTGGTAGGGTTATTCACCCCAGCATTTTAACTACGCGACTAATAATATTACTGAAATAAATGTGGTCTCGTGCGTTCGCGTATACGACTACGTTGCGAACACGACCTTGAGTTGCCACCGCGCATGCGCGAGGCGCTGGTGGGGACCCGCGGCGACTGGCGGCGTAGGCGCAAATGTCCGGGCAGTATGGTTAGTGAGTCCGGTGTGCTAGCACGCTGATTTTATTGCCAAATGAACGATCTCGTCTAGCTCTGTCGATTCAAGCCATAAAAGCAAAGTATCCGTTCCGTTATTTCCATTCTCGTATCTCACTAACCCCGTTAATGCAGACGTATGCAAGTAAATTCTCCGGTCATGTCCCTGACAGAGTACACCCAATTTTTTTCCAAGTGAACTCAGTTCTTACTTATGAATGCAATGTTTCCCAGCCGAAGCCGTGCCTGGCCTCACCACCTCCTCCCAGAGCCAAACCCCATGGGGTACACTGGGAGCACTGCTCTAATTCGTTGACCATTCAGTTTGTATCCTGCAGATTTTATAGGTCAACGGCTTCCCTGGGGAAACAATGTCATTCGGGGCCAATCCATCTCAAACTATAAAAACAGCACTCTTTCTCGCTGGTAAGTCAATTTTGCCTAATACTCCCGAGCCTTCACACAATGTTTTTATAAATGCTGTGGTTGTCATATTAACCCCCAATAATGCTACACCATGGCAATAGTCACATTAATCATCCAACTCGCATAATGGTGTTATTTGTATATTCAGTGATTGGTTTTGGTGGAGAATTGTTACCATAGGTAAGTCGACAATTGGGCAACAGAGGACATCAGCATTGGCTCTCTTGGACCACGACACCCTGCAACTCGCACCCGATCACGCCATCAGTCTTTTGTGGGGAACTGCATAGATCAATGGGCGTTCCTCAAGACCCCGACCAGCTCAGGATAGAATATGCATAACCTCTGTATCTGTGCTATAATGAAAACAGCCTTACCTGGGACGAGTGTTATGACCTTGACGCCGTACTTGCTCTGCTCGACGCGCAGTCCGTCGCACCAACCCTTGAGCGCGGCCTTGGTAGCGCCGTACACAGCCAGGCCTGGAAGCGTTTGGTTGGCGCAGTGACTCGTCACCGTCACGATCCTGCCTGCGCACAATCCATTCACGGTTACTTACTACTATTCTCAAGCCCTGCTTAAGTTCTATTTGCAAGCTGTTCCTCTGCCAAACAAAGCTCAACCAAGTAATGAAAATTACACCAAAGGGACAACGCCCTGCATTGGCGCGCACTCAGTTTAATAATAGTTTGCATGATAACTATTTCATACAAGACATTACCAACACACCTATTTTCTCCCTGTTCTTATTCATATTAATTACAATTAAAATATTATTATTCATAGATAAAGTAAATTAAAGTTCAATTGAACCCAAATTAAGATAATTTTATGTTAAAAGTATAAAAGTAGAGAACGACCAAACAAGTCATACATGGGACGATTTTTCAAAGTTTTGGTTCAAAAAGTGTGAAGAAACTGCGAATAAACTACGCACACTGTACCACACCACGTTACGCACCCACAAGACACTGATCGTGGCGGACTAAGGTTTATTCTACTCAGGCTGGACAGTACAATACTAATAGCTTGGCAACTTAAATTTCTCGCCGTTAGGTGGCACTGATGTTGCACGAGTGTACCTAGTTTTATCCGTTTTGCGTGTTAATTGCCATTTTCATAAAACGATTTTAATTTATTTTAAATCTTCCGAATTGTATTGTGTTAGAAGATACGCAGGCATGATGGAAAAACTTCTTTCTTTACACTCTGCAATTCTAGGAAACACAAACCTTCAAACNGGAAAAACTTCTTTCTTTACACTCTGCAATTCTAGGAAACACAAACCTTCAAACAAACATAAAGAATGTGCCAACTTAATAATGTCCTCTCTGTCACATTTTCCACGTGCCAAACTTTCCCGTAAGGAATCTCGTTTTATTACCAACCTGAGTGGAATGAACCTTATCCGGACTAGGACACAGTAGGTAAACATAAGAAATGAAATGGCTCGGTGGTTCGTTTGACATCGGCGTACCCATTCGCTCATTGCCTGCTCNCCATTTTCATAAAACGATTTTAATTTATTTTAAATCTTCCGAATTGTATTGTGTTAGAAGATACGCAGGCATGATAGAAAAACTTCTTTCTTTACACTCTGCAATTCTAGGAAACACAAACCTTCAAACAAACATAAAGAATGTGCCAACTTAATAATGACCTCTCTGTCACATTTTCCACGTGCCAAACTTTCCCGTAAGGAATCTCGTTTTATTACCAACCTGAGTGGAATGAACCTTATCCGGACTAGGACACAGAGTAGGTAAACATAAGAAATGAAATGGCTCGGTGGTTCGTTTGACATCGGCGTACCCATTCGCTCATTGCCTGCTCNAGTAGGTAAACATAAGAAATGAAATGGCTCGGTGGTTCGTTTGACATCGGCGTACCCATTCGCTCATTGCCTGCTCGATGCTGTGGGACGAGACTTGTGTCTGTCTACTGGCGCTGCTATAGATTCCGATTACTTTATCGGCTGAGTTACTGGCGGGCAAGTAAATAACCAGGCGTTCCCGAGATCTTGCTGGCCGGTGACGCCGTTTTACTGGCGAGTGCGGCTGGAGTTCGCGGTGTAAGGGGCTGTTTCACTTCTGTATTTGTAAGTATTCTCTGACTAAGACAAGATCGTCCTCCGGCCATTTTCATCATACTATAAGACCCACACTATAAAAAAGCTCGTTGCAATATTTTTAACTTTTAACTTTTAAATTTTATATTTTGCAAGGTTTCCTACAAGCAATGTTCATGACATCCGTCGTAAAATTAAACTTCCCAGGCTACAGCTAAATGAGAAAGCATCGTTTTATATCTAATTACCAAGTATTACTTCAAATAAATATTCTTTCTACTTTCAAATGTTTAAAGTACTGTTTCTCTTTAAACAAAAGCAAAATATAAAAACATAAATTTGTTGGTAAAAACATACATATTTGGTGATTATACAATAGTAGTATATAAAAGAGAAGTCTGTTATAAGGGGAGGAGGGACCGAAGCCGGAGCCGACAGGCCCCCATGTTGTGACGCTAGCCGACCGCCATGTCGAATCTGGGTGACCTGGACCTCACACCCATGACCTTGACCCCGTTATTGTTACTTAAATTACCTTGAACAAAAAAAAAATAAAAAAAAATTTCCAAAAAATCTAAAATATGTCTAATAATGTATTTAAAAATAAACTAGAAACATAAAAAAAATACAATTTCAAATGTTATGGCATAACGAAACCCGGCACATGCACCAGACACCGACTGGCTACCATGTTTTGACGTTACTCAACCGCCATATTGGATGTGTGACCTTCACCTTGACCTCATGCCTGTAATCTTGACCCCATGCCCGTGCCTAAAAAAATCCAAAAAACTGTAAAATAATTCATAAAATGTATTTAAAGACTTAAAACGCTGGAGGTTCGGGGTTCGCCGACAGGCAGAGCTACTAAGCTACAGGCACGACCGACCCTCGTGAATTGTTAGTGACTGTCTTGTCTGTTCCATTCCAGCTCCCTTCCGCACCATATCACATCTACTGTACATATGTTCTTAGTATCGCCCACTAGAGCGCACTGGGCATAAGCCGCCCGAGATTATTTACTGTCAGCAAGAGTGCTATTGACCTGTACCGAATGGCGACGAGGTCCATACCCACAAAGTACATCAAATGTCATATTTAATTTTTGTTTTAATTTAAACATAAATATTTTCATTTAAAAATACTTTTTATACAAAAGCAGCTAGTTTTTATTGTCAATGCGTTAAAAGAGAAATAAAACACTACATTTTTTTTTTAATTATTTCATTTAGTAATGTACACAATGAAAAAACGCCATTGAAAAATTAATTTAAACAGGTATATTAATTGCAATCTTTAGTCTTCACCACTCATCAGTGACCCATGAATTGTAGCAGACCGGGTAGCCCTACCACTTGATATATGTAGGCTCTTAAGACCTCGTTGTTAAGAGCCGCTCAAATCTCAACTCAACTTGACATACGATAAGGCATAATACTTCACGTCGAACCATAGCCTTCCTGTACACACTCGCGTACATATTATCTCAAATAGGCTCTCACAGTCGATTGTATACACCACTGAATTAATAAGTCTTTCATAGAAGCAGAAGGGACTGTATAAGAAATTAAACAGGTTAGGTTAGGTTACGTAAGGTAAGGTTAAGTTAGGTTAAGTGTAAGTTAGGTTGGTCACCTTAAATTAGGTCAGCTTAATAAGTGTAGGTGGGCTTAGGTGACTTCAATCACCATATACCATTTTACAAAAGATTATTTACCAAATAAATGGGAAAACATTTATCTTTTCATATTGTATTATTATTTCCCAACTATTCGTATTACAGTAACAATTTAAACAATTCACATTTTCACATAAACAATTAAAAACTAACCTAACTACAAATTGAATTAATTTACTTATTATAAACATTCTATCATTCTAAATATTTGTACAATTGATCTCTACTTTCCTCAGATGTTTGCAGATCATGAATGGTAGCCAACAGTCTCATGTGATATAACCCCGATCCTTCAGTTCATCGATGATTGAACATATCTCAACAATGTTGGCAGGAGCCAGTCCGCAGGAGCCGGTCCGCAGAAGTCAGCCCTGCGAAGTCAGCACTGTGCAGGAGTAAAGTGTATGAATTCATGTATGCTTGAAAACGATGGAAACGACTGACGATGTGAAATCGAGTATGTCATGTTGTCATGTACGACTACATGCATACCTTCAACAATTGCCCAAAAATTACACGGAAGAAAATGTCGTTACTTTGCAAAGACCTTCAACATAAGTTGCAATATGTGGCGACATGAGAAGAGCGAATGTTGAAGAACCCATTTCATGCAATACTTAGATTCTTTAAATGTTTCAGACAGTTCACTCGAAGCGATAACTTGAAAAACACATCGAGGGTGACAAATGTAATGTTCTTTCGCCCACTGAGAAACAGTATGCGTTGACATCGTTACAACCTGTTAATACACTACATAAAATGTTAGCAGACGACGATGGAACTCGCATGATGGAACATTACGACGATGGCCACATTCTGTTTATGCAAGGCGATGCATTGAAGGAACATATCAAGATCCGCAAGGGTTCGTCTACTGGAAGCCAGCAAGTGATGTCAATACCTCTTGATACATCGATGGGTACTCATTCCACAGACATAGGGAATCACATTCATTCTGTCATATCAATTGCAGAGCGGTTGTCGTTGGAGGAAGTTGGATACGTTTTGCGGTCACATTTCGTTGCTGTTGACTTTCAGTCTGTATGCAATAAACGTCAAATTGAAGTTCATCTCGTGGAGGAATTTTAAAAATCGCACATGAACTGGAGACTGGAAAAGGCTTCAGCCCCTACATGATAAAATAGCTGTGCGAGTATTACAATGCATAGTGGTGTTCTCACCGGTTTGCGTTAGTGGTAAGAGAGTCTACTGATGTTTTTCCTCAAATGCGAAACATGTTCTCGCTCCTCCAAGAGATGTTTGTTTTCATGTCAAGGCATCACGTCGTCACATATTTATCGACAATTTGAAAAAGGACCTAGGGCAAAACAAAATGAAAAGTCTAAAACGAGTGCATACTGCAAGATGGTCGACGAAGAGCGATGCTCTAGGACTGGAGATGTTTTGCAAAATGTACAATTTCACTCATGTAGACATCGAAATATCAGACATGTTATATTCTCATGAAAGTGAAAAGATGGAGATAACAGAGAATTAAGTGTGTAGTCCGGCAGGGACAGAGATGATCCAGATGGCAGTGAAAATGAGGTGAATGAAGGAAATTTACAAAGTGAGAAACAAACGATGATTGACCAATGGATAATGAGAGGATTCCTCAGACCGTACAGCTGTGGCCTTATCCTTTCGGCTCTACCTAATCTGACCGTGATATACCGAATCCTTTTATCTTTTGTCTTGAACGCTGCTCTGCGGAGAGAACGATGAGGCGTTTGAATATAGTGAAAATTCGGCTTCGGAACAGCAAGGGAGACTCTCGACTGTTAAATTTTGTTTATTCTATCCTGTGAAACAATGTACTGAGCCAGATACAAAACAAAGAAATCATTAACAAATTTGCAACCACAAAAGTCGAAAGGAAAAGCTGCTTTTCTACAAGACATTCAAAGAAGGCGATAAGTAATATTAATGTTAAATGTATATTTTTGCACAAACATATTTTTCCTATCATAATTAAAACTATAGTGTACATAGTTCTGCGTTATTTCATTGTATTAGTTTTATAGTACAATCATTGAAAATCTGTTTTTAGTTTAGCAACAAATTTATGAAATACAATTTGCTATGTACAATATTTGCTTGGTTTTTAATTACTCGTATATTTATGTGGTTTCTATATTGGTGGAGGGGGTGC